>JANZLQ010000013.1:28169771-28197996 GCA_026212715.1 Elanus axillaris | reverse complement strand
TAGATATTAAATTATGTTAGGCATGCTTTTGATTTTCACACACCCCCCCCCCCCCCCCCAGTGATTCATTCATCTGTAAATGTTTATTTCAGTGTGGTATGGTAACCACATTAGAGCTTCAGTGAGAGCCATGTTATGTCGCCTAGGAAAGAAAATTACAGCCTTCTGGAGTATGATTTGACTTAGAAAGGTGTTGCTCATGTCCTGGTAGTGACTGAAAAGGATATTCTTGGCTGTTTCATGTGGAAGTTACAGATACTTGTGATTGATTGTGATGTTACTTTTTTGGGGGAGGCTGTTTCTTTTTTAAAGAGATGTAAGCAGGCTGCCTTCTCCTAGCTATGTCATGAACTTGATAGTAACTGTCAAGTCAAATGTACCAAATCCCATTATTTTTTATTTATCTCCTGATTCAGATCAGCAAATGAAAATTGCATTTCTTTGAGAAGTTCTGAAATTCCTAATAACAAAACAAAAAACCCAAAACCAACAACCCACCACTGTTAATAAGATTTATTTGAGGGTTTGGTTAGAATTTGCCTATGCGGGATTTTTTTCCTTGAGTGTGTTCAATATTCTGCTTGGACTTTAACTAACAATACAGCCCTTCAGTATCATATATTCTAGCAATGTAATAGTTGCATAATGTTACAATATTAATGAGTTGTATATTAATAAATAGCTAATATGTATTTACTCACAAGAGGCCCTTTACAGATCACTGAAGTATCCCTTATATTTATCACAGATTCCTGGATTTTGTGATGGAGGAATGGGAACAACTATTCCTGGTGTGCATGGCCACGTGAATTGCGACGTACTAGTTGGTTACAAAGCTGTGTACCGTGTGTGCTTTGGTATGGCAATGTTCTTCCTTCTCTTCTCCTTACTGATGATCAAAGTAAAGAGCAGCAACGACCCAAGAGCAGCAGTGCACAATGGGTAAGATACAGAAACAAGAACAGAGATGGGCGGTGGCTGCATATGAGATATAGCTACTGTGAAAATAAAGCCTGTGGCTGAGCATGCTGGTCAAATTTACTGTTCCACAACAATTTCATAGTAGCTAGAGGAGTGTTGTTGCAGTAGAGGGCATTCAAAGTTATTACAGTTCTTAGACACAGCAAATTAATTTTTGTAAGAGGAAAAGATATACATGGCTATCACTTTTCAGAGCCTGAACTATGGCAATGCATAACCTCTGCAGAGTTTTCCCAAGATTAGAGATCCTGCTTTTGTCCAAAGACGACAAAATTCAGAGATGAATAATGGTACTAAGTTTCAGTCCGCTGAGATTTTTTTCAACAAATAGAAATATTAAAAAGCCTCATCTGTCCTCTAGGAATTACATTCCTCCTAACTTTGATGCTCTTTTCTGAACAGTTTTAAAGATTGTAACAGTTATCTATATATTGATATAGATACATAACATATCTCTTTCCCCTCTGCTATCTTTTCTTCAGTCTCCCCTCTGCATAAAGAAGAGTGAGTTAATGTATTTAGTTTCTGAGCTTCCCAGTAAATTTTTCTTTGGTGTTTCATTATAGTTAGATTTATCAGATGGAAGATAATAGTGGAATTTCAGCTTGCAGGTTGACACAACTGGTAGTTTTCATCCAGGCTCAGCCTATGTGTAATGTAGCTTCCTGAACCAAGGAGATGTAAATATTTACAATAGGGGATGGCACTAAAAAGCATAAAACCGTTTATGGTACCTAGTCTTGCTGGTCACAGTGATTGCTTAGACTACTACTTTTTCAGATGATTGTGTCTTAACGGAGGCTATGAACAGCTAAGCCATAAAAATAAAGAAGTAATTTTATTTTATATTATTATAACATTAAACATTTCTAGCATAAACTGAGAAGAAACTTCAAATGATTTCTGTAGGGGTGTCGTGGTTTAACCCCAGCCAGCAGCTAAGCACCACACAGCCACCCACTCACTTCCCCCCCGAGCCAATACAATGGGGGAGAGAATCAGGGAAAACAGAAACCAACCAACTTGTGGGTTGAGATAAGAACAGTGTAGTAGAACAGAAAGGAAGAAACTAATAATGGTAGTAGTAACAGTAATAAAATGACAGTAATAAAAAGAGGACTGGAATATAAAAAACAAGTGATGCACAGTGCACTTGCTCATCACTTGCCAACTCCTACCCAGTTAGTTCCTGAACAGTGATCTGCCCCCCAGGCCAACTCCCCCCCCAGTTTATATATTGGGAAATGACATCCCATGGTCTGGAATACCCCTTTGGCCAGTTTGGGTCAGCTGTCCTGGCCATGTCCCCTCCCAACTCCTTGTGCCCCTCCAGCCTTCTCGCTGGCTGGGCAGGAGAAGCTGAAACATCCCTGACTTGGTCTAAACACGACTTAGCAACAACTGAAAACATCAGTGTGCCATCAACATTATCCTCATACTGAACCCAACACATAACACTATACCAACTACTAGAATGAGAATTCCCTCTATCCCAGCTGAAACCAGGACAAGGAGAAAAGAAAATAATTAAGACTGAGCAGAATATTGCTTTGTTGACTACTTTTGTTTTGGTCTAAAGAAAAAGAGGCTGGGTACAGTATTAGGATGCATTAGCAGCAATAACTCAGTTCAGCCTTTCTCTCCTCCCTACTTTGTTCAGGAGAGCATACTTGTTACAAGCAAGAAGAAAATGGTTCAGGTACATTCTATATCAATACTTTGTGGGGTGGTTTTTTTGTTACAACAAAACCCACCTTTTATATGATGTAGAGTCTTTTTCCCTAAAACTGGTCCTTATGTGTTTGGGATCTTCTTGTTACCTGTATCTGGAGTTGCGCTGTCCAGTACAAATTTTGTTACTATTTATACAACCCATAGTAGTTTACTCTTCTTAGTCAATCTAGTGCCAGCACTAGGATAAAAGAAAAATGATACTTGTTAACTGTTAGTGGTAAAATATTTCATAATGTTACTTCCAACACTTCTGTAATAACTAGTTGCTTCAATAGTATGCACTACAGGTAGCTTTATGAAAAACATGGCTTTTGGTTTTTGAAATCCTCAGTAATACTTAGCAATGTAATCTTCCTGTCAGTGGTTTGAAATACTCAGATTATTAGGTTTTCCCATGTACGTGTAGTAACTTTTTCATACTTGCATGCAAATTAAGCCTAGTAACATGGTGTAGTGCCAATGTTCACCTTCTTTGCTTTTGTAACACCAGTCAGAATGGTTTCTTGCCTCAGGTTAATAATAATAGAAAAACATCACTTATATTCACAGGATTGCTGGGGGCTTGCACAGAATGCATAGCAACTGTAGGTGTTATTTCAGATCAGTATTGTTTTCGTCTGTCACACACGTTATATGGGTAGAGTGTTAATATCCCTTAAAAAAGTCTGGAATTGGAGATGAAATTTATACAAACTTGAATCTGTTCTTATTTCTATAATTGAGAATGCCATTGATTAAAAAAATATAAAATTCCACATGTGGATTAAAAAACTAGTAGGATATGTATTACACTGTAAACGTTGTAAGTTAATTCAGCTTTCAAAGTGTGTTTAGCCACTTCTCTATATCCCCATGAATTAGTCCATTTTCCCCAATTCTGCACTTGTGTCATCTGACACCGTTCCTCTCCACAGAACTGGAATTCATTCCTCTGGTCACCATCACCTGATTGTAACAGCCAGAAGGAGAGGTTAAACTTGTTCAAAGTATGGGAAAGAAATGGGAAGGGATATAAAACTTAAAAACCGTGCAAGTATTTGACATCACAGGGCTGTGGTACATGTCTTTGTGCATTCAGTTTTGAAGTACATGTAGACGGTACTGGTACTGTGCCTATATTTGGAGCTGCCTGTCACTGTGATCGGAAACAATAGTCTTCACCTTCTTACAGTTTTGTTGGCATAACTTCCTCATGTGAAGTTCCCTTTGCAGGGTATATTTGTACACAGTCTATTTGAGGTGAGTTTGGGGAATCTTTTGTGGAAGATATTTACTTATCTGTTTTGTTTGTCCATGAGTGTGTATCTTTTACTGGAAAAAAAAATCCAATGCTACTGAACTGGAACAGGGACTTAGAATTTGATTGTGTCCTTTCTGTGAAGCATAAATCCTTGGCTTTTGTTGTGATAAATCTTCATCAGATGTAGGCCTAAAGAGTCTGGAGTTAGGTGGGAGAATCCAGGCTTTTGTACATCTCTCTCTTGTAGGAAATGAATCGAGATTGGTAGGGAACCCCAGCATAATGTTTTCTGTCATTGTAGGCTCCAACCAGATATTCTACCTTTTTTGTTTTGATACTAAAACTAGGTAGGGATTTTTTTAAACTGTTTTTTCTGATATGCAGGCAGTTCAATAATCTCACTGCTCTAGTTAAAAACCTTCTTAAAAAAAACCCCACTAAAACCCACAACTCAATTATATTCCACCCTGGCTTCATTTGTAACACCAGTGAGATATCTTCAGGAAATAAATTGAACTCTGTGTCAGTCTAGCACAGTTTAATTTTCTGGAGAACAAAAATGTTGGGCAGATAAGGTAACATTTTTATCCTACTTCAAAAGAAATAACTTGACTGAATTAAAAAAACAACTCAAGGATGTGCATTTTGTGTACTTTCAAGTTCTGTGAATTAGATCAGACTTCAGCAGTTGCCTGACTTTTTTTTTTTATTATTTTTTTAATTTCCCTTTAGATTCTGGTTCTTTAAATTTGCAACAGCACTCGCAATTAGTGTTGGAGCTTTCTTCATACCAGAGGGACCATTTACAACTGGTAAGGGAATATTGTCTTCAACTGTATCATGGTACAATCATAGCTGGTTTTAAAACAAAACTTAAGTGCATGCTGTTGTCTTACAATTTTAATTGTAGCTGTGTAACTATAGCACTTTTCTGTGTCTAGGGACATTAAGACAGGGTGGTAAACTATTTATGGTTCTGAACTGGTTTTGTTTTATTTCTCTTTTAGTGTGGTTTTATGTAGGTATGGCTGGAGCATTCTGCTTTATTCTTATTCAGCTGGTCTTGCTTATTGACTTCGCTCACTCCTGGAATGAATCTTGGGTTGAAAAAATGGAGGAAGGAAACTCAAGGTGCTGGTATGCAGGTAAAGGACTGTACTACAGTCAAGTTTTTAATTTCATTGTGCATTACGTTAAATAAGTTATTCACTGAGCAGTGCATTTTACCATAGTGCAGAAGGGCTGCGTGGTGCATGAGTAAGACTTTCTCAGATGGTGTAGTTCAGCTCCGTTGACTTGCTGTCCTTTTGATGTCAAGTTAAATAAGGGGAGGGGGACAGGGAGAGGGGCAGCAGCCTCTGAGTAATAAGATCTAATCCCAGGGAGCAGGGCATCCCATTATGATAGCAGAGAAGTAGCAGTTGTAGGGTTTTGGGTTTTTTTTTCATCCACAGGTTTTGTTACACATTAGCACCAATTAAAAACTAACTAGCCTGTTACTGCTTCATATTGAACATAAGCCTCCCAAATAATTGTGTTTTCTTTTGGTCTGCTGGTTGGTCATTCTTTGAAGGTATATGCTGAATGAAAGGCCAAGATAGTGAAGGAGAGTACAAGTCATCACGCTGGAGAAACGATACGCTAATTTTAATAAAGCATTTCAGATATGATAATTTAAGTGTTTCAAAAGACAGCACAGCCTGTCTTCATGCAATGGCCTCTTCACTGTTTTTAATAAGATGGAATTTGGAAATAAGATTTTGTTTTTCCTTCTGTTGGAGAAGTAGTTCTTCAGTTTCTTTTATAAGCTTTTAGCCAAAGTGTGTGTAGTATAACTGTATTCCTTCATACTTGTTCTTCTTGGTTGCTGTTGGAGGATTGGAGAATCAAGTATGGCTTCAGGCTTCCCATTTATTGTGTTCTTTCTTTTTAATACCTCAGAGTATTGAGAACTTTCTTCCTTTACGTTTCAGTGCCCAGAGTTGCTCTCAAATGGTCATTGTATATGGTATCCAAAACCTGATAATGATGCAATATTACTTCAATTTTAATACTCTCCATTATTAACCAGTTTAACTCTGGTTTTGTCTCTTTTCACAGCTCTGCTGTCAGCTACAGCTGTCAATTATCTACTGTCTCTAGTAGCTATTGTCTTGTTTTATGTTTATTACACTCATCCAGAAGGTTGTTCTGAAAACAAGACATTCATCAGTGTTAATATGCTGCTGTGTATTGGTGCTTCTGTAATGTCAATTCTGCCGAAGATTCAGGTATAGTTTTAATTCTGTCACCTTTTAGGGTTTTCTTGCGTTATAAGTCCCAGAAACCTATAATATAATTGTGCCCAAGACTTTTACTTGTCTAACTTTGCTGTTTTATGATGACTTTGTATAGGAATCTCAGCCAAGATCTGGTTTGCTGCAGTCTTCGGTGATCACAGTTTATACAATGTATTTGACTTGGTCAGCTATGACCAATGAACCAGGTAAGCGTAGTAGTGATATATGGCTTTTGAGTAACCAGTTCAGCAGTAAATTCTATCTTCACCTTTTTTGCAAGACAGTATTAGAATGGGGTGCTATAGTGCATGCAAGTTAGAGGCAGGACTCGTTAGTTTGTGTTCTCTCCCCCCACCCCAACTTTCTGTAATAATACCAAAGAAATAGTTCTTCCAAAGATAACGTGTTTTTCATTTGCTCTTATGTTTTTCATATGGAAGAATTTCTACCTATTATTGGCAGGATTCCAGTATTCTAAAGCTTAGATTTTGCAGATTACCACAACTCTTCCAAGGTGTCTGGAAGGTTCATCTCCCTACCAAGTTTCAAGTTTCTTACCTGGTGACTGAGATGCTACTGTTTATATTTTTCCAAATTGAGGATTTAAAAAAAATATATTAATAAATGTATTCAGTGTTTTTTGTGTCTGAAAACAACTAAGCATCTCTAAAAGAAACCCCAAACCACCCAACCCAGAAATTCTTATGATTGAAATAAACGGTCAAAAATTGATTTTGGTGTTTTTAATTTGGGCTCTGGCCTTTTAATCTTAATCATGGACAATCTTCTGTGCTTCTTTGTAGCAGCATATGTATGAGTCATATGTAATTGCTGCAGTAATTATGGAATTATGAGGAAGTAAGATTGTCTACTACTTTCAGCTGTTTATCTTTGTTACCAGTGGATGCTGTGGGTTGGGAACCATTGATAATAATGCTACAAAGTCAGTTTCATCTTTTCCAACTCTGAGGTGATGCTGGTACCCCACCTATAGTGTATATGCTTGTCAAACTTGTTTTCTAGTGGTAGAATTTCTAAGGCTTAATATGCAAAGCATTTTTATTTTGTTACATCTTATTATATGAGGTGGAACGGTAAAGTGGTTGATGCATATCTTATATAAGTATAAAATCCTTTTATCTGGTCAAAGAGAGAGATTTTTATGCCGCATACTGTCATTTCCCTGCTTTAGAGAGACTCGATAGGCTAAAATTGGATTCAAAGCTTTTTTACTTCATGACTGTCACAGTCACAAAGTTCCTTTTTATTACTGTGCATTCAGTGTGAAAATGTACTATTAAATATTTGTTCTGTTCTTGTTTTATGTAAGTTCTAATGTAACTTCCCCCACAGATAGACGCTGTAACCCCAGTTTGCTGAGCATCATTGGTTACAACAGCACCACCATTCCAACCCAAGGTCAGGTAGTTCAGTGGTGGGATGCACAAGGAATTGTGGGACTGGTTTTGTTTCTGCTGTGTGTTCTCTATTCAAGGTAAGATTCCTTTAAAAAAGTTTCCTATTAACTTGTATTACTTCTCATTGTCAGATAGCGAATTTTATTTATTTGGGTAACTATACTGTGTCCTTTCCTGTCAAATACAGCATCCGAACATCCAACAACAGCCAAGTTAACAAGCTGATGCTGACCAGTGACGAATCAACACTGATAGAGGATGGAATGCCCAGGAGTGATGGCTCCCTTGATGATGGAGATGATGTTCACCGAGCCATAGATAATGAGAGGGATGGAGTTACTTACAGTTACTCCTTCTTTCATTTCATGCTTTTCCTGGCATCACTGTATATCATGATGACACTTACCAACTGGTACAGGTATTTACATTTGATGATACATTGTGCTAATAACGAGCATACAAGATGCTATCTTTTGCTGGACAAGGAGCCATAAGTTCTGTGCCATGAGGAATGTAAGTCTTGAATGGGACTTCTTAAGGGAAGTATGCTGTTTGATCTGTATTAAGTGAACTGTATTTGAAAATGGGAGTAGCCAACCTTGTGAACAAGTGCCTGTCATATTTTCTAGGATAATTCTTATGATTCACTGGACTCCTGAAATACATCCTGCTGAAGTGAGCAGGATAGACTCTTAAATTCTATAATTAAGTAAATGCCAGGCCCATGTCTGGTGCAGAGAGATGGAAAAAAGGAGAGATAGGACGTATTGTATCAGCAGGGTGAGGGAGGGGTGATCCTTCCCCTCTGCTCAGCGCTGGTGAGACACACCTGGAGTGCTGGGTCCAGTCTGGGCTCCCCAGTACAGGAGAGACATGGACATACTGGAGAGAGTCCAGCAAAGGGCCACAAAGGTGCTGAAGGGGCTGGAGAATCTGTTACATGAGGAGAGGCTGAGAGAGCTGGGACTGGTCAGCCTGGAGAAGAGAAGGCTCTGGGGGATCTCGTCAATGTATATAAATAAATACCTGAAGGGAGGATGTAAAAAGGACGGAGCCAGGCTCTTTTCAGCGGTGCCCAGTGACAGGACCAGAGGCAACGGGCCCACACTGAAACACAGGAGGTTCCCTCTGAACATCAGGAAACACATTTTCATTGAAAGGGTGACTGAGCAGTGACAGGTTGCCGAGGGAGGTCGTGGAGTCTCCATCCTTGGAGGTATTCAGAAGCCATCTGGGCATAGTCCTGGTTAGCAGGCTCTAGGGGTCCCTCCTTGAGCAGCGGGGTTGGACCAGATGACCTTCAGAGGTCCCTTCCGATCTCAGCCAGTCTGTGGGGGGCCTGGTGGAAGGAAATTAGGTTGTCTGCTCTCTGAAAAAATCCTCACAATAAAATAGTTCTCCTATGTGTGAATTGTTAACAGCTTGAGCAGGTATTCTTCAGAATTTAAAAATACAAGTTAGGGTCTCTAATAACTTGTTAAAGGACAATTTGTATCAAAATGGCAATACTAGAAAGGTGTTTCCTTCAAAAGTAATTCTTCATAGATAGTCTACTGTGGATTTGATCTGTGGCCCTGCTGGGGTCAGTATGGGTCAAGATTATTAATTCTTCTAATGTTGTCTTCTAGGGGTTGTCTCTTGGCAAAGTAAAGTGCATTATTTGCATCTATAAATGCTATCTGTTTCCTGCTTTTCCATAGATTTCCTTAGAGATTCCTTGTAATTATTTCTGCTTCTTGACAGCCTCTCTTTTTTTCGGCTGCTGTTACGTTCCACCTTCCTGTGACACCAACTTACAAATGGTGTTCTTGTATAGATCGGTGTGAACTGCCTGGAAGAAGAAGGGTAGAGATGTCCTTTGAGGGGTGGAGCTGAAGTGAAAATGATCTACTGTGAAAACACTGTTGAAGTGTGGCTTGCTACGATGCATATGTCATACTGAAACAAAAATTGCAAATTTATCTTTTTCTTTCCTTCTTTTACAGTCCAGATTCTTCTTATGAGACAATGACCAGCAAATGGCCATCTGTGTGGGTGAAGATATCTTCCAGCTGGATTGGCATCATGCTGTACGTGTGGACTCTGGTCGCTCCACTGGTTCTTACAAACCGTGACTTTGACTAAGCTGTGCTGCTCTCTAAGGAGACTGCATTAGCTTCACCATGTCCACGAAACAAACAGTATGCCGGATAACAGTGCAGTTGTAAATACGTGTGTGCACGCGCCTGTGTGCGTGTGCAATCCATGTAGTATACCCTGCTTTATTCTGCATGATTACCTTGAATCATGTCTCTTGTCATTTCACTAAATGACTCTTTCTAGCTGAGCTCAGTGACAATTGCTGTAATGCTGGTTTTCATAGGAGCTTTGGGAGCATTAGATGTAAGATCAAGACCTTTGGGAAGTAGGTTTTTTCCCCTCGATTGCATTAAGTAGTTGTAGGAAACAAAGCACAAGCGTTAATTAGGGTAACAAAACAGTATTAGATCAGGCTTTGCAAGCAAAGGAGGGGCTGCCTTTGATGATCCCTGTTGCCTTGATTCCAAATTAAGTCTGGAGTAAACATTGTTAGACTCAAAGCTCTGCATGTCAGAGTTCACTGAACCTCTTGCGCACGTCGGCACCAGCAGCCCACCCTTTTCCTGCACCAAGGGCAAGCGAGACCTTTAGCACAGATGTTAAATGGGGAAACCTGCACCTGAAGCTGCAGAGGAGCTGATGTCCTCCTTGGTGCTGTTGGGTCTGACGTGTCCCACGGCAGACAGGAGGACGGATGCTCTGGGGAGAAACATCCTGGTACCAGATGCTCAGAAGCATGTTTTTAAGGCACCTGTTTACAACGTACATCTATGTATTATTATTTTTTTGTTTAAAGTAGTTTAAATGGGATAGCTGTGCTGTAATTTATTGGTTTTGTGTGCCACTTTCTTTCTTGGCTAAGCTACAATCACACAGTTTGCAAGGAGCTGAGTGGTGAAAACCGTGTAAGCCCTTTAGAGGAATTTTTTGAGTATTGTGGTTAAAAAAAGAAGTGGAAGAAAACATTACAGTAACTACAGGAGGCTTGCATTAACTGAGGCTTCCACAAAAATGTTTCTTAATATATCCGGGGCTCTAAATTTGAAATCATTTAATGTATTAGGCATTTTGATTGTTGTCCATGGCCAGAGACGGACTTGAGCCTAGAAAGTCTAAATCTAGGCAGGAGACAAGACATTAATCTGTTTGATTAAAATACTGTATAGTTCCTGTGCAGTTATGAAATCTTAAATGCTTTTGTGCTTGCTGCTTTGTAATTGAAGTATGTAAGCTGCATTATTTAAAAATCTCTGTTACTTGCTACAACTTGAGACTAGAGCAGCCTGACTGAGAGCAACCCAAGAAACTTCAGCAGATGTCGGGCTGATCTGTTACCGTGGTGTTTATCCTGTTGCTAATTATTCTCTAAGCTTTTATTTTAATTCTGCATTTAAACCCTGACATTTACTACAGAAGCCTGACATGTCAGTCAAACTTGAGATGGTAATGGAAGGATTAGTAAAGGCTTGTAATAATTTGGAACACATTATTACCTTACTAATAAATAAATTTGGATGAAGATGTGCCACGATGTTTGGTGTGTCGTACTACTGCCCAGCATGGGTAGTGTAGGTTTTGATACTGCATCTCTCCTGTTCCTGGGATGTTTCATAGCACTTGTTGTCTGAGAAGTAGCAGTGGGCAGTGCTGCAGCGTGTGTTCCCCCGCAAGGCAGGCAGCGGGTTCCTGGCTCAATGGGAGACCACAGGTAACCCCTGCGGGAAATTTTCAAACAGTTCTCTTCCCCCTGCCCTTTGCGCCCAGCTCTCCAAAAACATGAACACGCTTCACTTCTCCTTCAGCAGTTGCTGCCACCATCTTGTATTGCACCTGTGCTTAAAGCCTGGGTGAAAGACCTGAACAGCAGTTGTAATAGAGCAGTTCCCAAGTCCCGTAAGAAATGACTAGTTGGTGAATTGGGAAGACGAACAGGCAGCTGTGTCTGTGGATTCAGCTCCTTGTACAAGTGGCCAGACTATGCCTTTTAAAAAAAAAAAAAATCATTTTGAATGCAGTGCCTGAGTTGTGGAAGGTGTTTTTCCTGCTGTATGTATCCAGTTTCTCCCATCACTGGAACATTTTGCACACCAGAGCTTCTCCAAACTTCCCCCGCTACAGCTTTGAGGGCAGAGAGCCAAGAACACGTTTACCTTCAGTTAAGGTTTAACTTCCTGTGTATATTAAATCAGCTCAGGGTGAGATGATTTAAAGTGTGTCAACCGCACTGTCAGCTGGTGTGGCAGTTACCCCTCTGCTACAGCTACAGCATGTTCACCTGAATAAACGGGGAAGACTTCACTAAAACCAGTAATAGAAAGGCACCTTCTGAGTAGGGGCAGAGCTCATCCAGGGGAAGGAAAGCTACAGGCATCTGCCACAGTTTCCAGTAAGAAAACAAAGACAACATTCTTTTGTGTGCTATTGAAGGCAAACACAGTTTGCTGCATTAGCCACTTGTTTTGGAGGCTTATAAATAAACCAAGTTTGACAATAATGAAACTGTTTTCCAATAAAGATGCATAGAAGCAGACCTGCTTGCACAGCTACTCAGGCACAGAAAACAGCATCACTTGGATCCACGCCTGCTTGGCCGAGGGAGTAAGGGACAACTCTTAACAAGTATCACACTTAAGTAACATTTATTTTATCAGAGTAGATGGTCCAAGTTAAAAGCACTCATGCAATCAAGGGGCCTGGCGGCTGTAAAGAACTTTTTTCCCCCAAGTTTGTGCTATGTGTGAGCACTTCCACTGAAGTGAAAGTAAGGCAGAACCAAGATTGAGCAAGGTACAGGCACTTTGTTCCCAGTTCAAGCAGGGAAAAAAAAAGCCTACATCAGGTCCTGGTCCCCCCCACCCCAAAAAAGCCTCATGTTTGTTAAACAAAATGTTGTAAAAAATAGAAAAAACCCAAGATACAGAAAGTCAGTGCTCCCTAACCATACACTACTAGTTTACGTCATCATATGTAAGACCAGAAGTATAAGAAATCATAAATCAGAGCTTACTATTAACAAGTGTTCCATTACCTGCGACACATAGCGATCCATCTGCGTAATACCAAGCATCTGACAGCAGTAACTGTTCCAACTAACAGTCCCACTCGGTATTGCCCACCTGCCTAACAGCTGTCTCACCACGCAGTTAAAACGACTGCTTGTAGGAGTAGGATAGGAAAGGTATTTTAGATTCCACATTATCTGGTTACGTAAAACAGTGATTTACAAAAAACTCATATACCAAACAATATTCTAAATAAATAGTTCATCTTCATAACTATATACAGAGTCCCCATTACGTTAGTTATCCAAGAACGGCATGTCTGTGTCCATGGGTGCCGGGGCAAGTTCACATAGATAGAACAGTGTGGCTTCGCTCGCTTCCGCCTCCGTCAGTGGCTCCAGCCGCACCAGCTTGCTCTGGGTGGGCTCGGGATCCAGGCTGCTCTCCAGGAGCTCGTCCACCTCCAGGGGCTTGTCAACGGAGGAAGGAGTTTCGGCCACGAAGCTCCCGCTCTCAAGGATGGAGCCTGGGTTCCCATCGAGGAATGCAAGGAGTGGAAACGCAGTGTACTGGATGAGCTGCTTATCTAGGGGAAAAAAAAATAATAAAAAAAATATCACCAGAACATCATCAGTTCACAGGCTTTTCTACATGCAGATGGAAAAAAGACAATCCAACCCACAGAATTTATTTAAAGATTAGTTAATAAACATTATAGCTTTTTGTTTAAAATAAGTGATTTGAAGAATTGTTACGTTCACACATAACACTGTTTGTTCAGATTCTCCTGCAAAAACGTCAGTTTCTCTGCACCTGGTGCAGTGCCAAAAACCTAAAAAGCAAATGCAGTCAGATATTTTCATTTGGTTATTTACTTCTTAGCTTGACACAAAACGAGAGAAAGAGCAAATAACTAGGATGTTTTTTTAGAACAAGGCTTGTTCAACTGTTAAACTATTTCAACAAAACACTACAACTGACCTGATTTGGGCTTAAAAACTTGTGTTTCCTGTGAAGCCGCTGGACCAGCATTATTCTTGGTAGTTTCTATTCCCTTTGTCTCCATCTGGAAACGAAAACAAAAACTTAAAACATGCATGCTTAAATTAAAGCCTTGTCCAATGGCACCAGAACACAGCCGACCGACTATTAAAAAAATCAAAATAAAAAAAAATCAGATTTTTATTTGTGAAGGGATGCAGTGGTATCAGTTACCTATACTAACAGACCTTGGCTGAGAAAACATGAAATGGAAACACAGGCTGACTCAAGCAAGAACCAAATGCAGTGCTCATGAATGAACAGGATGAGTTCAAAATGCTAGATCTTTGCTCTGCTGCTTATGCTTGTATTTCTTTTCCCACCAGACAATACAGATGAAACCATTCCGACAACGTGCGCACCATGTTTGCAAGTACTAAAATCTTAGAGGACACAAAAGTCAAGAGACTGGTACAATGTACAGGTATCGGCCTCAATATGAGTTTTAAAGGACATAATTAATTAGTGTGGTTTTCCCTTTTCTGTTTAAAACCTAACAAACAGGATGAATTCAGCTGCAGCCTCTCTATTCTCATGGAAGCCTTCAAAGCCAGAGCATGAAAAAAGTGCTGTTACACCAGAAAAGAAAACAGTAAAGGATGAATAAAGTTTGTATCTCTCACTACTGTGTACATTGAGCAATGGATTTAAGACTTACTTTGGTATTAGTGATATGATCTGTGGGATTCATCTGCACGGAGCTTGTAAAAAGCTGAATAAGACAAAACACATCAAGTTTTAGGTATCTCGATGTTGCTATTAAGAATACCAGAACATCATGTGCCTGTGAGAGAATTTTCCCTGTACTTCCATGTTCTCACCCTCTATCAGGATTAGAATTTATTGACAGGTAGTTACCACTTCTGCAAAGAAAACCTAGCTTTGGAGCATAAAGGCGTGGAATTCCATGAACCTCGGTCACAAAGGAAACAACTGTATTACATCTAGCTTAGACTAACGTGATTTGCTGCAGTCTTACAACACCGATTCCTTCTTAAGGTTGCTGCGTGGAGAATTCTGTGTACAGTAAGGAAGAACACACCCCAATCAAGTTTGCAAGCACCACCAAACTGGAAGGAGTCATCAATACGTGGGAGAGCAGAGCTGCCTTTAAGAGGGATCTCAGCAAGGCAGAAGAGGCAGACAGACACTCCGTCAGGTTCAACAGCCACAGGCATTTAGGACACAATAACCTCACAGACTGGCCCGGGTTAGGGAACACACGGACGCCTCAGAGAGGGACCTGGGAGTTGCGGCAGACAACACCCTACCCCCAGCCAGCAGCATGGCCTTGCTACAGGGAGGCATGCTCTGCCACAGGCAAAGCACAGCCAGGAGGTCACTGGAAGCACCTGAGGCCACTTGGGGAAAAGCATCCAGCTTTAGGCTTCCCAGTACAAGAGTTTTCTAACTAGAGGGGCGTCTGGAGGGCTAGAGATGTTTGGGGGCTTCGGACACAAAAGAGGCCGAGGGAGCTTGGCTAATCTTATCTGGAGAGGGCAGACACAGGAGGATAACTGCACTCTTCTGCTGCTTCTAAAGAGGTGTTGTTACAGAGAAGGCAAACGCCACAGAGGTGGACAAAGGACAAGAGGCAAGAGCTACAAGCTGCAGCAGGAAAACTGTGACTGACATAAGGGAATTCTTAACAAAGAAGAGTCAAGCACTGGAGCAGGCACCCGAGAGGCTGTGGAATCCCCCATCTTTGGAGATGTCAGAATTTGAGTCAACAAGGTCCTGAGCAACATGATCCAACTTTCAAGCTGGCCCTGCTTTGACCAAGGGGCTGGACTAGATGACCTGCACAGGTCCCTTCCAACCTAGACCACTCTACTTGACATAGATGTGAAGAGAAATTGAGAACACACACATGATCTGAAGAAATAACTTGAAATAGCAGGGAAACTTGTAAAATAAATGTCAAGAGCCTTTTAAACTCCAGTTAATCGAGATGACCACAGATGATGTGCTGGGCTATTAGAAAAAAACAGTATTAACCTAACTGGTGCCTGAGTTCATGTAACACCAAATATAAGCATTATTTCATTAAAAAAGCCATTCTTCAATCAAAAACTTAAGCATTCGCTTGAGCAGTGGTGTAGCACTGAGAATTATACCGGTGCCCCAGAAAAACATTCACAAATATTTATAGCTCTCCTTTTCTAAAGGAAAGAAAGAAAGAAAAAAATCTGCTGTGTTTTAAATGGTAACAACCCCCACAAATATCTTCTGTAGTGTATTTCCAAAAGTACTTAAAATAAACAGTGAAAATTACATCGACCAGGAGATCTGGATCTATGCTGAACTGTCGTCCTGATAACATAGCTTGGAAGTCCTCTAAACTGCAGTCAATACTGTCAAGATAATCCAGAAGTTCAACCCTAGAAGACAAACAGTATTTTATTACTGTATCCCTTAACAAAAGGTGGAGAAATCCACAGCTACGCTCTATGCAGATGTACTACATGCATCTAAAAATCCTTGCCAGTAGGAGAATGAACATTAGAAACTACCTCCGGAAAAAAAAACGCTCCGAAACAGGTATCACATCAACATAACACTATGACATGACATCAGCAGAGATGCGATTCTTGCATCCAGGGATCCCTAATGAGTCTCATCCACCTGCAAGAGCTATGCAGATAAATCCTGACAGTTTAAACAATGATATCCACAACATTACACTGTCAGATTATGCACCCAACTCACTCACTTCACAATGAAAAATCAGAGGTCCCAGCTTAAAATACTTAAAATAGAAGGCTCTTTAGGAATTGGCTAGAATAAAGGTGACCTATAAATTTAAAGTTCTCAATAGAAACTACTATTTGGTTCTTTTTACTTCAGTCAAACAATCAGTTCTAATACTTGAAAAAACAAAAGACTGGGCTACTCACTTTCCAAGAAGATTTATATTCTGTGAAATTACTCCATTCTCATTGAGTATGGAATCCATCATTGAGACCGGATCTTCTGCAGTTAAAGTTGACTGGTTATTCAGCTGTACAGCGCTTGACATGAGTGGGCTTGTACTGTCACCGACAGGGCCGATGGGATCACCAACTGGGACAGGAACTGATTCTGTGATTTTATCCCCTTGAATTACAGGGGCATATTCTTCTTCGTTATCATCTTCCACAATTACAATATCAGGAGAATGGCTACAGCTTCAATAGGAGACAAACGAATTGCAGCATTTCATACACACATTTAAACTGGTACTATTCCACAGGTTTAGTTACTTCTCATTTTAGTCAAGCTACTATTAACTTTCCTACTGCTTTTTAATAGAAAACACAGCAGGATACTCTAAACATTTTATTTTCCATTGATATTGCGCTGTAATGCTCAATACAGTTAGTTAATGCAGCTCAGCTAGCAGACGATGTTGTGCTAGACAACTAAAAAGATCCATGAACACTGGTATTTCTTGCATTGGAACAACTATAAGCTCCCATATAAATATAAAGTATGTACAAAGTGGACCAAAGCATAGGAGGTCAACAAACTGGACAGACAATATACATTTTGCATCTTTCCTGTTGAACAGAATCAACTCTGGAGCATCCATAACATAAACTATCTCCATTGACAGTTTTGTAGTTAATTAACCTTGTTACGTATACCAGGAAGGTAACCTAAAACCCAAGAAAGTCTCGAATAATTTGTTTTCATCTATATTCTGGTTTTCTTAACCCTTAGTAGCTGTTAGTTCTGTTGCCTCTCTATCATGGCCTTATCTTCATAAAGCTTTTCTATCAGAGAATGCATTCCCAGACATTCAGCTGAACAAGAACAATGGTACTAGTTCAAGTATAAGCTATAAATATCTATGTTTTACTCCTTGAGGCATAATACAGGCCCTATCAATGCAATGCAACTCAGGAAGAGAGTTGCATCCCAATCCCTGGACCAAGTTTCAACTGCTCCTACCTGAAAGATGAACTACTTCTATACTACAGACAGGAAGGAACATAGTCACAAAATGCTTGAGACTGAAAAAAAATACCTGCTGAAATTAACTGGCTTAACAAAGTTCAAAGACCACACCAACACTCAACAAACACCACATGGAAATCTGTAAAAACAAGGGAATTCATTCCTGTCTGTATTTATAACCAAAAGTAAGATGACATCACTCACTCTGTCTTTGGACAAATAGTGTATTTAACAAGAATGCAATAATACTGAGTACTTCTCACTGGTTTCTACCCTCGGCATATTAAAGCTCCAACAGCCAATTAATTACTTGGAACAAATCCAGAGGTCAGTAAGTCAGAACCTAGTGTGAATTCAGGGATGAAGCTTCTATAGGTGCAGAAGTACTGAATAATTCTGACCACTTCATTAAAAAAAATTATCTAAGACATCTGAATTATTGCATATTATACAACACTGAAAGCCAATTATCTACATAGACTTCTAGAGACTTCTTACTTGGAAGAATCTGAAGTGGTATCTTCATTTGCTTCTGGTGTAATGGGAAGATTTTCTTCATCACCCACATCCTCAGTGACATCATAAATAATGATGTCATCTGAAATCTGTTCCCTTTGTTTTAAGCCCTCATTTCTGTTGAGAGGTACCTGAGAATTATTTTAAAAAGAGTCAGGGGACAGAAGGACAAGGAGATTCAGCATTCTGACAGTTATCATTGTATCTTAAAATGCTTCAATTCTAGAGAGGTGTAAGAGCTTTCCTACACCTCAGAGATTACAAGCTGTTTGTATTGAACTACATTTAATAGAAAAAACATACAAATAAACGAACAAGCTGAAGAATAGCAGCTACAGGAAAAAAAAAAGTTAGGCAAATGCTACAGGCATAGAAATAAAAATATACTAGCACTGTCAGCAAAATCAACAAAAAAAGCTGTGACAACAGGACTATACCAAGAACTAAAAATAGTAAGAGAGTGACTGCTGTTTAAATATTACTTTGTTAGAAAGCTATTAATTCTAGTACCACATTACAGCGCTCACTCTAATGATTTCCCTAACCATTACTTGGACAGTAGAAAATAACTTTCATTGGCATGACACATTCAAACAGCACAGCAACTTGACATGATTTTACTGGGTTGGACGCTGCCTTGCAGAGCAACGCGCTGGGTGCTTGTCCCTGTATGGGGCTAGGAGTGCCTAACTCCCAGAGATAACACAACATATGTATGCTATTTCTAACGGCACCACTATTAAAAGCAAACTGCTTTCAGTAGGATCACATCAAGCTGTATTTAATACACAGGTAACTAACTTGCTTATACATGCTTATACTGAAAACCCCCCTCTACTCCTTCCTTCATCATAACAAAGAGTATGCATAACAGAAAACTTACATGGTGGTTACTGTCAGCTGGTTCTTTCACAATTTGTTGAAATACATTCGACTTTGGAGGTCCATTAGTGTTCAGAAGTAGAGGCCTAAATCAGAAAGGACAAAGGAAGAAAGCCATCTCAAAACTAATTCTTTGGGTTTAGTCAATAAAACATGTCAGTATATTGACTGGACAGCAAGTCTTCAAGACCGTATTTACCTCTTGCGTTTTAGGCTCACTAGTTGGTTATTCTGCACCAAGGTAACAATAAATTGTACAATCTATAAGGAAAAGAACACTATTGTTAGTTGCTCTACTACATAATTGTTTCTTTCAGAGTACCAAGATACCTTATAGCAGAAGACTTCAATAATAAAAATCTATACATAAACAGCAGAACACTTATTTTGCGTAGTAACTCTCACATAGAACTGTTCAGAAAATCATGGTAGAATAGAGAATGCTGCTGGTAGTATGTAAAAAGAATAGTTATTCAGTTGTCTAGGAAAGGCTTTTCCCACAGCAGGCAGTAAGAGCAGACTTTTACACTGTATCATACAGTACACAGAAAAACGTCCAGTATCTCAAACTATTACAAGAATTCTAATAAGCAATGACAGAAGGCACACAGGGATGTTGACTGTGTACATGACCTGTACCTGTAAATACTGGTTCTGGTGAAAGGTATTTTTGGCAGATTCAGAAAAAATGACATGTACATTTAACGGTATTCATCAGCTGCCTTTCCTTTTGAAATGTTGGACTTTCTTCCCTTATATTTTTAATTTAAGGATTAAGTGTATTGTATCTGCCTTGAACAAACTGAAAAAAAACCCAAGTAAGAATCTCTGCTACAAGGCTGCTTTCAGCGTTGCTATTTCTGATACATAAAAAAAGAAAATCTGTAAACTCTTTGCATTTACATCAGTTTTGGTAGATCATAAATCTGTTAAACCAAGCTAACCTAATATGTTATCAGTGGGTCAGAACAGTCAATATCTGTTCTTCCAATAACTTCAGGAATATACAGTCAGTGGGTCAGTTAAGTGGCACAGTAGTGAATTTCCAATACAGAACTGTGTAATTCTTGCAGTGATAAAGTTTCTCCTGAGATCATCCAACTCAGAGCATCAGTCGTCAGATTCCTGAAGTAATAAAAAATGGATGGACCATTTTAAGTGTACCTTAATGAATGATGTACAATATTCTTGAACCTCTCTCTTTGAAAACGTTTACAAGAGTTTGGCCTTATCTTCTGCTTATGTGGTGAAATACACTGAATGCTTGTTTCACATAAGATGTATTCACCATACACCAAGTTGTTTTTTTCTATTAAAAAGACATTTCACACACTACAGAAAACAAGAAAGTGAGGACAAAGCAAGGTAATATGTGGCACAGTAGTCCTCATTCATAAGCACTCACTCATTCATTCACATAACACACTTGAATGAAGCCTTACCTTCCGAATAACTTGCTGTTGTTGCAAGTGTTTTGCTCTCAGTTCTGCCACTTCCCTCCAAAGGGATTCATTCTCCCTGTTTGAAAAGGATGACTTAAAAGTCAAACTAAAACTAAGTTTTAGAATATGTATGTTAATGTCACGGTTTCAGCTGAGATAGAGTTAATTTTCTTCTTAGTGACTGGTACAGTGGGTTTTGGACTTAGTGCGAGAACAATGTTGACAACACACTGATGTTTTAGTTGCTGCTAAGCAGTGCTTATCCTAAGTTCAGGATTTTCCAGTTTCCCGTGCTCTGCCAGCAAGCAGGTGCGCAAGAAGCTGGGAAGGAGGCATGGCCAGGATCGCTGACCTGAACTCACCAAAGGGATATTCCATACCACTGAATGTCATGCTCCGTATATAAACTGGGGGGAGTTGGCCAGGAGGGGCAGATCACTGCTCAGGCATCGGTCAGCAGGTGGTGAGCAACTGCATTGTGCATCACCTGTCTTTTCTTGGGTGTTATCTTTCTTGTTTTACTATATTCCTTTTCATTACAATTATTATTATATTTTATTATTGTTACTATTATTTTATTTTACTCTAGTTATTAAACTGTTCTTATCTCAACCCATGAGTTTTACTTCTTTTTTTCAATTCTCTTCCTGATCCCACTGGGAGGGGGGAGGAGTGAGTGAGCAGCTGCATGGTGCTTAGTTGCTGGCTGGGGTTAAACCATGACAATTAATCACTTCTGTTAAAGATTAGTTGGCTTCATTAAAGCTCTTTGAAATGTGTTTTTAGACTGGGGGGATGAGAAAAAGAAGTCCCACAGTTAGCAGCCCTGGCAAATAATTACAAAATGGAGACCCAAACACAACAAATAGCCTGCAGAGAATTTCCAGCCCCCTTAAAAAAAATTAAAAAAACCAAACAAAAAACCAGAATAAAATTTGTCTATACTTATTACACATACATTCAGCATTTAAAAATTAAGTGTTCTGTTTCCTTTCATATAACAAAGTTACCTTCTGCTCTTCCTTCTAGTAATTAAATCCTAAGGAATTAAATAAAATAAAAATAATCAAGCCAAAGAGCGTAAGAATGTAGTTTCCTCTCACCACCAAAAAAGAGCTGTTCATCTATATCAAGCCCATTTGTCCTCCCTCACACACCTCTTGCTAGATGCAAGCCACCTGTCAGCAACAGTACATCCATCTTGAAAGCATCTTTACAGAACAAGCTCTCAAGTCACACATGCAGCTGTAGGTCAGACCAACAGTTGCCTCTATTAGCTCCAGCAAAGGGAGCTAAAGTTAGGCACTAAAAAACAGGAGCAGAGCCAAGATGGCAGCTTTCATGAAACACTGCTGTTCTACAAACCCTGGTTGTTCTGGTACTCACAGAAGTTCAGTTACTGCGACAGTATAAAAACTGCTGGAAAGTGGCCCTTGCTACCATATCCACAAACCTTGTCATTTCCAACATCGTAAAACATATTAAGAGGTGGGTAATTGTTTTGGGTTTGTGCGGTGGGGTTTGGTAGCAGGGCAGGGGCTGCAGGGCCGGCTCCTGTGAGAAGCTGCCAGAAGCTTCCCCGGCTCCACGTCGGACCCGTCTCTGGCCCAGGCCGAGCCCCTCAGTGACGGCGGTAGCAGCTCTGGGAGAGCAGAGTTAAGAAGGGAACCTGCAGGGTGTAGGGATTGGGATGTGAGAGGAACCCCTCTGCGGATCCCGAGGGCAGTGAGGAAGGAGAGGAGGGGACGTGCCGGAGGAGGGGATGCCCCCGCAGCCTGTGGTGGGATGTCAGGCTGTCCCCCCAGCCCATGGAGGGCAGCGGGGGAGCAGATGCCCACCTGCAGCCCGTGGGAAGGACCCACGCTGGAGCAGTTGGTGGAGGACTGTCTCCTGTGGGAGGGACCCCCCGGCGGAGCAGGGGAGGAGTGATGAGTCCTGCCCCTGAGGAGGAAGGAGCGGCAGGGACAACCTGATGAACTGACCCCAACCCCCATTCCCTCTCCCCCCATGCCAGTAGGCAGAGAATTTGGGAGTAAAGTTAAGCCCAGGAAGAAGGGATGAGTGGGGGAAAGGCGTTCTAAGGTTTGGTTTTACTTCTCATTATTCTTGTTTTGATTGGTAGTAAATGAATTTTTTTGTTGTTTTGGTTTTCCCCGGGTTGAGCCTGTCTTCTGCCCATGACCGTAAGTGGGGAGTGATCCCTCCCTGTCCTTGTCTTGACCCATGAACCTTTCTTTATATTTTCACTGGTGTTTGGGTTTTTAGGAAACTTTAAGCTCAGCTTTCAGAAACAGCTGTTTATGTGCAATGTGATTAAGCTTATTACTCACCCCTCAAACCGCTTCTATGTCCCACATACAATTTAAGAGTATAGTTCCATCACAAATATAACAACTGAGATCAGAGATTCTGAACTTTCTCAATCCTCTCACCAGCTTTATTAACATGTTTTTTAGAACTAGGTCTTCTGATTTAGCTCCAGTTTCTACCTTGATCACTGTAAACTCATGGGACAACAATATGGATGTCAAAGACCAGCCATTTGATCTTCTCATCTCTACAAACCGTCAGGTTGTTAGCAACTAGACATCCTTTCAGCCGGTCAGAAGTTTGGACCTGACAGTGTTCTGAGGTTCTTTCCAACTCAAATTCATGTATGATTTGAAAAGGGTGAATATAAACATTTTTACTCTAGATTGGCCAGATTCCAATACCGACTCTTCTTATTAGACAAAGTAAGTTTGCCTCTGAATGTTCTACCACTCCAGTAATTAGAACTGAGGACTAGAAATGACAGCATTTGCTTCTAAAAACTTGGAATTAATCAGTGGCCTCTGCCACAGAGGTACATAATCATTTACATTCTCAACATAAGGAGTCCTGAGATGGAGTTACTGCTGAGGTGTTGTGACTTACAGTGCATGAGCTTACGCTCATATATCCTGTCTGTATCTACATACTCTAAAGGATTCAGTAATTTGTGAAACACACCTCTCATTGTTGAGAATAAATCATAATTACTAACCAGGTAATTAGTATTTTTAGAATGGCATTATTACATTTGGATTTTAGATTCTGTACCTCTGTCACAGAGGAAACTAATGAATTTCTGAATTAGATTCCTAAACAGTTTTTCATAGGCATTATCTCTTCTGCAATTTTTAGCAGCAGGGAAATTAAGACGACAACAACAACAACAACAGAACAATAAAAAGCAATGAGCAAAGACATTAATTGTAGTAAGAAAGTATTATAAGCAATTTGCACAAACCAAACTCTTGCCTCAAACTAAATGCAGTAACTACTTCAAACTTGAAGACATAAACCAGCATACTTTATGCTAAGAGCAGAGTTGAATACTTGGCCTCAGCAGCATCATGGAACTATTATTAAAGGTGTTATTTAATTGCCCGCTAAGAGACAGTTCTTCAAACACCAACACTGCCTATTACTTTTAGCCATATCAGAATATTCAATTTTTAATGAAATTATTTTATTGAAATGTATTTTCCTAAAGCAGTATTTCAAGTTAGGCAATAAGAATTCAAGAGACACCTAAAATCAGGTCTTTGTCCAATAACTATTATCAGAATTACTCAATTTTAGGGATCAGCTGTTGATGAAGCAACTTACCTCTTCAAAGCAGACAATCGAGATTCAATAGTCTCTTGTTTAATTTGCACCTTTTGAGCACTACTTATTATTTTGGAGATATCTTCCTGACGTATCTTGTTTTCTTCAGGTCTTGAAGAAGAAACCTTTAAAAGATTAGAATCCAGAAACAACACTTTCCTTTACTCATTGTCAACTATTACTTTTCTTTTGGTGATCAAGTGTGTTTTCTTCTAGTGTTGACAAACTATGCATTTAAGCTAATAATAAACCAAGCATCGAATAAAGAACACACAGAAATTTCCTCTTACAGCTGTTATCACATTAGCTTTAGTTGTTAGAAACATTTGTGTACATTCATATTCTTCAGGCATTCTCCTAAGTGCTCTACTTCATCACTGCTTCACAGTAACCCAATGTTATTAAGTACATCCCTCTCACCAGTTTAACTTACCACATTTCTATTCGATATCTGTATTCACCTGACTCACAGTAACAGCAGAGCACATTTCAGAATCACATTTAGCAGCATAACAAACATGTTTATAGGTTTGCCCCCTGTTCTCTTTGGTGGAAAGTTTAATGCTTACAGTAGCTTTGTTCTGAAACAAGCTTCATAAACAAGCAGATTGTTATATTACTGATGGTAAAGTCAAAGCACACTCTGCACTTCTTCTAATACTCATTTGCAAAGTGTCATATTTGCATAACTCGCTCATTTTTGCCACCTGTGAAACTTACTGTAACAGCAAAGCAGGTTAGATAAAGGACCCATGTCAAATCCCCCAAATTATCTTTAAACAAGTCAAGATATGTACGAGAACAGTGCGGTTTGGTTCCCCAAACTTACTTGCACTCACAATCCTGCAATTAAACTTGACACGAACTTTGCTATTCATTCATACTTACTAGTACAGGTTTTCCACATACTGAGTTTTCACTAACCTTCCTTTTAATGTGTTCCAACAAGTCCTCCCGGCCCTGCTTAAAATATGGGTGCTGAAACTCTACTGGACCATCTCGCTCCAGTTTGACAATCCCAGATTCAACATGAACAACTTTACGGAAGCCATCTTTAAAAAAAGAAAAAAAACAAACAACCACTAAACTCTCAAAACCCACATCAAGAAATTCAAGCTATGCTTTTCCAACTATCCTGTTACCAGTTTTGAGGATGAGAAAGTATCCTAGTTGCAGAGAACACAGGGCCACTGCTCAATGGAAATTTTCTATAACTAAACACGTACAGGATCTAGAATTATGTTAGAAAACAAAAACCCAAGAACTTACACATGTTTAACTGTCTGACAAAGCTTGCCATGTTGTTGTGCTTGAAGTACTTGGGAAGAATCTCTTTTGCAAATCTCTGTTCATCCAACACCAAGAAACTCTGGCCATTCTAAAATAAGAGACACACATTAAGCTACTTAAAGACCATTGTAGAAAACACACTGGGCTTTTAGAATTAATCACCAGATAGGAATGTCTCCTTTGTGCATGCAGTATGTAACTGATCTGCTTGCCTACAGTTTTCCACAACAAAAAGTGTAGGAGCCCCGCAGTTGCAAAGCAACAGAGTATTATCAATTTACATCACCATCCGTATCTGAAGGACAACACCTCTATGGTTACTCATTGCTTCCTCAATGCTTCCTCAAAGAAACAAATCGTTTACCAACAATTACCAGTTTCACTACAGGGCAATACTATTCATTTTGTATGTAGCTTCAAAATACTGGGAAGGAAGCTAACAAAGAAAGGCACCGTGCAAGGGAAATAAACCCAACAACTAGCCAATAGCGCTTTCTGCTTTGCAGTATAAAAGCATGATTAGTTTGATAGGACTTGTAGAGCAGATGGAGCTATCAAAGAGCTGAGGCTGTCCACTGGGTTTTGGAGTTACCAAAAAGGTAACCACCCAAGGCAACATCCTCCTCCTCCTGGGATGCCAATTGTGAGGGAGGACTGATCTTTTATTTCATTCACAGGCTTTGACTAAAACAGAAGGCTCAGATCTTTGTTCTTCAGTGACTGTGCTCCATTAACTAAAGGATGAGCAACTGGCAGAATCCAAATTAGCTACTTCAAAACGGTTTAGGTTTTGTCTGTACCTCCACAGTACTCTCACCTTGTATTTAAGGGGAAACCTATCATCTTTGACAAATGTCAACACTGATACTGCATCTTCTTAGAAGCCCTTTAGTTCAATGAGTCACGTTTATTTCTTACCCCCAAATGCCAGCAGTTCTATGATGCCAAGAATCTTGTCGAACCAACCACAAGACCATGTGAAGATCCTTGCCCAAAAGGCTGTTTCTGACAAACCAGCAAGGATTGTCAGAAACAGGATTTATAAATGGCTCACCATTGGATGAGTTAGGAGCTTAAGACTGAGAGGAGTGTAGAAGATGAAAACTTCCCAGCAATGCCTACCTACCTCCTGCTGAGAATCAGTCAGTGGAAGGGAAAGGGGAAGCAAAGGAAAGGGCAGGAACAGATCCGTTTTAGACAATGCATTAATGAAACTCACCAGCTGAAGGTACTCAAACAAGCAGCACTACAGTGACCTGTGACACCAACAGACAGCTTTCTCGCGGCACCTCACTTTATTGTCACTTTGACATTGTTCAGGCCTAGCGCAGAAAAATCTGGGAAACACATCTGCTAGTTCTTGTTGCCCTGCCAGTCGTTTACAGCAAAGCTGTACAGAAGATAAGGCCTGACCTGAACTCACTGGAGCATTACTACATAGCTAAATACTGTTTTCAAGTCCTAGCGTTACTGACTGCAGCATACAGCAATCTCCCAAGGACTTCACTTGGCACTCCTTGTACGCGTTTCCTCAGACAACACGTACCCGTGGCTTTGCAGAGGTATGCATGCAAGGGAGTCAAAATTTGGCCGTCTGGTTTCCAATGGTGTTTATCCTTGCAGCGTAAGGATATGGATTCGTATAAGAGGAAAGTGAAATGTTACAGTAACTGTACTCTTCCTCCTGTTACACTGGTATGCTTTCTGTAGCCCATAATATTGGCATAGCGTATTTTTAAAAGATGTCATCCCTTGTGTACCAAGTGATCCAAATACCTTCCCCCACACAAGAACTGCTGAATGCCGATAACATCCAACGGTGATCAGTGGGTCTTCCTTCCACAAACAGCTTTGCAGAATCTCAAACAATTAGTCTTTAATTCAGAAAATAATACAAGGATACCTAAATAATAACCTTGGTATGCTTACAAGATAAATGTAAGCAACAAATTTGGAAAGTCTCCATTAAAAGCATAAGGTGGCAAAAATGGTGCTTCTTAAGCTAGACAACATAACATCTGAGTCTTCACATAGGCCTTAGTATCTCTCTTCCACACAAAAAGGAAACAAGAAAAACAAATTAGAAGGAAAGCTGCTGTAATGTGCCGAATCTACCTGCTCCCTGCTTCAGAATATTTTGGCTGAAGTCACTGGTAACTCATTATGAATGAAATCTTTAAGAAGACATTTTATCATTGCTTGAGCATTTAAAGCTGAATCAGCTGAGAGCTGCCACCTCAACACCACGTGAAGAGATCAATACAGTTTGAGAATTGGAGTTTTAAAATATATTTCTTAAACACCTAAGAGACAGAGAAAAATCAAATTATTAAACCCCCCTGCATTTATCACAGGAGTTAGCGATGCTTACTGAAGCAAACCTGCCAGCCCTTCGTTACACTTTAAGAAGGTGCTTACTTCCTGCCTTCCAATATTTTAAGATACTTATAAAGTCTGTCCTGTGATAATTAATGCCTCTTTATCATTCGCTACAACAGCTTACAATCGAATCTAAAGGATTCAAGATGCAAGGACATCCAACTCCAGCTTTCCATTTTTTTTTTTTTTTTAAAACAAACACAATCAAAGTAGATGTAAGCCCACACGGCCACCGCACACCTTCCACCGGCAGTTCGCAGGACAAGGACTTCGCTTCCCAGGGGCTGACCGACACTTGTCTGTCTGTCTGTCTGTGTCCCCCCCGCACAGCACCGGGGATGGGGGGGGGGTGGGGTGGTGTCCTGAGGGG
>JANZLQ010000013.1:28142472-28168648 GCA_026212715.1 Elanus axillaris | reverse complement strand
GCCCGAGAGGGAGGAGAAGAATTTGTAGGAGAGAAGTGAGCATCAAGCGCAGCGGCAAGATAGAGCGGAAAGCGGAGCGGAGCTGCGTGGACCGCCCGGCCCGGCGGGGCGGGAGCCGGGAGAAGGGGAGCGGAGGGGCCGGCTCAGCGGGGAGCTCCGCTCTGCCGCGGGCTGCGGGACGCCTCCCGGTGCGCGGGGCGAGGCTGCCGAGCAGGAACGGGTAAAGCTCACCTCCCTGTCTCGGGCTGCCCGCCGCGGGGGCTGGTTCTCGCTTCTGCGGCGGGGACTGCGGGGACAGGGGGCAAGCCCTCGGCCGGCGTGGCTTTGGGGACCGCCCGGGGAAGGCGCCGGGAACGGCGGCGCGGGGCCGAGGCTGGCGGGAGGGGGGGGGGCGGCCGTGCGGTCTCCTGCCTCGGGGGAAGAGCTTTCCTCCCTCCTCACAGTGGGCTCGCAGGCGACCGTAACTGCAGGTACCGGGCACCTGCGGATCAAGGCCGCTGCTCAGGGCATGCAGAAGGCTGCAGCAGCTGTGACAGCACCTGCCGAGATGTCCGTCAACCTCCTCCCCCGCCGTGGCCCAGCACCACACACATGACAGGATTAACACCTCCTCTACACCATCTGTTAACGTCGGCTGTATAAAACGTTAAGGACAGTATTGCTTCCTTGGGGAGTCCCTCAGTTAAAGAAAGATAGCGCGATCCCTTCCCGATAGAAGGCACCAGGCCTATAGTGAGAGGGAGACGGTCTGGAGCTGACGCCCCACCAAACAAAACGCCTCGACACCGTTCCCTTTGACATACTGCTTGACTTATATTTTGGCAAGTTTCTTGGCAATGTAGGCAAAGCTGGAGCTGCTTCATGTCATCCTCAAGCTTCTGAGGGTTGTAATAAAAAAAGCATCTGACACGGAAGTTTTCAAGTTCCCGAGTTTGATGACATTTTCAGTGAAAATACATAGAAAATTGTTCAGGTTTTTCAAAGCCAGCTGAAAGGGTCACTTCTGCTGCCAGTGATCTCTCAGCAGCCTGCTCTTGCCCGTGACTGGGACCCAGGGAGGGCAGCGGAACAGGCTGGCAAGGTCTCGGCAGCAACTCACAGGTGCAGGGAACATGCCTGTTTAGAGTACCCAATCCTATGTTTTCAGAAAGGTCTGGTAGAATGGTTAAGAAATAGCAAGTCAGCTGGAAAACATGGGCACACATAGCATGGTAAATCATTATATACATGATATAAGATAAAGAACATAGTAATATAACCATATGCGCAACAGAAGCATCTGAGCTAACTTTCTAGAAAAAAAAGTCAGGCAGTCCCTGAGGAGCCTCTCCCTCTCTTTGAGGCAAGTTGTGTTTAGACTACAGACCTATTGGCTACAGAGACCCTGAAAAGAAACTGATTTAAATTGAAAGGATATCTCTAGGAAAACAGCCTAATAAATGGTAAAAAGCAATAGAATTAATTTCTTTCCATACTCTAACAAGTATTTTGCAAAACTTAAACACAAACTTAATGACAAATTTTTTTAATAAATTGTTCTATGGGACTAAAACTAGTATTTTCACAACAAATCCCCATCAACTGACTGTTACTGATGTTTTGTTGAGAGATCTCAAAAAAGTCTCAAAGAATCAAGGTCAGCTTGATCTGCAGTTTGCAGTGAGAATAAAGCACAGTGGCAGAGGAAAAAAAAAAAAAAAAGAGAACCTTTAGCCTGGTAGCATGCAGGAAAAAGAATTTAGATATTTCCATTTCAACCTGTGTATCACACAGCTTCTCTTTTCTCATTGCATTAAGCAGGCTACAACAGCCCGTAACACACTCGTTGACTGACATTCACTACATCATTCCTGAGAGGAGAAGTCACAGTTACTAAGTTTATGGCTTAGCTTTTCAGGGTCAGTATTTGGAATGATAAAACTTAAAAGAATGCCTTTTAAATTTAAGCACAAGTTTACAGTAATTGTCCAAGTAATTTTTCATCCTGATGTGCATGCAGCAAGCTCCTACCAGGTTCCATTTATCTAGCTACAAATGCTAGATAAACAGAGACAATATGGTTGTGATTTAGTCCGGACACAGTACTGCTCTCCATCTTACATTTCTTGTTTACAACACACATTTGAAAATAGGAGTTGATTTGCAGAATGGTTGGACAATATTTCAAATTGTGCTTGTAAATGTTGAATTATTTCAAAAGGTAAAATGCTGTATTGGTATCTTTTGCTCAGACAGAAGTGGAACCATGCACTTAATTTTTTGCATTTCACTAGTAGATTGAACATCATCTTGGTGAGAAAGACCACTGTATAATTTGATTTCCAAAGTCTCAGAGTTAAGGTAAGTCTTTTAACTTTTCTGGCTAAACCTCAGTTTAGGGACAAAATTTTCTTCCAAAGCCTTAAGGCTTAGGAACTGGAAGTTATGAATTTAATACTTAACATAAACTGTTAGCGATGTACAACTCAAGTAACCCTTCAATTAGTTTTTTATTATCCTACAAGGCCTGAGCAAAACGTAATTGCTTGCCCATGTTCATAAAGCTTCCTGTTAAGTTATTTTACAAGTCAGCAGTTGTAGAACTCACCAGTCTTTAACCCGGAGCTATTTGACTTCCCAGTATCTTCATGAGCAGTGCTATCAATCATCTTTTTCCACTCTGCAGTGAAATTTTCCTCCATTCAGCTTGCAGAAATCTGGTAATTAGCAGTTCTGAGACAGGTCAAGCTATTTAAATCTTTCACAATATAGTTCTCACCCTGCCCTCACCAGAAAAAACATAACACTGTAAAACTTTTTGGGTATTGTGAAGTGTTTGGAATTCAAAAAGAATAGATGTCTTCTCATATCCCTCAATTAAGCCCTCAAACCCCAGCAGATGCTGTTTCTCTCCAGCCTTGTTCCCCTTCCTGGGACCCACAGTCTCCCCCACATGCAGGAGTTCCAACTAAGACCTAGTGTTTGGGGACTAAGAGAGCACTGCCAACAGGGAACATCTTGTGTGCAGCGCTCTTTCTTACAGGCTTCTATACAGAGCGGCTATATAGCTAGCGGTACCTCAAATACGGGCAGAAAGCCAAGGGAATAAAGCTAGGTATCTGTTCATATCACTACCTGTTTATTTTGACATCACATATGCTTAGAATTGCAACCACCACTGGTCTCTTCCTCTCATGCTAGAGCAGCAGGCAAGCCCCGCAGCAGTTCCATGCTTTCTTAAAGGAGCTTCAGACACTGATAGGCTAGTTTTGATGTGGTGTAAGAAAAATAATTTGGGATGGGGAGTCTTTGTTCTACAGCATACTTACAAAGGTCACAAAACAGCCCTCATGTAACAATACTTTTCGGATATGAACTTCACCTATCTTCTCTCACTTTCTATTTTCTTTCACCATAGTGGAATATACAGCACGAGTCAACAGCCAAGCTTCCCTTGCAGGCTGCTGCTATGGCTCTTGTAAGTTTGAAGTGCAATCTGTGTGAATTCCTGTTACATCAGACCCTCAGTAAAGCCTAAGTCAGCTCCCCAAGGGATAGGAGTCTATAGATTTTCCTGAAGACAAACAGCATGATGCAAAAGAAGCAACTGAAAATGACAAGGGAGCCAAAGGCAGGGTGGCAGATTTCAAGGCAATACTCTCCTCTCTTTGTGACCGCTATTTGTCCTCACTGAAATGCATGACGTTTGAAGGTTCTGGCGATGATAAGGTAGTAAAGAATGACAGTCATCCTGTAACTCTCATTTGTGTTTCAGATCCAGTTATCTTTATTGGTTTGTCTATATTTGATCCCATGAAAGCAAAAGACAAATCAGTCACTGAGCTTGCACATATGTTGCCCTTGAACAATCACAGGATGCCACAAGTAAACAAACCATCCTGGAATGTCTGTAGTATCAAACACTGTGCACAGCACTTAACAGCCAAATTTGATGCAAGCCTTCCACCTTAAAAAAAGGTGTTATGCCATTTAAATCACTGGAAGTGTTTCTAGGAGTCCCAACTCTGCACATATTAGGATCCCCTTGAATTAAAAGTGGCCTTAAGAAGCCTAGCTTTAAATTAATCCTCCTTGAATCAGGGACAGCCTTGGAGATTCCTGTGTTTCATGACGAAACTGGTTAGAGTAGGCAAGGTAGATGACATTTCAGACAGCTTCTGAAGAGATTGTTCTTCCAAAGCCAGTATCCTTTCAGTTAGTTTTACACTGTCCTTGTGCATCTGATTCAAGTACTGCTCAGTTTTTTGGATGGCTAAGTGATTAATTTTCCTTCTCTTCTCCACATGCCCCGCAGGAAAAGCAGATGGCACAGTCAGCACACTGGATATCTAATAGACAATGATACAATAAAGAGTAGCAGTAAGTTGTGAAATTAAGTTATGATAGCTGTTCCCCACAGCATATTTAAAATTACACGATGATAACTGAAACCCACTTCCATTCATGATCAATGTCTTTTTTTTTCTTGAATGCAGAATGCAGACCTACATTCATATTTACTACTAACCCTTGAAGACAGCTTGCTATAGAAACTGCACAGAAGTGGTATCCATTTCTTATTTGCTTATGTATGAGGAATACTTGATTTAGGCTTTTCCTAATTAGACAAGATCTATGCTCCATGAAAATGCTCAGCATATCTTAAAAGACTATTTTCTCATACTATGAGAAAAAGAATTACAAACTTGGAAAATATATATTTTAAACAAGCTAAGATAGCATTCAATTAAATACAGTCAATTTCATTAAAAAATTCCAGTTTTAAAATGCTTGAAGCCATAACCCACCTCCCACACCCCCCTTTAAAAAGGGAGAAAAAAAAAATCTGAGTCTAAACCCATTTCTTATCTGATCTTCAGGCTTTCTGCAAAGTTAATCTTTTCATTAAAGCTTTTGGGAGGATGGTAGATTTGGGATAAAAGGCAAGAAGGCTTCATGGGCAGCATGCCTGGCAGAAAACTTTACAGAAGCTTTAGAGCAGTTTGCTGTGGCCATGTGTTGCTAACTGTGAAAAAACAATTCCTGTGGTAAAAAACCATAAGCATATATGTTCATTTGGTCATCCACACTTAACACTGTTTTATTCCAAAATGAAAAGTAGATACAACAAACTGTTAGCACAATTTTCTCAAGATTTTGTTTCTTCAAGTAGAATTTCATAACATAGAAGTTATGAACATTGTGGCCATGAAAGTCTCATAAATCAAACGAAGTAAGGCTTGAAAAGAAGCTTTTATCTAACCTGAAGCTAGTTTAGCAAGCATATGCTACATCCATGATTCAGTTATTCAAAGGCCTCCATTTCATGCTATTTCACATGCCAAACATTATGATGTCCATAAAATAAGTGTTCTGCCAGCTCAATTCTGGCAGTTCTTCAAAGAACATCTCTTGCACTGGTTTACTCTTAATAAAAGCACAAAGCACAGCAGAAATTCTTCACAAAGTACCAATAAGCAGCTTTAACCATATATTTGACATGTAGAATTAACGGTGTTCTTATTAAATTTTAAAATCATGTTTATTTTCAAGAATAAATTAGATTACATTAGTCTGCTTCTTAAGGTCACAGATATTCACAGATATGATTTGAATGGAGAAAACACACCTGCTCTGTGGTTGTGCAGTCTGTCATGTCATATCTCTCCCCACGCTAATGACCACTTAACAACTCTCTGCAGCCAGTTTAAACTGGAAAACCCTCAGACTGAAAATAGATCAAACCAAACTGGTTAATGTCACTCTAATTTACCTGAATCTGAACAGGTGGAACTGTTACCTTCCACGTCTGTCCACGTCTAATCCACTGTTGTTCATTCATTGCTTGTTAGATTCCTGTAAGTTGTTGTAAAAGGAAAAGAAAATCACTTGATTTCCAAAAATGTGACACAAATTACTAGTTTTCCTGTATTGTGAGAGATACTAGAGAAAGTAATGACTTACTGTAGCTTTCATGGGATTCTGCTATTTTCTTCCCAGTTTGGTTAAAACTACTCCTGTAGCAGCCACACACCACAGTTCAGTGGCTAGCTAGTGACTGAAATGCTATCTATGCTGCAACTGCAATTGCAGCTGTCATCACCTTTGTTTAGCTAGTAAAATGGAATCAAGCTATTTCTGAATTTGCATCAACGTTTTTTCCTTGCTGGGCTGCTTATTCTTCCCTACAGAAATTGGCCGCTGTGCTGAAGGTGTACATTTAAAAAAAAAAAAAAAAAAGACAAAGCTGCAATTGGTAGTCTTCTGTATTTTGCAGATTAAGATCTAAATACAGACAGAGCATACGGACTTCATGGTTCTGGCAGATTCTGTCTGTGGTTTGCAAGTGTTTGGTGCCTTATCCTGAAACTTTAAAGTAGTCTCAGCAATGTACCACTTCTTCCTTCCTCTTCCCTACTCTAGGTAAGAGGTACAATCACATCCCAAAGTCACCTCCTTTAGGGACGTTACAAATAACAAATTAATATTTCTTTCAATTCCCTACTCATCATTAAGGTCTGTCACTCAGTGCTGAGGAACAGGTCTTAGGCTATTGTGCTCTGTATTAGTGACAACTATCATGAACCAGAATCTGTACTCTAAAGCTGTATACTTAATTCTTCTTTTACCAAGCCAGTCAAACACATAGAAGACCACTAGAACATTCCACTTGCAGATATACTAGTTCTGTTACTAAAGTAGCCCCATAAACATAATCATCTTTTTTCTCCACGATGAAACAAAGCTTTTTCCCCCATGTTACTGCTCAGAAACTGCTGTCCTCTAGTTTTCTTCAGCTAGGTCCTGCTCCTTCAAAACATACAGAGAGAAGACTACAAGCAACCTCAGGACATAAAAGGCTCTAATTTGGTAACATTTCCCTCTCCCTACCTTCTCCTACAATGCCACGTTATTCAGTCCTTTCCACTCCCTCCCTGCTGTGCCACCTCCAGCACTATGCTGCAATAACTACGAGATCAAGGCAAACTGGATTAAAAAAACCCAAGCAAACTAAACACACACATGCACACACACAAATTCTTTTAAACACCTGGGAGAAAGTAAGTTTTTAAGCTGTACCACTTCTATAATCCAGCTCAGGTAATTCAGATGCAAAAGCAGTTACATCATCCCAGCTGAAAGAATGGTCTAGGAGTGCTACGAAGAAGAGCTAGGAATCTTGAGTTGGATGGCTGTATGCTGGAAAGAGAAGGTAAACCTGGGCATAAGCTGTGTGCGATAACACAGTGCATAATTTCAGCCATGGAAAAAAACCATACTTTTAGACCAGTTTTCTTCAAGTTTTTTTTCCAACAGTGAAAACAAACATAGGAATTAAATCCAAACACACAGCAACTCTTCCACTAATTTTAGAAAACACCTTAAGTTGCGGAAAACATGAGGGATACTTTCTATAGAGCGTACCCTTGCTCAGTCCTGAAATAGCACTGCTGTGCTGCCTTACTCTCACTTTCTTACATGCCTCCCCTACCATTTCCAGGAAAGTTGCATCTGTTCTGAGGCTAGAAGAAAGATTAATTTTTAAGAGATTTATCAAATCCCATAAAATGTCCCCTTAGTAAGCCTTTACACTCAAAAGATTTTCTGCCCTTTCAGCTTGCCAGTTTCCCTAACTTTTCAAAATCTTGGTTTGCCAAGATACTCTTTCCTAGCTAGTGAACTTGAACATTTTTGTTGCAGTTTGTTTTACTCTGACCCTGACTAAAGCAGCTCTCAGGCTTACTAATTTTATTATACAGGCTAGTTGCTCTTCACAACTATTCAGCAGAGTACTCCAAATCCAGCTAGGTTTAAAAAAAATAATCTCCAAAAACAGTTGAAAATTTTATGATTACCACTGTAAAAGCTATATTCTTAAGAGGACAATTAAAATGACATTATAAAGCTAGGACTAAATCCTGTTTCCTGTCTGCACTTCTGTTGAAGCCTGTAGAAGAGATTGTGGAAGTAAAATGAAAGCATGGTTTGTGTAGTAGTTTTAACAATATACTAAAAGCAAAACCAAACCACAAATGTACTCAAACATGCAGCCAGGGTAACCATCAACAAAACACAGGAAAAACAATGTTTCTCTATGCCTATAGACCTAAAAGTACAAGTCTATTGACATTTCATTTAAAATTTACAAAACCTTACTGTTAGATCTGTGCAGTTTCTCTGAAAAAAGGAAAAACAAACCACCTATAACCTGACAGCAGCAGTTTGTAACTATGGCTAAATCAAGACGATATAACATGAAAAGAGAAAAACCACTCTTCTCTTGTGCTGTGTATGCAGTTGTCAGGTCAGCACAGAGCTCTCCTTTCGAAGGCTCAAAGGCAGGGAAGGCCACAAATCTGACATACTGGCTGTAACCATGGTTTGCACAGGATGACTATCTGTGAAGCCTTTTTTAATCCTCATTGTGAGGAGGGGTGTTTCTGCTTAACATCTCTAGGACAGTTCGACCAAAACCAGCATCAGGTGTGTGGCTGGAACCCCCTGCTCCCAACCCCTGGTAACATGGTTTAGGATAATAATGGCAAGCAGCCGTTCTCTGGGACCGAGCGGGTCACACATTCATTCCCTTTCTCCTCATTATCAGGCCTTGAAGGTCCCATGAACCAAGTAGACAAACCAAACAGATTTCTTCTTCCCCTCCCTACCAGCCTCAAGGTTCCTGGGCCCCAGGCTGACTCCTCCCTTCCTTGCTGGCCTTGGAAGGTCCCAGGCACGTGGCCAGCCAAGTGCTGTTGATGACCCTGAGGCAAGCGTAACTCTGTACAGAGCACCGTCTGTAAAATCAAGTGGTTACAAGTCCCAAGCGGGGAACCTGGACCCGAACTGCTGCTCGACAGCGAGACCTGTGACCCCCCGGGGACCAGGGACGCCTCCACTGTTGCCTGCTTCCTCCCAGGATTGAGGGAGTGACTTGTATTCTTTTGTCCGGTTTTCAAGTCTAGATTGTGACTGTTGTGTTGATACAGCAAACCATGTATTAAGACTGGACCCAACCTGAAGAGGGTCAAGGGGATTAGAAACTCTAAGTTACACAGAAATTATAATACAACATGACACTACTTGTAAGTTGTACTAAATTGATTCTGCCTGCAGAAGTCCCGTGCCATTCTAATCATAAATTCTGTGCTATACCAATCATGACATCCCCTTGAGAAAATAAGAGTTGTAATTGTGACTAGAGGTTAGTGCCATCATAGTTCTGCCCAGGATCCCTAAAAGAACCTCTCTGCCCCCTTTGTGTCAGGTGACAGAGGTGTGGATCCATCAGGACTGAATACATGAACTCAGTTTGCATGTACACCGTATATATTTCTACTAAACAGTAGGGATGACCAAGTCTTAATGGAGACCTTTCTGGCTGGGCCATCCACCTACTTTCTTTCAGGCTCAGGGGGCCTGCAGACCAGTCACCTCCTGTATCACGCATGTGCTGCAAGTTCAGCACCTTCACCAAATACCAGACTTAGTGTTTCTGTACAGCAAGTGAATAAAGTGTTCACTATGCAACCAGTTTGAGAAGTTCCCATGAACACTCTTTCTAATACCAGCCCACAATCAGCTCAGTTGTCTTGGAAAATACTGTTTTTACTGTCAGTGTAGAATGAAACAAAGGACCAAAAGACCTTCCTCTCTTCTCTGAAAGATGCGGCAGCACTCCGGAAAGGCTGCTGTCACCTCAGTAATGCACCAGTCCACATCCTGCCCCAAGCTGCCAAATAATTTATGCTAACAGTTGAGCCTTCCAGATTTAGTGTTAGTTGTAGCACTCCAGCTTCTGACTCATCCTCACTGACAGGACAGCTGGAGAGGTTAAAGACATCTGACAAAGGCATTTTGAGTCACCCTACTACCTACAGTATAGAATCTGTGAGATTTTATAAGAGCCTAACCCTTTAAATACCCATTTGAGATAAGTCATATAAGCTAGACACTACTATACTTACTCACTACCACAAGGGTTTGAAGAAAAGGCTGCATCATAGAGGAAATTAATATAAAGGTGGGTAGACAGACATGCTTTTACAAAAGAGTTTGGTTAACCCACTAAATTTGGGATACTGACATGCCAGAAGTGGCATGTTATACACAGGTATTTAAGACTTACTTTCCCAAGCATTCTGCCAGAGAAGATCCAAACCTGGATAGAATGCTCCTTTAAGTGTTGAAGGGTTCTGACTTAGTATCTGCCTTGCTAATCCAGATGAAGCAGCATCAGTTCTGCCTGTTTCTTCTTTCTTGATGTAATCTAGGTTTGTGCCAGCAATACGGTGGTTTCTGCTTATCCCTGAGCAGCTGGTAATATGTCCATTTACTTGTACAAAGTTGTCTATACCAACTCAAACAGCACAGAATTCTCACCTTAAACCCTTTTCTACCTTGGGCAAAAATGAACTGTGTTAGAAAATGCTGATACTAAATACAAAAGTATTACTACATACAAGACTGTGGGTGTATGCTACTCTACTATTTAGATACTGATCTGGAACTGGTAAAGAATACAGAGGTATTGCTATGAATCAACTGTTTACTCAAGATTTTCTTTTAAAGTTATACATAGGCGTTGACAGACAACACATTTAACTACAGCATTACTGAATGAAGCATGCTACATACTGACAAGAAAAGATTATTTTTTTTAAGCGAAGAATAAAATTGTTTGTTGCTGCCTAAACAAGTGAAGGACCAACTCTTAAAACCAAGGATTTATTCTGCAGATGGCAGGAGTGAGAGTCTGACAGGCACTGTGTATGCCTGGCCAGTTCTATTTCCTATTTTATCTCTTTTCTAAAGAGAAAGCTTCCTAGGGCAAGGTGTCAAGAGCACTGGTAAAAATGGAAAGAACCATTATATCTAGCCCTACCACCTGTTTTCCCGTTTTCCACTGTGGGATCACAAGATCTGGGACTCTTGCTTAACAGCAGTTTAAGTTCAAGGCTCTGCCAGAGGAAGCATTCAACAATCCTGAGGAGCCCACTGTGAAAAATACAACTTGTGAAGTACAAGCAACTGTAAGTTTGTTGGTATTTTTAGATCAATAACCACTGAAGTAAAGCAAGAAGACATGGCAACCTCTGCTGCTTTGCAAATACACAGTGTTTTACACCACAACATCCCAAAACAATAGTTTTGTTTTGGATGAGCATTATCCAGTGAAAATCACCCACCTCTCAGAAAACATAATTTACTAGTTGAATTGTGTCTAACAGGCATGTATCCTCTTTCAGGCTCCTTGATTTCACAATGACTTGGTAAAAACCACTCAGGTTCACCCCAAGTCTGAGATAACTTGTTTTATACTGCCTGCCCTAATCACAAGTAAGCCTTTGATCCTTCCTCTCCACAAAACACTAGGCATTCTACATGAGAAAATTTCAGATTTGCTCCCTAAGATGCTCTCAGCCAATGTGACAAATGCTGATTTTACATTAAAAGCTTCCAAATAAGATTTTAGTCAAAAACCAGAGGCTGCTTGATTTTGGGGTGGTAGTGGAATGTGTTTGGGCCAAATACACCACAAAAGTTTATGTCTGATTTTTATTGTTAATGACTTAACACATCAGTATCTTAGCATCATCATTCGATGTACTCTAAAAACATTTATAGGCAGATGGACTCCAAGGAATGTGAACAAGGAAAGCCAGCTCATGCTGTAGGGAGGAACACATAGTTCTGGCATACTAAAAATAAAAAGAAAGCATTAACACACCATATGCTGTGCAACAGCAAATAGCGTTATTTAGAAGTGTTCCAATAAAAGCTAACGATGGCAAAAGTTCAGACCGACTAAAAAAACTCTGAAGGTGACTTCAGTCAGCCACATGCTTCACTGTTAGATAAAACTTGTATTTTATGCAATGTAGTTTCTCTCATTTTACACAAACCTTAGGATAACATACACCCAGTTAAAGTTTTCCTTGTTAAAGTTACTAACCATGCCAGACAGGAGTTGAAATGCAAGTGGTGAAGCAAATTTTGGTTTGTATACAGCCCGTGCCTATTTTTTCCTAAATGACTGACTTGTCTTGCACCTCAGTTGTAGTCTCTTTTTACAGAGTAAGTTCTGTTTTAATCTCTGTATTAGTACTGCTATGCAGATGCACATTCTCTCTCAAGCTGTATGAGCAAACTAGTAAAAAAAAGGGAGAAGGTCTTTACTAAAGCAAAGTATTTTCTTGTAAGTAAAATTCTTTGTTATCACAAACCCATGTAATTTCAAGTCAAGTAATGTTCATTTTCCGCATTTTTGGAAGCCACAGGAAACATGGGTACAGGAACACGGGTGCTTCCGTGAGTGCGCACACTGAATAGTCAACAAACAAGCAATTTTTTCCGTAACATTAAACTGAAGATAGCAGCCAGGAATAGATTATTTCTTAGAATAAGTCATTGATCTTGCAACTGGGGAGAAGCCTAAGGAGATTTAGGAGAGCTAAGCCTTTTAAGCAATATAAACACTTAAAACTGCCACACAATAGACAAGGTCTACTGACTGTAGCATGGAACTGGGTAAAAAACTCAGAATTTAATGACACCACAGCCTTGTGCAAATCGTAATCTAATTTTCACTTTGCTTGTAAAATGGTGGTAGCTTCACTTACCCTGCAGCAGAGATGTGAAATCCATTAGTTACACATTACATCACTACATTTTCTTAGTTTTCTGTTCTGTTCTCTTGGTGTCAAAACACAACCAAGGTCTTCCTATTGACTTATTTAGTCTTTTGCTTTGTAGCCAAGTAGTTAAAGCATGGAATCAAAACAGGACACCTTTGTTCAACAGCTCTAACTTCAGCCCATCAGAAAACATGGAGGGAAATGCAATAGACTTAATACATATTAAAAACCTTCAGTAAATTGCCATTCTGCAGTTGAGTCTGTGAGGTAACCTGACATCAGCAAAAATATATGTCAAGGATTAAAACACTCTTAAGCATATTCTAGAAAGGCACATTTAAACCAAAAGGTGCATGGTTCAAGTTTGTTAGATTTAACCTGACAGGTCTCAAGTATTACTGAACTGTCTGAAAGAACTACAGTTGATTCAAAGCAGCAAACAATGGCTTCACATGTCTTTGTTCTGTTCCAGAAGATGTATTTCATTAGCATCTCGGATGGAACTTTCAGAGTCCACAATGTGTATTCACTGTGGTATACCCAGATGCTGAATAGTACTTAAATTCCCTTCTAAAAACATAACTAAACCATTTGTTCTTAATGCAACAGAGGAGTTGCACTAAGAATTGGCATTTGCACTCTTATTGGAAAGGGAGCCAAAACAAAAACATTCCCACCTCAGGCCAACACTGAGCCCAAGCTGCCATTCTGAAGCCTTTCCTTTTGTGCATGGCAGACCTCCATTCACAGTCAACAGTAACAACTAAAATACATGTGTCTCACGACTCATTCGGAGCAACTGTTGGACGACAATAGCTTACATTCACTGAACACTTTCCCCTCACCACTGCCTGCTTCTGCTTTAACTCCATTTCCAACACAAACAGAAAACCCAAAGACTCACTTTTCAACTCATAACCTGCCAAGTGAAAAGGAATCAGCAGGCCTGTAAGGAAGAAGTCTCCACAGAGACAGAAAAAGGGTCCCTTTCTCACCCTTGTTCCTGTCAGCATAAGGGACTGCTCCCAACCCCCTTGTATGTGAACAGAGCTTTTGGAAACTCCATTTCTTCTTCTTAACTCATGAGTAGGGAAGCAAGGTGGCATACCTCATCCGAGCAACCTCATTCCTCTTTTCCCCCATGCAAACATATGGAATGCCTACTAACACTTCCCAACATACCCTCCTGCCCCACATAATACTCTCTCTTTCTCCTACTACTTGACCCATTTTTTAGTTCAAAACCAGCTCACACAAACCAGCTATGATGACAAGCTAGAACATGCTGAACCAACTGCCACGAACCAGAACAACTTCAGACACAGCTGAAGGCAAACAGGAAACAACAAGGAAAGATAATAGTTTGACTTGCTTACAGCAAAGCTGTCCCCTTGTTACGCAAAGGCCAACAATGCTCAACTCCAAGATCAGTCTTTTTCCTTGCTTAGATAGATCTAAGAATTCTGATACTGTTTTCCCCTTAAAATTAAATGCACTGCTCTTACTTCTCAACCATCCTTTTCTATGTCCGAGATGCATCTGCTCCAACTCTTCATTGAGGCCACCATCCCCAGCTTCAACTTTGTTTCTGCTTCCTGTCCCATCACTCTGATTTTTCTGAGCTCTGAAAGAAAAAAAGAAAAAAGGCAACTCACTGGTTGCTTGTAGGCAAAACCACCTTTGCCCTACACCAAGCTGCCATTTTCTTTGAAATAATTAAATCCTTGTTCACTGTAAAACAAAATAAAAATAAAAGTATATGGTCCTATTACATTTATTACACAAGAACTTATCCAAGTTAAGTTTAGGTTATTCAAAGAATGTGAGGAGAAGAGTGCTACAGGTACAAACAGGGAAATTAGGATAACTAATGACCATACTGAATAACCTTTAAGATGCCTTTGCTTCAGCATTGCTAAAGGGACAACAGAGTGGATGGATCTCCAGTAGTTTGCTCTCTCTAGGTGTAGATATTACACAGTATATGAAGGCTTTGAACTTCAGCCATTGATAACATGGATTTGTTGATCACCATCAACGAGGATCAAGAATAGGCTTCCTAACACTGTATTTTCAAATTCAGAAATCTGATACACTGAATTTATCAAATTTCCTTTCAAGAGAAAAGTTAATTTTCCATGACATTTTGATCATAATCACTACATTTAACTCAATCATTTTTGTCCTCTTAATTGTTTAGTGTTTTTGTGGGAACCTCTGTAAGCAAACTGTCAACTTCATTATCCAAACAGCTTGAGCAGCAACAGCTTCATATCTGTCATGGAAAGGAACACAGTCCTCTGATGACTAGAGCTGTGAGGCCACCAAATTATTTTTCTACTCTTTCAGCAAGGCACACTATTTTTATAGAGTCTCTCAAAACACTCTCACCTCTTAAGGCTCCACACTCCTTTTCAATCAATACTTTAATTGTACCATGAGTTTTCAGTAAATAAAGCTTTTCAGACTAATCCAGAAAACAAATGTTGCACTTTGAAATGCATTAGGGAACCGAATAATCCCAGGTGACAATCCCAAGAATATAAAAAAAGATGTTTTCATTTAAGTACATTCTATTCTTGCTTGCTAAATTACAGCCCTATACAACTAGTATACAAAAAATTAAACTCAAGTTACACATCATTCTTTCTCAGTATTTCAAATAAAGCATTAAGTGGCATAGCAATACTTAGTGTAGTAGATCTTTCAGGAAGTGAGTATTTTCCAAATAAGTCTAACAAAAAAAAGCTAACTCCTCAATTTCCATGTAATGAGATTGCTGTGCTAACATTATAGTGTGACTACTAAAATATTTTTCTACCACTTTGAGGTTCTTTGTCTCAAGACTGAACAAATGCCATTGCAAATGCTGCATGATATTAACTTGAATGCTTAAAAATAAACATATTCTCAAGAACAGCAATTTAGAATGACCATATGTAGGTAGTAAGAATTACTGTCACCTAAGGCGTAATTTCAGAATGCCATGAAGAATATGTTATTTTCAGTCAGATATCTGACCCTGAAAAATACACATCAGAATACATTAGAACAGATCCAGTTAAGCTTTTTTAATTTAAAAAAAACCCCAAACATTAAGACTACCCAAACACTGCACTGATACTATGCAGAATGGGGCAAGAGCACTCTTACAGTGAGGTCCCAAAAGTTAGTCCATACTTTTCAGCTGTATACGTTCCTTCATTCATATAAAATTATTTACTTCTCACATTGGTAATAAGAAAAACAAGCACACTATAAAACTCCATTATCTGCATTAGTATTGTTTTAAGACCACAAAAAGTGATGATGATTATTACCAAGCTAAAAAACTAGCGAGAGTTAGAGCTCAGGAGAAAAATTTCTAAAGGAATTCTTTATCTACACCCTTAGGAAGTGCTGAGTAGTACTGACTCTATACTAATTAACTACTATGCTCATTGTAACATCTATCCATAAGCTATGAATTCAAGTGTAGACTGAACATAGATCCAGCCATGACAGAGCAAATATGTGCTGACCACCTCTAGTTACTCTAGAGGAGAGTAAGTTCTTGGGGGTCATGGTAGAACAGTTATTGGCTAAGAACACAGGGAAAAAAAAAAAAAAGAAGAAACATGAGAAATTTTATGGGAGTTTGAGACTGGCTGTCTGGCTGTTTTCAAGTACTGTCTCAAGTGTGTGGATCATTAATTACTTTTAAGAGACCTGCAAAGGATAGCTGGTAAAAACAAACATAAATCTGCTAATTTTGCAAGTGCACTATGTGTATATTCTCATCCATCATGAATTTTCCAGGAGTTCCATTCAGAAAGAGGCTAGAAACAGATTCAGACATAGATTTCAAACACTACAAAGTTTATTATGTTAAAAAAGTTCTGAAAAAGGTATCCCTCATTTACAAGTATTTGTATGGAAGTATAAAATTTAAATAATTCAAATAGCTGTGGAGCAAATTCATGATTTGTAATCAAAAGGCCTTTTCTTTAAGTAATTGCTTATCATGTTATGTGTGGATTTTGCAAAGGGAAGAAAACCCCCTACTCTCACATTCAAATTACTTCAATATCAAGAGAGAAAGTGTTTCTTGGACTGGATCTGACAAAAATAAACTAAAATTCTGAGAGAAACCTATAGGAGATACCATTTTAATGACACAGATCAATGCAGAAAAACACCTGGTCAGTTGTTTTCAGAAAGTTAAGTTTTACCATCTGTTTCACTTAACTGCTTTTGTGGCAGGCCTTGAGTTTGACCATAAGACTGCAATGCAATATTTGGGGAGGGGAGAGAGCATGAACTGGAGAACAGATCGCTTGGACTCAATAAAAAATAATCCTTCTGACATCAGCCTAACTGTAGATGTTCATTCATAATCAAGACAAGCAACACATCAGAGTTATTGTTTGTAACTGTAAGACAAAACCCTCAGAACTATGATGTGGTATTAATTCTATTAAATTCCTCTTTCCTACAATTATGGATTAAAAAAAAAACAACTTGAAGAGGTTGTGAAGTGAAGGAAGAGTCAGAGTACTGATACCCAGTGAAGGTAAGGATAATCTACAGGTAACTGGCCAAAATTCATTTAAGGTATCGTATGATATTAATGAGCCATAATAAAAACCTACAGTATTTGGAGAAGACTACAGCTAGAAGGATAGCAAATAATTCCTCATTATTCTATTAATTACTAAAGTATCGTAACTTCAGTCACATTGAAAGCACACTGAAATCTGGCTTCTCCGATAATGCTTAGAAGACTTGGGGAGTGTTTGTACGTTTTGCTAGAAAAGTAAATACACACAGTTGATGAAAATTTATACATGTTGGGGCACTGTGGCTATGTTTTCTGCTTTTAAAAAAAGAAGCAGTTTTCTCAGTAACTAATTGGACCACACTAAAAAACAAACAAACAAACAAAAAATCAACGTACATTCTGGAAAGCCATTAGCCATCACATTGCCAGCACAAAACTTTTTATTGCTAATGGAACTGATGTACTACAGGGATTGTTAGCAGTATAAAAACCATCATGGCAAACACCTCTGGCAAAGAAGCCTTGCTGACTCTGTCCTCTTGATCACTTAGCTGCTTAGACAGATATGTCATATTGATTCTATTTATGTATACACACACGCATTTATGAGAGGAGGAAAGACATTTAATATTCCACCTGAAATACCTCAGAATAACCAGGTATAAGTAAGGAATTCTGAAGAGTAGTGATATAAAACACTGCTAGATATTCTTATTTATTTAAACCAAAATAGGTCTTAGAAGTCCATACAGCTGGCAATTACAGGTGGCCACCAGTACACTCATCAGTGCCAGAGGTACATAAGTAAGCTGGACATAATCACACAATTTTAAACTATCTAAAGTTTTATGTTTTAGCATCACTCAGTGGTTGTTGATGCCTAATTTGCTTCTGTTTAAGATCAATAACTTTCTTCCAAAGGGGTTTTCCCCCCTCCCCTGAAAATTCAAGGGAAATATTTCAGTAGATCTTAAAAAAGCCCAACATTGACAGACAAAGGGTGAGGGGAAACCGGGATTTTATAAGTAACACTAAACTCCTCAAAACAAGCATCAAATGCTTCCTTTATCCTGAAAACAGAGAAGATCTATGGAGATAAAACAGGGCAAGTGAAGAGATCATTTGTGACACATCCTAACACCTTATTAGTTAAACTGCTTTTGAGTTCAGTCATTTTATCAAGCAGAAAATACATCCTGCATAAAGTAGGCATCAGAAACAAGTTTCTAGTATCCTTCACTTAGTAACTGAAAGGCAACAATAAATGTCATCCCATAAAGCATTGTGTTGCTCAAGAACACAAGTTTTAAAGCAAAAAAACATGACATAGTGATATATTACACATGCTTATACCTGAAGCATGGATGATCTTTAGGTTCCCAGAGTTATAAACCTGGGTCTCCTTCATTTAAAATGTGCTCTACAGTAATGTTGAAAGATACCAAAGGAACTGCAAAGTGAACTTTTCCATTTCAGTTCAGACAAATTAAATTTTGTTTCACAATCTACCTGAAGAAAAGACCACATTGATTAAAGAGGACTTCATCACATCTTGAATATAAAAACCCTAGATGTGAAAAGAAAAGCGCGTATGGCAAACAAGAGAGGGGGGAACTGGAAACCGTAGACAGAAGAGCATGTTGGTCAGCCTTGGTAATGGTTGCCGTGTTGTTGCATCCTTAGACTGCGAAGGCTGCAAGTCAGGCAATGTTTCTTTGGAGAGGTAATAGCTTTTATTAGACTAACTCATATAGCTCAAAAAAAGACTCGACGTGCATCTGGGTACATAAGACCTTTGAGGTCACTGTGTGACCAAAAGCTTGTGTGGCACCCTGTCCCATTATAAGCCAGTCTAATAAAAGATAATTACCTTCCTCCACAAGCCTCATCTGATATGTATTATTATATCACATGCAGTCTCTGCAAAGAGATGACAGTGAAATATCAGGTTTAGCAAGAGTCATGTACCATCATAATACATAATCTCTCAAGGCTGTTACAACACTCCATTAAAATGTCATAAGCAGCAAAAAAGCTATACCAAACAAGCAAAAAGCCCTCATGTACAGGAAGACAGTACATTCAGGGAACTTCCTAGACTCAGGGAGCAGCACCCTACTTGGTTATTTTAAGTCTGTAATGCAATGCTATGGAAAAAGGCAGGAGGAGGAAATTCAATCCCTGGGAACAGGGAAGAACTTAGTTATCACAGTGGTATTTATTAAAAGGAGTTCCTATATTACAGGAGCTGTTTCTCTTAGAAAAAAAGAAGCAACATGGGAAAGAAAGTTATCCAAAAATCCATCCTGAACAGATGAGAACAGACAGTACTTCACCCAGAGAAGCAGAGATTATGTACGTCCAAGCTACTTGCCTTGACATCCTCCCGAGTTGGCTTTAAAGGTCAACTCTTCAAGAAAGTACTCAAAAGCCCTGAAAAGGTCTCAGTGAGGTACGTCTTCAGCTGGCTCCTTGGCTTTCACAACCAGTTCTATTAGAAAAGCCTCAAGTTGCACAAGAACACGTTAGGCAATTTAAGTTTCCCAACTTTCTTTTACAATACAGGACTTAAATGCGTTCTCATAACACGATTGCCCATCAGACATAACTGAGTAACTGCAATAAGCATAAGGCGCTCCAGGCATACTACATTTCAGCCACCTTCAGGCATCTAAAAAGATGATGTCTAAGCTAATGACTCCAGATTCAGGAAGCCAGGCACAAGCAAAAGGTAATTTATCCCATGCTAGAAGGTGACCTGAGATCTAATTTTTAAACTCAAGTTCCTCAGTTTAGCAGATAGCTTATTTCTTCAGTTGTCTACCCTGCCAGATGCATGAACAGAAAGAAAATTATTATTCATTTGGTGAGTACTGGGATCCTAAGGACATTATTTGGGAATGGGGTTCAACACTGTTAAAAAATGACAATGCTTTACATCACAAGATGCAGGCCCAACCTATGAAATTCAGCACATAGTGGACTGTCGGCTACCACATTTCATTATCAGAACAGTCCGATCCCATTAAGCAGGCCCCTGTAGCAACTGACTGATACACAATTGCATAATGGCATAGTTCTCCACAATCAAGAGGAAAACTGGAATGACTGTTTCCCAACAGTACCCAAACAAAGAAGGATTCTGACTGTTGAGGATGGTGGTACAGGAAAGAAAACAAAAACCTCCCACCCACAAACCCAGAAAGAACCCACATGCTCAGACTCTTGATTACATACTAGAAGGATCCCACATACTGTTTTAAGTGTGGAATCCATTACATTCTGTTTTCCTTGAACCTGATGAACAACGGCTAACACCTTGCTGATCTCTGGATCAGCCTACCAATTTCTATACAAGGTAAAGGTCCCTAAAACAACCAAACTAAAACACTGAATAAAAGCAGTGAGAAAGAGACAAAACTGCTTAAGTAGTTCTTTTATTTAGCATCTCCCTCACATTCTCAAAAGCTTCATGAAAAAGAAAGAAGCATGTATATGTGACCAGTACCCCTGCTCCCAACCCCTGGTAACACGGTTTAGCATAACTAATGGCAAGCAGCCGTTCTCTGGGACCGAGCGGGTCACACATTCATTCCCTTTCTCCTCATTATCAGGCCCTGAAGGTCCCGTGAACCAAGTAGACAAACCAAACAGATTTCTTCTTCCCCTCCCTACCAGCCTCAAGGTTCCTGGGCCCCAGGCTGACTCCTCCCTTCCTTGCTGGCCTTGGAAGGTCCCAGGCACGTGGCCAGCCAAGTGCTGTTGATGACCCTGAGGCAAGCGTAACTCTGTACAGAGCACCGTCTGTAAAATCAAGTGGTTACAAGTCCCAAGCGGGGAACCTGGACCCGAACTGCTGCTCGACAGCGAGACCTGTGACCCCCCGGGGACCAGGGACGCCTCCACTGTTGCCTGCTTCCTCCCAGGATTGAGGGAGTGACTTGTATTCTTTTGTCCGGTTTTCAAGTCTAGATTGTGACTGTTGTGTTGATACAGCAAACCATGTATTAAGACTGGACCCAACCTGAAGAGGGTCAAGGGGATTAGAAACTCTAAGTTACACAGAAATTATAATACAACATGACACTACTTGTAAGTTGTACTAAATTGATTCTGCCTGCAGAAGTCCCGTGCCATTCTAATCATAAATTCTGTGCTATACCAATCATGACATCCCCTTGAGAAAATAAGAGTTGTAATTGTGACTAGAGGTTAGTGCCATCATAGTTCTGCCCAGGATCCCTAGAAGAACCTCTCTGCCCCCTTTGTGTCAGGTGACAGAACAGGAGTAGGAAAACAAGGTTGAAGAACCAGAACAAGCAAGCTTGTGCACTACTAGCATTCACATTAACTGAAACGGGATATTTAAATTCCAAAATGAGAGTGCTGTTTATACAGCTCTTCAGACACAGATGTTACATTTGTAAGAATTGCCAGCTTTTCAGGATCATGCCCAATGCGCCTTCTGAGACAGTACAGTTTGTGACTTTGAGTCTTTGACATTTATCTGAAGATAATGTATTAGCTTGCTTATCATGGAAAGTTGTCTCGTACCACTGTGCAAACATTGAGGACTGCTGAAGCTGTAGCCATACTGTCTGCAACCAGAATAACTTAATAGGGGCAATACTAACTGACGCTTTCCAGCAACATTTGATAAAAGCCTCTCATACCTTACGGGGTAAATATGACTAACCAAGAGTCCAAGACTAGAACACATCCGTATCAGTGATCTGTGAGATAACCTAATTAGAATATTTAAAACCGATGAACAAACTCAGGATATTTTTACCTAGAAACATAAAGTTACTTACTTTCCTTTTTAACTTCCACAGTAGCTTTTCCTGTCCTTTTTTTGAAAAAGGGATGTTGGTGCTTGCCAGAACCACATTGTTCTCGCTTAGCAAAGCCCAACTCATATTGTGTAACTAAAACAAAAAACAAAGATGAAGTTTGAGTACATGGTATCTCTGTGTCCAAATAAGAAGGCAAAACAAAACAGTTAAGACTTGCATTAGCAAGGACAACAGTACATTCAGCTGCCAAAACTGGGCATGGATGTGACTAAAGTTCTTATGACCTTCTGTGAAAAAAACCAGACAGACTGAAGTTTTTCCCCAAAATGGGACTGGGAGGTAGAGATAGAGGGGGAAGGACAGAAAGAAATCTTATGCCTTCATAATCTGAAGGTCCTTTACAAATACTCTAAAGTTTAAATGATAATTAAGGTTTCCAAGTTTGGCCAAAGCCCCAGAGTGAAAAACCCAAACACCTCCCATCCACCTCCCAACCAACAAAAGCATGCCTCCGTAAAACCTTTGGGCTACATTCTCTGCTTCCCTAAGTAGATACTGCCCAGATGCTTAGTTCAAGTAAACTGCACTATGCATATGCAGATACCCACTGAGAAACTACTATAAACACAAAGTCTCTAATACATAAAAGTTTTCCAGTGTAAGACTAAATAACTCAATTCTTTGAAAAGAACAACTCCCCTACACACCCTGCCCCCCACCAAGAAAAAAACCCAAACTTACAGCCGAGGAACTGAAAAGGACAGCAGTTCACAGCAAAGAAAACTTAAGAGAATATTATTTGGGGGCAGAAAACAGTAAGAGGAGAAAGTTAAAGAAATTAAAAGAGAAATAGATGACAATTGTATTCTGCAAAAATCAGAAGAGCTTATACTGGGTAATGTAAACATACACACACATTCTTCTTCCTCCCCTGAAATCTTATTTTTCAGTAAGTACAAAGTTTTTTTTCAGTTTATCTTAAAGTTTTTATAGCCGTTTCTGATGGCTGCCACTGAAGTACCAAGCGTAGCGATAACTTTTTTTTCCTGTTAAGCTAAGATGAATGTAAGAATTAAGGACAGACTGATTAGTCAGACAATTTGTGCAAAAAGAAAGCAGAAAGAATGACAGCAGGTTCTTGGAACTTACCTATAAAAAAGTTAGTGAAACAGTTTTGCTGGGTTGACTTACAGCTTACATATTTATGAGGTGCTTCTAAATTTCACTCTACCCAACAAAGAAAAACTAGCTAGGAAGACTAAACTGGAAGGAAACTCTCATGAATGATCATAAAATGATGAAGTTACAATCTGCCCTATAAATTCTCTGAATTTATTTTTATCTTGGTTTTTATCCTGGTGTTCCCTTTTTGAAGTATTGTACCAGATGCAAAGTGACCTATAATGCATTAATAAATTAGACAGTAGACACGGTGTACTGTAAGTTAGGAAACACTAAGTTTTTCTGCAGAAAAATAAGAGGAACAATCTTCTGATTGACAGGTTCACAACTCAAACCTTAAGACCAATGCAAGTACTTCTCAAACCAAGGGTATGTATGCTTTAAGTACTGGGCTTTGAAGCTAAAAAGATAATCCTGCCTTTGCTTCTAACCACTCCCCGTGGCTGTGGTCTGAGATAACTACATCGGAGAAGACAGTCAAGCAGATATCATACAACTACAGCAAATCTGATAGAAATGCAACTAAGGCGATTCAATGTATTTTTAGGGCTATGGGGACAGACTTTTACAAATTCCCAAATCCCAGATTTCAGCATGCATGAGCTTAATCTTTACACAGGGAAAAAAACCCCAAACGAACTCAGAGGAAAAGAGAGAAGCAGAGGAGGTAGCTAGGTAAAGGCTAACATATATGGAAGGTAGGGTAGAGAGGACAGATTTTTAGTAACTCTTCATTAATAAAAATTATTTGAAATATCAAAGTATTATAAAATTTTAAATAATGATAAGCAATTTACAAAATTGAGCTAATTATGTATTTTCATTTTTGCTCTGCCCTTGTCAGAAAGCTTAGCACAGCTTTCCAAACAGCATGTTGCTCTTCCTCCCAGTGGAACTGCTGAGCTAGTATTACAAATACCCAGAATGGCACACTGCTAATCCAACAATTTAAGCCTTTATTTGAGATCTGTTTTAACAAACATACTCTGTTTTCAGTCTTTTGAGTCACAAGAACAGGTTTAGGCTTGTACATTTTAGTTTCTTAAAAAAAAAAAGTATCAATCACTATTCAATCCAATAGTCTTTCCATGCAATTGCATTCAATTTTTCATTCCTATCCCTTGGTTTACAGTTACATAGATACTACAGGCATCCCTTTCCCATGAAAAATTTCTCTTGGGGCAGGTCATAATTTCTTAAAAGACAAAAGTAAACTAACTCTCACCTTTTCAATGTGGGTGTTAAATTACTAGGCTGTGCTTTCAGTCTTCTTGACATTATACTCCAGTTCTAGATGATGACTTCCACTTTGATTTATTGCTCCAATTGAGAATGATGGTGTGGAAGCACTGAGTGCTTTGGCTATGTTCCTTCCCATGCAGGGGAGTCGGACAATGAATACTGGGGCATCCTGGGAGTCTTAGACTGTTCTGGAACTGTTATGTACAGAAAGAGGAGGGAGTGCATAAAACTGAAGATCTGTTTTTTAAACTTAATCAGTAATGCAACCAAGAGTCAAGATGCACATACAAGAACAAATCAAGTCAGTAAGCATATCGGTTAAGGCTTTTGTAGGAACTTCAGTATAAATCTACCTTGATTTTGTAATTCAGCTCGGTCATTTCAAACCTTCACAGAAATACTTAGTACCATCACTAACCTTTTTTATTGTATTGTCTTTTTAAGCATATTCTCACAGCAGACTATTTAACTCAAAAAGCCAAAGAGCAGTAATTGACATGGATCAGCTCCCTATGCAGCTTCCCCGCACGGCTGGCAGACCCAGGAAGGCCGTGCAGGGTCAGGAAAATGTACATGAGATCACTTCACTTGCGACTCACCTGCCTGCTTCTCAGCTCGTAACAGCGTCTGGCTGCAGGTCAGAGTGCTCCCAGGGGCTGCTTCTGTCACTAAGAGGAGCCAAGCAGGTTCTTGAGAGGTCTAAGAGATGAAGCTTTAACTGATCCTGTCATCACAAATAGGGAAATGATAGGAAAGTTAACTCTGCTCCCTGAAGCTCATTTGGGAGACACTGTTCTAAAAAAACCCAAACCATCACAGACACACACCACATCCCCAAAACTACAAATAAAGCAAAAATACATACATGAGAGAAAGGAGTGCTGGAATAAAGATTCAGAGAGATGTCAATACGAAAAGGACATTCTAGGCAACTTCTCCATCTCTCTTTAAAGAGAGGATTCACATTGATCCAGCAGATCTGTTACAGATCATAATGTTCTATACTTGTCATATTAGCTGCATATTTACATGCTGCACTGAAACTACCACAACACCACATCAGACGAGAACTTGTAAACACCACTAACTTGTACCAGGCATCTTGCTTAAAAGATGCACCAAGGGGCCCAAATACATTTCATTTCCAGAATGAGCCACAAAATTAACATTTTAAAAGCTGAAAAGCTTTTACTGACTCAGGATTTTACAACTCTAGCATTTTAGTAATGAATGACAAATTATTTTCCACAGCTCTTTCAGAACTGAAATTCCTTATTTCACTTATTTTAATGGAAAACTGTTAGTATTACTTAAACCTACAAAATACTTCTGCCATCACATGGTATGGTTTCTGGAATCAAGAGTAACTCGATGGCAGCATTCCATGAAATACCTGATCATCAGAAAAGCCTTCATCAGCAGTGCATAACTAAATAGCCTCTTAAAATGAAAAAAAGTAAATATAAATACTTTTGACTATTCCCCTCCAGCACACAAAAGTCTGTAAAGACAAAGAAGATTGGCCATCATTTTTTAACTATCAACTGATCAGAACCAGCCAGCCTGACTTTTGAGTTCAAAGTGACAATTCTGAAAGTTACTGAATCAAATAAACCCCACACAATCTAGCTATATATACACTCCTGTCATGGTTTAAGCCCAGCCAGCAACAAAGCACCACAAAGCTGCTCGCTCACTCCTCAGGAGCAGGACTCTTCACACTCTTCCCCTGCTCCAGCGTGGGGTCCCTCCCACGGGAGACAGTCCTCCACCAACTTCTCCAACTTGGGTCCTTCCCACGG
>JANZLQ010000013.1:28128546-28142240 GCA_026212715.1 Elanus axillaris | reverse complement strand
GGGGTCCTCCCCGGGCTGCAGGTGGAGATCTGCTCCCCCGTGGGCCTCCCTGGGCTGCAGGGGGACAGCCTGCCTCATCACCATGGTCTTCTCCACAGGCTGCAGGGGAATCTCTGCTCCAGCACCTGGAGCACTTCTATGGCAGTGTGCTCCCCTCCAAACCTGATCTGTATTTCCTATAACCCTGCTCAAGTGATAACCACCAGCAGCTCTCATAACAGATGTGTTTGGTCATGCTGGCTGCATCTGGCTCGAAGTGGATTTGCAGGAGACATAACAATACAATAGCCAAGGGCTAATTTGAACAATGAGCCCACCTAACCACAGTGCTGGTCAGCGTGCAACTCGAGCCAAATTTGGAAGAAGCTAACACCTGTAGTCGGTATGTAAATATAAATTAGTTGTCCATAACTAGTGGACAGCCCAGGGCCCCTTGACCTCTCCTGCATGGCAGCAGGCTGCACATCAGGATCTCTCCTCAAGTATGGATGCCTCTCAAAATTACTCCTCGAGGTTGAGAGATTCCTTGCGGCAACAGGTTCTTGCTAAGTGATTAATAGCATGCTAAACTTTGAAATCTTAGCTACGTGATATAAAGGATTTATTGTACATATATAATCCTTTAGACATAAACCACTGACCACGTCTGGGACTAAGTCTGGATCCAGCCGCACCTAGACTCCTCTCTGAGAAGGAGTTTAGAACGCAAGGGGGTCCGCTCTGAACCTCATGACTCAACAGGAAGGTCTCCCTGGCAGTTTTGTCTGACCCTGTCCTCTATGCAGTAACAAGCGAACCTTGCCATTGAATCTTGTTAAAGCACTGTTGCGTTTACTGTCAAACTTTGTTAAATCGCTGCTTTATATCAATAAACATATTGCTACTTCTGTCTTAAAGAGTGAATTGTGTCACTCCATCCATGAAAACCTCCTCCCCTCCTTCACTGACCTGGGTATCTGCAGAGTGGCTTTTCTCACGTATTCTCACTCCTCTCTTTGGCTGCAGTTTATTGCACAGTTTCTCGCCCTCCTTAAATCTGTTCTCCCAGAGGTGGTACCATTGTCTCTGATGGGCTCAGGCTTGGCCAGCAGCGGGTCCAACTTGGAGCCAGCTGGCATTGGCTCTGTTGGACACACGGGAAGTTTCTAGCAGCTTCTCACAGAAGCCACCCCTGTAACCCCCCTGCTACCAAAACCTTGCCATGCAAACCCAACGCAACTCCTCACTCACTCTGTCTCAGAAGACATCCAAATAGGAATCTCTCATATTTCACAGGTATTACATTTTTTAAAATATACAGAGAAGAATCAAGTCTTAAACCCTGGTATCTAAAACACCATAAAAAGCTCTCACAAACAGTGATCAAGTTTCTTAGAGGAGCAAGTCCTTTGTGTGAAGTCTGGCTCAGTGAGCCATAAATTCAATACTATCCTAAAATAATAAATGCACAAACCCAACATAGTGCATTTAATTAACAAACCAGTGATAAACCACAGTGAGATTATTTACTGATACAGTTGTCACATTCCTGCCAGGCATGGATTAAAAAGTTGTTTTCAGCCACAACTGTCAGTTTATCACTCAACAACCTAAACCTAATTGCTGCATTTCATCCCTAGTACTTAAACCTCCATGTCTGGCTTATAGTTGATTTTTCAAGATACAGCTGAAACCAACCAACACCCCCCCCACCCCCCAAATTGCCTCTCTTCCATCTTTTTACCTAAAGAAATCACACAAGAACACACAGAGCCCTTTAGCTATTTAAAGAATTAGAAAACAGTATTTTATTTAAAAAAAGAATAATCAATGTGGCATTATTACTTAAAGTGACATTTCACCTGAAAGTAAGCAGCAGTCTCAGGAGAGGCTGTCTTGTTTCTATGTTAATGAAAGTAATTTCTTTAATGCTCTTTCAAAAGCGGAATAAAATCAACAAGAAAAGGCAGCGTACATCTTTCCCAAGCTGTTTTTGTGAGCCTCAGTCAGAACCGCTAGGTCACTGCTAGGGACACTTTAGCTACTCTCCTTGATGCCTCAAAGTGTTCATTTATTCTGAAACACAGGAACATACAGAATCCATAGCATTACCTGAGGACAGGCCTTATTAAATGCTGCGGTATTCTTGCACAGTCTTCCTTTTAAAAGTGGCTCTTTTTTGATTTGAGACGATACATCCTAAACTACAGCCGATCCTCACAGCAGGCTGGTAAGGATTAACACCTGGCCCTCCTATGTACATACCCAAACCACCATGAAACTCTGCCGAGTGTTCCAGCCCAGCCAGGCGTCAACCACCTGGGACCACTCTCCTGTCAGCCATCAGCACCAACCTAGGCACAAGGCAGAGGAAGGTGTTGTCACCAGTGCCGAGATACCAGAGAACCACGCAGCTAAGCCGAACACGGCCACTCACTGGCGGCACTTCGATCGCCCACCCGGCTGAGGGCCACCCCCCCACCCCGCACGCCTCTAAGAGTTATTAAGACCCCACAGGCTGGCAGAAATAGCAGTTTAACCTGGGGCAGAGAGGCCGAAGCGCCAGCTCTCCCTCACCCATGAGGCACCGAGCCCCCCTCACCTCACGGGGGCCGGAAGAGATGGCGGCACCACCGCGGCGCGGCGGGGAGGGGGCCGAGCCCTGAGCTCCACCGCCCGCGGCACTCACTGCAGCCCCGGAGCCCACCGAAGAGCCGGGGCAGGGCCACGCCGCTACCGCCGGCGGCCTTCCGCACCGCCGCCGCTCGGGGAGAGCGGCAGCCTAGAGTACCGCCAGCTCGACAGAAGGGTGCGGGAGGAGGCAGACATGTTGGTGTGGGGCGGAAGTCCCGTCACACCGGCCTCCTCGCTCATTCCCGGCGGGGACAGGCATTGCCCTTCACCAAAATGGCGGAAAGCGCCTGAGGGGGGAGTACCTCCGCCGCTCCCCTGTGCCCGCGCGGGCATTCCCCGCTCGCCGGCGCCTGTAGGTGCTGGGATTTCCTTGGTTTCACATTGAAAGAAGCCCTTACTGTGCCCCATCCCAACTGGCCGTTTATTTTGTCCCCCTCGCCTGCCAGCGTGCTCCCATCAGTTTACCCGTTTTCTGCCTGCCCGTGATGTTCTGCTTGAGTGGCTGGTACCATCTCAGCGCCTGGCTGGTAGCGAGCGTTCGGTGGAAAAAAACCAAGGAACATCCCAGAGGATGACTGGCACAAGGCTTGCCTCCTGGTCAGCCGCCTGAGGCAGGCTGCCGGCCAGGCCCTGCGCTGGGCTCAGTCGGTGAGGAGGCACATGGCGGTGGGGTGGCCTGAGGCCTGTGAGGAGGTTAGAGGAGCCCCCGGCCAGGCCTGCCATGCCAGACGTCTGGCCTCCACCCTTCAGCCCCAAGGCCCAGCGGGTTGTCGGAGATTTTGGGGGCTGGGGGAAGCGCCCGTGTCTTCTTTCAGGTCATGGTGTCGCACGGAGCAGTGGACAGGCAGACCCGGTGGTGTCACCCGTCAGCGTCCTGCCATGCAGCGGAGCTGACGCTCGCTTGTCGAGGTTAAAAATTAAATGTTTGTGAGCAATGGTGTCACAACCGCCGTGATAAGCAGACACACGCAATCCAGCCAGCGGGAAGACTGTCCGTGCCACCGTTTTCCTGAATTTAAACACTTGCATATGGCAGAAAACGGCACCCGTCTATAGCAACTAGGAGTTTCAGTCCTTAAGCTCTTAAGCTTTATCCAGAAGTGAGGATGCACCTGGTTTTGTTTTTGCAGAGCACAGCTGGTGGATGTGTCTGTGGTGATGGTGAAGCGAGGAGAGCAATTGGACTGGATGACCTCCATGCTTCTATGATTTAATTTTTCAGCATCAAGAATCCTGCTATCACATTCACATCTTTATTTAAATAAAATCCCTATTTCCTGGAGCCTGGAAGAAATATTTTAACTATCTAATGTGTGTATTCCTGCTTAAGTCAATTCAGGAAAGTGCTAGTACATGAAGGCAGAGACAGAGGCTCCCAACAACAGCAGTCAGACAATATGTGTAATGAAAAAATTTATATGTAATGCAGTGTTGGGATGTGGGGTGAGATTAGAAAAAAACCCAAACTGGTGTGTTTTCGTACTAATGAAAAGGACTAGAAATAGTCACAGTAAGATATAAACCTGGATCTCAAAGAAATAAAACGGTGGAATAGCAATAGTAAAATATTAAATCATGACACAGAATAATATCATGAGACACAAAAATCTTTTGCTGTTCAAGGAAGTCAGGAGTAAAGATGCATAATGGTGAGATATTACTGTATACTGGAGTGGTGGCAGACTTTAAAGGAAGAGGAAAAGGACTGAGTCACTTCAAACTCTCCTTGTAGAAAAAAAAATTAATAAAAGAGGCTCTGTTCTATCATATTGGGTATCAGCTAAAAACTTTGACTCTCCTTTGGTTAGGTGTGTCTTGAGTACATAATATTATTAGAAAGATAAATTCTATGAAGTGCTTAGTCATGATGGCTGGTTTTCATTTCCCTGTATAGGCTGGAGAGCAAAATTATATTAATAATAGTGGAACACTGTTGATCCTGTGAAAGTTAACAGACTTCATCAAAGAGTCTCTGATCTGAGAAGACTAGTGTATTTTGTTAAACAAGCTTTTAAAAAGCAGTTAGGATGCTGTAGGAAAGCTGGATATAGTAACTATGAATTTAGTCAGTTAAAGTACAGCAAGAAGCAGACAAGTATTCAAGGCTTTGTCTTCAAAATGGTATATTTTGAGAAATGTAGGAAACTATTCAGAGATGAGAGTAAAAACTTGTAAGGCATCTGTTAATGACATTTCTGACAAAAAAATTGGAAACTTTTGAGAGGATCAACTGGAATATTGTACAAGAAAATTAGAAAAAATTGTACTGGAAAAATTAGGTAGTTTTGAAAAATGGAGTGATAGAAAGTCTTTGCATGACTGAAAACTACAGGCATGTACTAAAGAGAGCTGAGGGGAGCCCTGGGAACATGTCTCTGGACAAAATGAGAAGTTACTCCAAGAGTCCCAGGACAGGGTGAGTGCAGACAAGGCATGTGGGCGTGTGTATGGTCAGCAGCAGTGGCCGCTCCCGCAATAAGTTTTGTTCCAGCTCCTCCGACAGGACATGATTCCTGTCATTTCATGGCACAAGGAAAAGAAAAAAAAAAAAGACAAAATGCAAAGTCATGTATTGAGGGATCAACTGCAAAACTCTCCTATAAATTTAGAACTCATTGGTAGGAGATGGAGGACCTAGATATACTAGACCAACACAGGATAACTGGGAGTTGCTGACATGATATGGGCCAAGAAAAAGATAGTGGCAAGCAGGCAAAGTATTTCTGAGTCTTAAGGAGATGCTGCTGATGATTATATATGGGAATATTCTCAAGGGAACAAGCTCACTTAAAAGACAGATGTGATAAGCTGTGCTCAAAATCAGGTGTACTAAGATTGCAGTTTTAATAGAATTTGTTAATTTGTTTAAAGACAATAAAACAGAACCATTTGTGCTTTTTGTCTGGTTTTTTTTCATTGCTGAAGGAGATTTTGTCGATTTTAATTATGTGAAAATAGATTTAAATTGATTTTCTTTCTAGGTTTCTTTCTTTAAGGGTGGAAGATAAGGAAAGAAAACATACTGTTTTGCAATTAAAAATCTCATGTTGGATGAAGACGTTGGAGTACAATTTTGTATCAGAAATAGCCCTTAAAACCGTAGGTTGAAGGGAACCTCCTTAAACTAAAGAGGCGTAATTTACAGACATTATCAAATTAAAATCTTTTGGGGAAAAATGTATGCGTGGTTTTAATGTGTGCCTCTAGGTGGTGCTAGCGTTATTCCAGTGGTCAAAATCTCAGTTTTAAGAAACATTCCAAATATCAGTGAAAACAGATTCTGCGCACAGCTTTTGAGTGGAAGGAGGCACATCAATTCAACAGACCACACATTGATGATTTGCAACTTAGAATTTACACGCTTAATTTCTGGTAAATGAATTACCTATAAATCTATGTTCAAATAACATTTAAAGGTCTTGTTGGAACCCCCAGAAGCTAATCTTTTCAGAAATGGAATTAAAACCCCACCTTTAAGCAAATGTTGACTCAAAGAATTGTGGCATTTTGGATAGTAGTTTGCTCACTATTTGGAGCACCATCTTACACAAGCACTAATCTAATGACAGGTTATGTTTATACTCTCTCAAAGCTTGCAATTTTTATTTTACCTGTACGTAGCATATAGTAATTCTCCTTTTGTAGGATCTGTAGCACTAAAGTCGTAGCTCTGTCTGCCAACAGTTATCAAGGCCTTTGGGAAAGCAAGCCCTTGTAAGCCTTTCAGAATTTTGGCGAGAAAGCAATGCAAAACTTTCTACTGGAAGAGATTTGTGCACAGTTTGCAGAAAATGGAAGGAGCTAGCATTATTTCATGCCTACTGTAAAAGAGTATCTGTTCTTTGATATTAAATAAGAGATGATTATTCATCCAGCCATGTTTCCTTTGGACCGTAGTGTAAAATTTCTACATAGTTCAGGATACTTTTTCTTCCTCCTGTCTCATTCACACATAGTTCCCTTGGCAGCTGAGGTTGCTTGGCATTCTGATGCTTACTTACAGCTTTTGGATACCAAAAAGTGGGAACCCACTTCTGAGTCATTGTTGCTGACTGATACTTTTCTTTTTTAGCATTGCAATTTCCAGTTGAGACAAAGTCTTGTCCTGTAGCTCACCTCAATGCTTTATTAAATTAAAAGGAAATCTATTTGAAGCAGTGGCTCGTTTGTGAGATGACAGGTGGGCTGCACAGCCTGGTGAGAGAGGAGGTGGCTGGGTGGTAAGGATGGGTCTCAAACTCACCACATTCTAGCACCCCAGGAGGCACTTTGTCCTCAGTGCTCTGCCTGCTTGGGTGCAGCGGGGACAGGCTGTGAACCCACTCCCTTCCTGGCATGCGTCTCGGTGCAGTGCTCTGCTGCGTCTGGTTTGGGTCAGGGTGAGCACCAAATGACCTCATGAATTCTCTTGGGGCTTGGGAATACAGTGATGTCAAGCGAAATCTTGATTTCACTGTGGTCAATAGAGTAAAACTCCACAAGTTTCTCCAAATTTAATCAGAAAGGTCTATTTAATAAGGGGTAGCCAACTCTGCTGACCTACAAATTGCACGTGGAAGTCTTTGCATGACTGAAAACCACAGGCATGTACTAAAGAGAGCTGAGGGGAGCCCTGGGAATGTGTCTCTGGACAAAATGAGAAATTTCTCCAAGAGTCCCAGGACGGAGTGGGTGCAGACGAGGCATGCGGGTGCGTGTATGGTCAGCAGCAGTGGCTGCTCCCGCAATAAGGTTTGTCCCAGCTCGTCCAAGAGGAGATGATTCCTGTCATTTTATGAATACTGAACAGACAATAAAGGAAAATTATTATAACCTGAACAACAAATATTTCATTTTGCTGCGGTGGGGCTCAGTTCCTTAAATTTGTCTCTTTCTTTGCTTTTCTTGACTGTTTTATTTTCTGAAGTACATCGTCCTAGGGCATCCAATCTGAAATGCACCACACATTTGTCATCCCTTAGGAATCTCTTTTGGATTAGGTGTTGTGCACTGTTGGAACAACAATAGGACTGGCGGACAGACAGTGCCTTGCAGGGTTGATCCTTTAATTTGTAAGGCAACACAGACATGTACAATCAGCATGGGTCTTAGTGTGGTGAGCTAACCACATAGGTAATACAAATTACTCACTGCTTATGGGTAATTAACCTGCTAATTATTCAGAAAACATTTTGCTCTGTGGCAGTTTCGTAATTTGACAGGAATCACCCAAGCTGAAAGAAACCTTTAAAAATTCTTTTTACCATTGCTTCACTTCATGTCAAATCACATCATATCTCAGAACAACGTTTTTGTATATACAATGAGGTAATAGTGAAAAAAGAAACTCCTTCCTTCCACGTGAATGCCAGCTGTCATTTCAAGTAACCAGAGATACCCATCCATGTGAGGAATAAAGGAGTACTAAGAGTGTGCCTTTGAAGACCACGTGCCTGCTCCTGATTCGAGTTTTAGTATTTAGATAAATTTTAGATAAGATCTAAGTTTTAGATAATGTCTGTAGTTTAGATTCTGATTCTACAGTTTTATGCCTCAACAAGTGTTTTTTAAAAATAGGTGAGTTTCTCAATGTTTGTCTTTTCTCTAGTCATTTTTTTGCTCATAATATTCTACAAAGGATAACCCATGTGCCTTGTATCCATGAACTCTTGGTACGTATGGGTGCAAAAAATGACGGACAATACCTGAATCTTGTACAGTAATGATCAGGAAAAGTAAAGAGCTGCACCAGGCATTGGAAGCTACACCACACTCCTGGGTGCTGGGATCTTTGAGGCTGTTTGGGCAGCCAGGTCTTGTTTTCTTAGGACTTCAGACTATGGTGGGGAAAGCAGCTTACGCTGATACTGGGCTTGCTGGGCCTTCGTTTTTCTCCTTCACCCTGAGAGAAGGTAGGTTTCTCTCCATCTTCTCCTCTCTGCTGGGTTATAAACACTTGCAACAAGGCTCCCCAGTAGGTTTTTTATGATAAAGGACACCCTAGCAGACCTTTTCCCCTACTTTCCCAGAATTACCGCCTTTTGTCCCTCCACTGCTCCAATATGTAGAACTTTCTCTAGGCCTGTTCTACCATTTTAGTGGGAAGGAGGAGGACCACTAACAATATGGCCTGTTTTGAAACCCCCACCGTTAGGCTTATGAAATAGATGGCATAATTATCTCAAATATGTCACTGCTTGAAAAATAGCTGTACTTTGAAAAACACCATTCTTTCTTTTAAATGACCGTTTGTGAATATCTTTGAAGAGTTCTAGACGCTGAAATGGTACATGCACTGTAACTAAGCCACAGGGATAACACAAAAGCTCCTTTCCAAAAGGGTGAATGGTCGACAGGGCAAAAGGCTTTTAAGATTTGTTAGTTCATACTAGGCCATTTGTCCTTCATTCTTCTGTTGCATTTGAAAATAGTTATTGTTCTGATGTGCAGGAGTAGGGACACTCATATCATAATGCATTTGGGCAATTGTGAGATGCAGTGAATTACTAGCCACAGGGAGAAAAAGCATCTTTCATGACTCTGTGCTCATTACATTTTCTGTGGCAGTATCAAAAGTACCAAAATTAGCTAAGGTATCCTGAATTTGTTGGATGTGTGTGATTGCCTTACGCTGTTTTGGTGTATCAGACAAGTGGTGGGGATTATATTAAATGTGGTTTTGTTACAGTCATGCTGACTGAGTGGCAATGCCTCTTATAGAAACATGCTGATCAATGTAATTGATATTTTATTATTTAAATTGCTTTTCTCTATCCTAGATTTTGAATCGCTGTTCAGTTAGTGATTGTGATGAAAATTTCAGAATTATCACCTCTGTGCTTTCTTCTTAGTGTCAGAAGAATTTCTGTATATGAAATGGAACTGAATTTTAACTCTCATTTTGATCCTGTAATTCAGTTTTTTTGTTTATTTGTTTTTTATGCTGTAGTGTGCTCTCTGAATTATGCATTCAGGTGAGGAAAGGATTTTGGCTACTGTTACATGGATAAACAGGGAAAGGGCTAATAAGATCACTTGTCTTTACCTTTTCCTACTGCTTTTCAACATTAAGAATGTAGAGATTCATAACAGAAATGTTAAGACTAACATGAGTGAGAATGTCTAGATATGAAAGTACCAGAAAAAAAATTAAAAAACCAAACAAGAACAAGGGATAAAAGAATGGCATGTGTTGATGGCATCCAGATTAGCAGCTGGTAAAGAACAGAGCACATTTACTTCCACCTTCTCAAGACTTCTCAACAAGGAAAATGAAGGACAGGCTAAGATAAAGGACAGGCTAGTGCAAATGGAATCCAAAGAATAATGAGGAAATCGGCAGTGTTACCTAATGACTTACGGAGATGTTACAGGATGGAAAAGGCAAAATATCACCATTCCTGTCAAGCCCTAGCAGGTATAAAAGGCACATCAGAAAACCAGCACATGGTTGCCAGTCTAAGAAGACAGGTGATGTGATGAAGATCCAGTGTCCCTTGTCCTCCTTGTTACTGAAGTGACCCTGGCCAGACTGCTTGGACATGAGCTTGTGGGTGTGAGAGAAACCATGTGAGTGAAACCAGTTTTGTTTCAGTTACCATTGCTTATTTTACAGTTTCACACTGAGCTTTGTGCAACCAGAGTATTGCAAAAACTCCACCTGGTTTATGGCTGTGCTCAGATCCATAGATACCCAAGAGATATAAATGAAAAGAAAGTAGTATGCACAATTATTTGTACATGAATTTTTCTGTCATATGATGTGACCTTTGTAAATGCTAGTGTGAACATTTCAGCTGATTTCTTAGTTAGACACGTTATGTCAGAATATCACACTGCCTGTAGGATCACGTAGAGAGTGGAAGTGCAAAATTCAAGTTAGGCTCTGAAGGTCTAGAAGATCCTGAGTCTCTTTACTGCACATTTGGTAGGGGTTTGCATGCATAATCCATTCAATTTCACTTCATTTCTTTGCTTGCATCCTTTGCTTGTATTTGTGCTACAAGGATCGTAAAAAATATCATAAACTTCACCATTTAACATGTCAGAAACTGAAGATGGAAGCTCAATAGCAATTTATTTCCTTCATAAGTAAGTCTACCAAAGACTCAAGGAATCAAAGAACAAAGCCAGCTGATAGCTTACAAACATATATCCAGGAGAAGTCTGTAGTTAAGTCCATTCTGGAGATGCTTTGCATTGTGCTGCTAAAGGACAGTGAAAGTTTCCGGAAAATGAAGGCATTTATTTTATTACCAAAGTCCTGCTTAAGCAAATCAGGGTCACAGAAAACTAATTTTTTATACAGACTACTTTGAGAACTTCGTTGAAGAAGTTGGTGCTGGTAGCAGTTTGCATTTGCTGGTTGTACCAGGCTTTATTTTCTGGAATTGCCAGAAGATGAGAAAAAAGTCACAGCAATTTTCTCACCATTCTTTCATTTATACACTGACTGACAGAGAGTAAACAGGCAAGATGGGAAAGCTGAAAACAAATTTCTGCAGAGAAACAATGGTTTGTTTTCTTTTCTATATTCTCTTCCCTCCTTCAAGACAAAGATGAAACTAAAAGATACCAATTGGGAATACTTTGGATTATTTCTTGCTAGGTGGATGGCCAATCACTGTGGATGAATTTGTCCATTTTCAGAGACAGAAGACATTTTGCCTTTTACTGAACCTGATATACTGTCTTCATTTGATCTTCTTGAAAGCATTTGACAACGAAGCTTAAAACACAATATAGAGATAAAAACCCAAGCATAACCATATTACAGTGCAGTTGTTGACTTCTCTGTGGAATGAGTAACAGCTAAAATTTCCCTTTCTTTTGTTTTGAGAAATTGTATTACCTTTGGAGCAAGCATGCTATTTTCATGACTTATGACCTCTGTAGTATGTAATGGTGATTCTTATCAGACTTCGGAAAGTTTAGTGGAACACTGTACAGAAAGGTAGGGGTTGCTCATACAGAGTAAGTTATAAGAATAAAGAGTGGATTTATGATCTGACCTTCTTTTTAGCACAGGTCATAGAACTTCAGTCTGTATTTCTTGAATCAAGACCATTACTTGTGATGGAGTGAAAATATTGGATAACCTGGGAGTTAATACTTGTACAATGGGAGGAAATTAATCTCATATAACTGTAGATATTTACAGTACACACATCTACACCTGCCTTAGTCACTCTCCCCTCATGGAGCATGGAGGCAAGCAAACACTTCTAGAGTGCAAGTAATCTAATTTATTTCAGACATAAGACTTTTGGATGAAATTAGTCATTCCCAAAGTGAATGGAGTGTGGGGAGAAGGCACACTCCTGGTATTAACTTAGCCTTTAGGTCTGTTCCCCGCAGCATAATCTATATGCCAGTCATCTTCTCTCACATAGGAAAGATTGTTGTCAAAGGTGCCTATTGACATTTTAGATGCCCTATGGCATCTCTGGAGGCTTGGCCTGCTTGGAACAAGTCCTACAGGATGCTGTCCTGGACAGGCAGCTGAGGCTAAGTGGGATACGTTAGGGCATCTAAAATGACTTCAGAGAATATCCTAATCCTTTTCTGTTTATTTCAGTTTATTCTGCTTTTGAAAGATTTACTATGTCTGCCCTCAGTTTCTCTTCTTATTTTGTCCATCTCCTCTAGCCAAGGGTGTTTTCTAGCTCTCATTGTTCTTGTTGCTCTGCTCTACACTTGTCTGGTTGTTCTGCACCTTCCGTGAATAATGGTCAAGAGCTGTACTTTATACCAGAGCTCTTGTTGATGTTGGACAGAAAGGAAGGATCCCTTTATAAATCTTACAATCTGTAATCCTAATTAGAAGTCTAGTGTGTTGTTTGCCTTTTTTTAATGTATTGCAACAGCATGATGTTGTTAGCTCCTGTTTAGCCTGTAATTCTTTATAACCTTCCAGTCAGTTTCAGCAGAACTGTGACTTAGCAAGCAGCTCCCTATTCTCTGTTTCCAAGAAATTGCTTTTGCATTTTTCATACCTGGGGATCATTTTACTTTTCCTAAACAAGATCATTTTTAAGTGTTATTTTGTCCTCTAACATAGTTGCAATCCCTTCCAGCTTTGTGTTGCCAGTTTTTGTACTAAGTGTACTCTGTATTGTATCATTCATGTGGTTAAATACGGAATGTATTGCATCCAGGGAAGACTCTTACAGAACTTGCTACATCTTTCCAGTCTCTCAGTGCCACAGTAGAAAATACTCTGTAGGTATGGTTATCTTCCAATGCTCTTCCATCCTATGGACGTTTCATCTACAGTATGTTTGGTAGGAACAAGCAAGAAACAGAGGCTTTGCTGAAGTCAGTTATTACATTGCCCTAGAAGGAAACTAGAGTGATTTGAAACAGTGTCTTCTTGACAAACTGCCGCTATCCTCCTTTTCTTCTAGGTACTTATTTATTATCAAATTTTGTTTCATTTCTGAAACAGAACTGAAGTTACGTCGACTTGAACCTTTATCTCTTTTTCAAAGACAGACACTATTTTTTATTTTCTAGGCCTCTGATGCCTTCCCCTTCCTCCAGGAGTTCTCAGGAATAACTGCTGACATGATACAGCAGACTGCTCTGCTTGCATCTTAGAAGCAATTCTATAAAGCCAAACAGATTTGAAAAGATGTAACTTATATGAACATAATTTCAAGGCTGTCCCCCCCCCCCCCTTTTTTTTCCTTCCTCTTTCTTATTCTGGGGATTGCTAGCTTTGCCTTTTCTCATCTTATCTACCAGATCTTTTTCATCTGTGGTGTCTCTGACCTGATGGACACTTAATTGGGAGTCATTCTGGAGCAGTATTGCTAACTTTGACATTTTCTGCTTTCAATTTTGAATAAGTAATATTACCTTTATGTTCTTCTGTTTTCTGAACTTTCCTTTCTGTTACCTGGGTAAGGAGACTCCCTTGCTAGGTGTGTGTCCTGGTTTTAGCTGGGATAGAGTTAATTGACTTCCTAGTAGCTGGTACGGTGCTGTGTTTTGAGTTCAGTATGAGAAAAATGTTGGTAACAAACTGATGTTTTCAGTTGTTGCTAAGTAGTGTTTAGACTAAAGTCAAGGATTTTTCAGCTTCTCATGCCCAGCCAGCG
>JANZLQ010000013.1:28084743-28125548 GCA_026212715.1 Elanus axillaris | reverse complement strand
CTCACAGGGAAGAACTTCCTTCCATCTAACCTAAACGCACCCTCTTTCAGTTCAAAGCCATTACCCCTTGTCCCATCACTACATGCCCTTGTCAAAAGTCCCTCTTTGGCTTTCTTGTCAGCTCCCTTTAGGTACCGGCAGGCTGCTCTAAGGTCTCCCCGGAGCCTTCTCTTCTCCAGGCTGAACAACTCACTCGGTGGAGACCCTCAAAATAGAAACAGTGTATGGATGTTAAAATCATTTTGTTCACACTTTTATGGTGCAGAGCTTTGCTTGTAAGCACTGGCCATAATTTACTTTGTTTTATAGTTGCATGGCCTTTTCATATCCCATTTGTTTAGCTGCCTGCCTTCTTCCAAGCCAAAGGGGCTGCATTTCAGTGGTGAATATTTTCCCAATTGAAAAAAACCAAAACAAAATAGCAAAACATTTTGGGGTCATTCATGCTGAGAAACATTGTAAATATAAAAGCACTTTCATGACAGCTAGCTGGCTGTGATGAGAAGCTAAACAAAAACATTTGAATACAAAATATTCTCAGTGACATAATTTCCTTTCAGTATTTTTTGGAAATATTTTATGAGGACAGAACTAGTTTTTGTGGTCAATTATATGCTTTTATTTTAAGTCTAACTGGATACATACAGAATTATGCAACAGAAGTCCTTCTGTCTGATTCTTCCCAGACCTTGGCAGGAATAGGCTTACTGGTTACAAATTTTCAGTGGGGCAAAAAATCCAGTGAAGTGAAAAAAAAAATACTGCACCTATCTACTGAGTACAACAGATTATCAATAAACAAAATAGACGAAGCCTCTTTCTGGGGAAAAATATGGAAAACATACTCTGAGTGTGATTGACATATCTTTGCTCCTGTCTCCTCACTGATTTCAATGGAGTTCAGCAGAGCAGAATGCGCACTAGCGTGACTCATGATGTGTCACACTTTCATAAATGAAAATGTTGTAATTTATGGATTTCCTCCAGTAGTGCCTACTGTCGCCCCAGTCTTGCTTCTTTTCCTGACTCCTCTAGTTATCCAGTACATATTAATTTTTATCCTTCCCAAGGTAACAATAACCCGTAATAAATTACATCCCTCAGAATAATGTGGATTCACAACTTTTTTTCCGTTGTCCTGGACCTTCCTTAGGGCTGTGTTGTAAACTTTTCTCCCAGAGTAACTGCCAAATAACATTTAAATTATAATTAAGAAAAATCAGCACAGCTGCTTCTCCCCCATCTTGATGTTTTGGTCTTGCCAGCATCCTTCCCCAGATCTTCATCCACTCTTTCCAAAGGGTTTCCGGCCATTTGGTTCTAGTTTCTGTATTCCTCCACATGACGATCGCTCTTACCCTGTTTTATGGTTACCACTGTTGACAAAGACAACTTTTATCCCCTGAGTTTCACTACTGTGAGCAGAGAGATTACACTCCATTTTATATTACTCAGCTGTGGGTAGGTGTGCCCATCGGGGTGAATAGACGTCTGAGGACAGTGCTTGGTTTGGTTTTGTTCTGCCCGCCTTACCTGATAGAGGGTTTAAAGCTGAAGAAGCAGAGTGGAGGATCGACCCACTGCTATCCTTCCCACACCAAGTAAAAAAAACCCCAAATAAATCTATCACTTGGGTGGTAGAAGCAGCTCTGAAGAAAGCAGGCACACTGTGACTTTGGATCTTTTTCTGAGTCCTACTATTCAGAATATTGCCATCTTAACAGCCATATGGAATGAAAATCATATTTAGGACCATGTTGTGAAGTCTTTTTTCAAGAGGAGTTATTTTGGGGAGTAAAGATGTTAAAAATAATGATGATAGTGATAAACTTGATGAACTAAGAAAGAGCGTGGCTTCATTTTCAGAGAAACAAAATTAAGATCGCAAACTCTCCGAGCACACTGCTGGATCCTTATTGCAAAGCCCACAACCCACTCAGACTCCACACTCAGTGAATCTGGTCACTGGAAAGAAGAGTCTCACTGGGAGAGGGACAGTTTCTCCTTGACTTCAGCTTACTCCACTGAGCTGCTGGGATGGCTGTCACTGATTTTGATGACCACGTTCTAGGACAGGGGCCATAAATAGCCACAGAAAGAAAATGTTTATGCTTGACCAAATAAAAACTTTACACAGTGGGTCATTGAAAAGGCTGAAATATACAGCTACTTGTCTTTTGGTTTTAGTTATAAAACTAAAATTGACAACCCAGACCCCCAGGACACTGAGCTGCTATGCAGCAGCAGCAGGAGCAGCCACATTTTAAAGAACATGAGGGAAAGCAGTTAGGCAGAGATTTCTTCATATACTCAGTCTTGTTCCCTGACACCTTCTGTTCCTTCTTATATAAGGATTGTCTAATCTTCATCCTGAAGTGTTCGTGCTTTTATTAAGGTTTTATGCTGACAGACCTCAAGAGTTATTGGATAACTTGGCAAGACATATGTACAGTTAATTAGAAATGAATGCGATATTACATCAAAAGGCTTCAACTGTTAAGTTTTAAATGGTTATAATTAACTTGCTCTTTGATTCTGAGCTGGATTGACTAAAGAGACAATGAAGGTCAATTTCCGTTCACTTGAAAAAATAAAAAAAGGGAATAGCCATTAATTTAAAAAAACCCCAAACCCTCAATTGTGAAGCTGTTTGGTTATGCTGTGCTGCCTTGATGTGAAGGCAAGGCAATGAAAATCCTTTTAATAGGCAATTCTGTTATCCTTTATTATAAAAATACAGAGTTTGATTCACTTGATATGAGAAAGAAAAAAGAGAGTCTGGCCAATGTTATTTACTCAGCTTCGTGCAAATTTAGATACGATTTTAAGACTCCCAAGCTAAGGAAGACTGTTGATTTTTAGGTAGTGCTTTTTCAGGTGGAAATCCATGATAAACTTTTCGAATTTGCAAATATAGGTAGCAATAGTGGTTTTATTTTTAAAAATTACACATTTTTGGTATTTCAAAACATTACCATTTTATTAGCTATGTAAACTAATTTTTAAATACGTATGCAAAATTGGAACTCCTCCACCCTCAAAAGCACTCTTCACCAGACCCTACATACATAAAATTTAGTTATTTCCACTAGACAAAATGGGATGCTTGGCCTCTTGCATTTTTCTTTTGGATATGCTTATTCCCAGAGAAGTAGCTATACGGGTTTGAGATTTGCTTACTGCTTTGTTTAATCCTGAGGGGATGCCATTAGCTCTTTTGACATCACACGAAAAGGGCAAATGCAATGCATAATCACATCATTAGGATAAATACAAACACAATTATCCCTCAACAGTGCAGCAGAAGGAAAGTACAGTGTAAACACTAAAATCCTGACTGAATGCTTATCAAAGTCTGTGGTTGGCTTTGGATCTGGCAGAAGAAGCTTGGCTGCACAACCTTTTTAGTTATTCCTGCTCTCCGAGTAATGCGACAGCCAGAGCATCTCTGTGGGTGGCAGCAACACTGAAATCACCAGCACAGGCTGATTGCCTGCACCACGAATATTTTTAAGACTGTGTCCTTTAAAACAGCACTGATAGCAGTTTGTTCACACTGCAGAAGAAAATGTCTGCACTCCTGCCATTGCTATCAAAGGTAAAAATGAAGAAAATGGAGCCTATAACTTCTGGTCTATCCTGAACCCCCACATCCCATAGTGCAGATTATCCTGTATATCATGCTTATTGTCAAGTAGGATCACGAGATACTTGGAAAATTCTAGTACCAACCATGTGCTGGATTTTCATGAGCAGATTTCCCAGGGCTTGAGGGAGGGACTCACAGGAGATGAACGACTGCAGCCCCAACCCCTTCCTAGGAGAGGACACATCCAAGCTTGGAATTTTTTGTCATAGGTTTTGGTGCTGTGGGAAGGTGCCTCTGGATACAGGATTTCATAAAAAACCATGCTGGTATAACATTATTAAGATCTAGAAACATTTTTTGGCAGTGATCTGTACATAATTAAAGTGAACATACTGCTAAAAAAATGTTAAAGCACTTGGAGTGACACTATACAGCACTGTAGGATAGGAAATCCACAACATTACTGTGAAGGAAACAAAGTTTTAGGAAAACGGAATGCCATAATTATCCAAACTTGAGACTTGCCAGGGCACTAGAGTTGACATCTTTGCAGTGGGATATTTTTATGACCACTAACAAAAATTGTTTCAGTCCTATGCCTCATCCACTAGGCAACACTGAGCCCTAGCTTGAAAAGCATGTTCTTAATTTCTCTATTTAGTATGTGAGGAAAGAGGGTTGCTGATGATTTCACTAATGTTTCCTTTGACAATCCCATTTCAGTTTTGAGCTTTGACAGGGAAGAAATCTGAGCTTATACACCCACAGGTTTTTATAACTTCTTTGCATATAATTTTCTCATGTTTTACAACTGAGCTCATTGCACCTGCATTACAATTAAATTACCTTTATTTGGCTGTTTTGTAGATACAGCAAGAGATTTGTATGTAGATCCTTATTTAGATATCCGCTTTGTACCTCAGAAATCAGCAGTGGGAAAACTTGAGCATTCAAGGCTATTAATGCTGAACTCGTGGGATTTCTGCATCCAGATCTGAGTCTGAATGAGAGAGCTCAGTGACCTTGGCCAAGTCTGACAACACAGAGCTGAAGCTGGAAAGACCTGTTAAATATCAGGCCATTCCCTTTGTTCTCGCAGGAGTGTGCCTTGTGAGTTCAGGTGAGACTGAGGGCTCCCTGGCTGTGGACTTGCTATCGTGGACCTTGAGTAGAGATTTGATTTTCAACTGTGTGCCACCAGATTCACTTTGATTCTTACTGAGGCAGGTGCCACAAAGCCAGAAATGCAAAGCTCTCTGACGGGGGTGGGCAGAAAGCTTGGAATAACAGCTGAGAGAATATCTTGAGCAGTAAGGAGCGTTAATAGGCAAATAGGTTTCCTCTGAGAATATATGTTTGTTTTCCTTTTTACTTGCTCCAGACAATTTTCTCTCTAAGAAAATGCTTCACAGTACTTGGCAGGTGAGAATGGCCCTTAGGAAATACATCTTCCGATTGTGCTAGCCTGCGCATATTTGACTTCACATGTTTTCCTAGGAGGATCAGGGCTGGAAGGGGAAGGCTTTAGGCAGTGTATTTGCATGCTTAACAGAGGAAGAAATCAGAATATTTGCAAGAGTTTCTAAACCAGCCTCCTATTACACATTTTCTACTTTTGCTCTGGAGGTCTCTTCTAACCTGGAAGCTGGGGTTTTCAAAAGATTAACAAATAAAATGAAGTGATGCCAGTATTTTGTTTAACAGGCAAAAGAAATTATAAAGCTGAGGATTAACTAAGTTAAAATCTTCATTTAAAAAATGGTAACTCGTTGAAGATTTTAACTTTGCACAGCATTTCTTCCCCTTTTTTGTATGTAGATGGAAGTTCTTACAGCATCTTTTCGAATTCTTCTGTCGTGCTTTATGTGTATATCGTGTGTATGTACATGTGTTTATTGATTAATTTTAAAATGTAAATAGCTGTGAATATTGGAAATAGTAATGAACTGTTCATATTTTAGATGAGCTTAAACCCTTTCGCTTATTTTCTTGTTAGTTGAGTAAATTTTAAAAGATTTTATTTCAATATTTATTGGTTCAATACACTTAACTTTCAAATCTGAAGTAGCTGAAAATGATACAGTGGATTATACAGTGTGTAGTATGTAGTCATCTGGTGCTCTTAGAGGTCAACATGTTTTAGAAGAAAAAATGAAAGAAATTGTTTGTAACTTGAACCCATGTTACAAAACCTAATTTGGATTGTAAACTGTGCTGCAATTTTAAAATCAAATGAATTAATCTGTGCTTCTTGTGCACCTTTTTGCATGTCTGACACTGCATATACTGGACAGAAATTGTAAAATGCATGCTTTTTTTTCCTGTCCTCATTCATGTGTATAGCACACTATATAGCAAAGACTTTACAGTTATTCTGTAGAATGAGGAGGATGGCTATAAAGCTCATTACACAGAGCTTACTTTCTAAAATAAGGGAGAGAACAAGGTGAGAGCTAAACTCTCTTTAGCTTAAGATCAAACTCTCTTTAGGTTTAAGGTTATTTCTAAATGATATAAACCAAACAGAGATAAGCCCTGTGTAAACTGAAATGAGCTTTTGCATAGCTTTTTGTATCAGTTTAACTAAATTAAATGCAAACCTTAAGTAAAAGCATATAACTTTCCATCTAGACAACTTTTGGCTGAGTATTTTGTTGGCCTAATATGCTAGCAGATATTTACTACTTTTCTCATTGTTATCCTTAATTTGTAGCATATTGTGAAAATGCAATTTATACTTACATATCATATAAATAGCTTTTGTGGTCTAGCATGGCATATACAAAGCAATATGTGTGCTAAAATAGATTATCCATGTGTGCCTAATTGCAAGGGAGTGCAACACAGATATATCATTCTATGCTCTTGTAATTAAAGATAGGAATGCAATGCACAAGCAAAAAAGAGTAGACATACATTCAACACTGATTTTATATATTTTGTATTCTTTGTTGTGTCCTCTTAATATTCTGTAGTTACTGGAATCTGTTAAATATTTTAAAGATGATTCATTTAGGCAAGTTGCTAATCCTATAAAATGCTGTGGAAACAATTTTTACAGGTCTTCTTTGCAAGCAAAGGCTTACTTTGAAAAAGGTGATGTGGGACTGAAACAGAGATCATTCTTGTAAGACTGCAATTGTATAACTGTATATGATTCTTGAACTCCAGAGTTCCAGGTTGGAAATGATAATTCAGTGTGTCTATGAATATTTCAATAAATGCATTTTACTTGCTCAGTTTTGTTATGTATAATTCACGTTCTCTGGATAGGACACTGCTTTTTCGCAGTGTTTTTTAACTTGCCTATCAAGCCAAGGATGGAAAACTGCAAAAACACTGATGATAAAGAAGGCTCTTTACCTTGGAGATTATCAGATAGAGCACTATTTTCTCCTGCAGACTAGATTAATCTGCTTAATACATAGACAGAATTATGAAAATAATTGGTATCAATTATCACACTAGCATTACAGCAGAAAGATTAAAGGGCAAGTGAACAGAATGTGCTGGCTGCTGTTACTACATTCCTCTTCACAGTTTCATATTTTCTAATAACCTAGAGTAAAAGGAAAAAAAAGAAGAAGAAAATCCTCCAGCTTATTGTGAAATATCTGTGATGTTAGTTTGCCTTGCAGTGAGGCTTTTTAGCTGTGCATAGTTCATGACCTTTAGCAAATCTGAACTGTAAGATAATGTAAAGATTAATAGTTGATATAGTTTTCATTAGATTAAAAGCATGGTGAGAGACATTAGTACTGCAAATTTGGTCACTAAGAAAATTCATTAAACACCCCTCACTCACACCCCCAAAGAAAAGAAGGAAAGAAACCTCCTCTTTTTTTTTCTTAGCTGAAAAATGTTTGGACAGCAAATTGTCTCTACGGTGGAGACAAGAGTCCTCTGTGGGAGTTTTGGCAGTCTGTGGTACGTGTCACTCTTCCCAGCAGAGCCAACTTTAGATGCTCTTTTAGCTGAAAAGTCCATTCTGGAGCCATAGAGCATCTTTTCTGTTCTGGGAAGCTCCCCAGAACAGGAAGAGGGATGACGTGCACTCATCCAGTCCCGGCTGCGGTCCTAGACCGCCTTGCATATCACTGCTTCCTCCTCTTGGCCTCCCTCATCCCTTCCCATGCATGAGGGGAGACCTGCAGAGAAGGCAGGGAAGCATGATCTCTTTTAGGTGTGCAGCTGGTGGAGAAAATATGGATATTTACAACATTAAATGTAAATATCTCATGATACGGAAGGTCTAATGGATGTACGCCCTGCAGAACAATGCAGAAAAGCTTTCCCTTTACTATCATCACTTTACCTTTGACTAAGCTGATGATTTTTCAATATTTAATTGGGTGTGCAGAGCTGTTAGCTGTCTACTAGTGTCTGTTTCAGTGTAACTTTGGGTTGTGTGTGACAGATTGCACATCTTCTGCAAAAGTTAAGCAAAAAATATTAGTGGCTAATTTCACTATAGGTGCAACTGCTAAAGCCATTAATTGCCCATCAGATAAAACTCTGTCACTTGGAAAATTTTGCTAGACTAATTTTCAGTTACAGGCTGATGCTTTGTGTGCATGTGTAGAAAATCCCATCAAAATATTTTAGCTACTGTTGAGAATATGGTTGGGGAAAATGTATTTAATGAAGTCAAAAGTCTTTGCTTACCTTCTGTTCAGATATGCAGCAATGTAAAATCCCTGCATTTATGTGGTCACTGACTGTACTGCATCTCTTCTTCTGTTGGGGCGGTGAGCAGGTCTCACCAGCTAACAGCCTGGGCTTGAGAGGATAAACCCAGATCTATCAGTCCTCTTCTCGCTTGGCATCTGCCTCTTGTGCTTGGAGCCATGTTGCTGCCGCCATCGTGGCAAAGATCAAGGCCTGACGTCTACAGGGGAAGGATGAGGAGGAACCGCTGATGCAGCTGGATGACCAGCAGCTGGAACAGGCTCAATGCCGTGTGGTGAAGGTCCTGGGGGAAAATTATTTCAAACTCTCCGAGATAGATGTGGTCTCCAAATTAATGGCCAGAAATTTACAAAGGCAGAAGACACAAGCCTCTTGAGCAGTGGCCCAAGATGACACATGGTTGGCTACACATGCAAAATGAGCACAAAGACAGTCCGAGACCAAAAACCATCAACAAAAGGAACAAAAAGCTATATCCTACCCAGAGGTTCACTGTTGGGGCATAAAACTGCTGTGTACTAATGTTCTTAATTATTTTGGATAAGTATTTCCTCATTAAACAGAAGCTTGCTTTGGGGGAGAAAAGGATTTTCCCAGCTGGTTCATACAGTAAAGAGAGGGAAACTGTGGCTGCATAGACCGACTGAGGAAATCTGCAGAAGGACATTACCTGATTTAAATGCAAAATGGGAAAAAAAATCTTGTGTAAGGGAGAGACAAGGAAGAGATAAAACTGATGGGATCAGGCAAAAGCCTGATTAACAAGAAGTGGAGAGGAAAACTGACTGGGACAGGATGTGAGTGGAGGAGAAAGGGCAAGTAAGATTGCAGGTGAGGCATAGTTTGGAAAAAGTTGCTGGGTTTGGGAGCTTGGGGAAAGGTATCTGTAAGTGGCAGTCTGAAGTCTGTAAGGTGACATCCAGACCAGAAGACATTTAGCAAAGGAGAGGGACTGGGAAAAGGCACACTTCTTGGAACAAGGTGACTGAGCAAGGCTTAGGGCCGGCTGACTCCCTGGACAAAGAGACAGGGAGCGGGAGACCTGAGGAAACTGAAGCAGTAGCGACAAGGATGCTCCAGATTATGCCTTGAGGAGCTGGTTAGTGATGGATGTCTGTAGGGAAGAGCAAGTTTCCAGCCCTGCAAAAGGCACATGTGGGTCTGATTATGGAGCTGCGCACTGGAATTTGGGCTGGTTTCTTTTCAGTTTTTGTTTGTGGTGTGTTGTTTTTCTTTGCTTTTAATCTGAGGCATTACACAAAAATAAACTGTCAAAAACCATTATTGAAGTTGCAGTTTCCACTAGTTCAGGAGTCTCTGTAATGCAAATCTCTGTAACATGAGTCTCAGTGGCATGGTTCATATGAGTTTACAGTGTCCTCATACCAATAGACTGCTAAGGCTTTCCCAAGGCAGCAGTTTATATTATTATTTGTTGCTAAAAGGGTACCTGGAACCAAAGAAAATCACAGCAATCACTTTTGCATGAATGTATATATATGTCTATACATACATACATATACACATGTGCATATATATTTGCGTATATATATATATATGCAGAAAGGGGAAATATGTGATGATATAGTTAATGTATTTTTTTCATTTACATTATATATGATGGCATAAAGGGGTTTGCACTTGTTCAGATTAAGGACCCGTCTATCCTATCAAGGAATATCTGCTTTTTGGCAGTGGCTGTAGCAGATGCCTATTGAAGAATAATCAACTATACAGTCATATTATACTGTATTCCTCCTTCCCAGTTTTCAGGTTGTAGTGATCTATGGCTCAGAGATTTCCTGTGCTGGAGAAGATATCTTAGTGTTTAATAGCCCTTGATGGATTTTTCTTCCCACCCACAATATCCTGTGACAATGAATTTCACAGTTTTATACTGTGTGAGAGAAAAGATCTCCCTTTACTTGTTGGTACATGTGGCTTGATGTTTACTAGTTCCTGTCATATGAGGCACAGTAAAAAATTGTTCCCTGTTCCCTGTTTTCCTGACGTGCTTCAGGATTATTCAGATATTTTTCATATCTCTATCTCCTCCATGTCCTTACAGGCTGAAAAGACCGAGTCAGTGTACCTGGTTGGTACCCTTTGATTGCACTAGTCACAATTTTATGTCAGATATTATCATCTTACTCAGAAATAAAAAAAAATACATTTGAATTAGATCAGGTAGCCTAAAAAAATCCCCCAATAAATTCTTTAAGTTCTGCCACAAAATCCTCTTCTGAATATATACCACATAGATACAAAATATGATTGCAGGAGTATTCGAAACAGTTTGCAAACTTTTTATAAAACTGGTTTACTTATGTCTTTGTTAGTATGCCTCCATATATAAAAAATTGAAGGGCACAATATGCCCTCCTCCTCATTCCCTTCATATAACTCAGAACAATTCATTAATATTTGGAAATGTGACAGCTTAGAAGTCTGATATAAGAAACCTTGTTGGTCTACATGCAAGAAATCCATGAATGTTTCTTTACAAATGGGATAAGCCATGCCTACAAAGGAAAAAGCTAACATTTTAAGTCATGACCATTTTGTATACAGAAAAAATAGTCTAACTGTTATAGGAACAAATTACTACTTTCTAATTTTTACTTACATGAATTTGGGGGCACAGTTTTCATAATGGAAAGAAAACAGTAAATATTCCTAATGCCAGTTTGATTACATTCATTTATTCATTAATGTATTCATTTTGATGTTCAGACTGTCTTCTTGAAACTGTGTATTTGACTTTTCCAGTCATGATTTTACTTAAAGGGACAGGATTTGAAGGTAGTAGTCTCATAAACACTTGCAAAACTGTAAGAGTTTGTAGATATGGGGAACCATTGAGATAAATTCATCATAAGAAAAGGGAAAACCACTATGATTATATCCCAGGAAAACAGCACTATACAGTTCCTACAAACAGTATGTATCTATGGCTTTTCCTTAAGTTTTTAGCACAGGCAATGCTGCCAGGATTAAAAAAACCCATTATTTTAATTAACTTACTTTTCTCGTAGCACCTTCCTTTAGCATGCTGGCCAAATACTTTCCTTCCTTTGCTTTGAGGCGACCCTCTATTCTCTAGAGAAGAGCAAACTAGAGCCATTGCATGTAATTTGAGTCATGCCCCTAGGATCTTGCTTTTATTAAAAATCACTCCAGTGATTTTAAAAACTAACAGTAATGGTAAAAAATTGCTGTAGTAACTCTTTTGTAAACTGTTGTCATTTTTTTCTCTGTGTGTCAATTACAGTCTACAGTAATTTCATTTTGAAATAGAATGAAGGCAAGTGGTCCTATGAAGATGTTAGGTCACTTGTTTCCCTCTTCATTTTCCAGTCAATAAACAAGGGGAAAAAAACTTCTTTGGAGCAGTTCCTCTCCAGCAATGTGTCTCCCACAACTTGGTTCAGAGGATGTTCTAGGAAAGGTTCAGCAGGCAGTGATCAGAGATGCGCCAGGGTAGGGAGAAGGTACTCAACGCACTGAGCAGCTAAGCCTGAGAACAATATATGAAGCTTCTCGTATCACTCCTCAAGCAGGTGTGTTGATAAACCCTACACATACCTCTAAACTGCATGCAATCCAGCCTGCTCTTACAAGTATTAAAAGTTATTGCTGCTGGAAATGCTTAATCTTTAGATTGATTACAGTAGAAACATTAAAAATGTTTAAGAATTAAATCCAATAAGAAAAAAAAGTCAAATTATCTTTTCTTTTATGTGGTCTGCCTACTATATTGCTATTGTGAGCAGTTGTGTGGAAGTGAAGTGCAACATGATTAACAGAAACTCTAGATATATTTCTGTACTATTTGTTTTTTTTTGAGAAATGACTACTTCATGTCTCTTTCTAATCATAGGTGCAGTTCCCAGCCAAGTACTCGCCAGGTATTCTTGGCGACAGCACTTGTAGGTTAGAAAGCTCTGTGGAAATTTCCTCTAGCTTAACTCCGATTTGCCTAGTCTCATGCACATGAAACTAAAATAAGGTACCTAAGCGCACACACAGCTTGGGTATATTGGTTTGGATACAAATTCAAATCACACAGGAATTTTCCATGTAACAGGTAACAACTACCAGAGAAAAATGTTCTACTGTAAAGTACAGAGTGCTTAATGTTCTTTCTGCACTAATAGCAGCAGCAGACAGGATTGAGGTATCACCCCACAGCAAAAAGGGACGTACTTCCCCTGGGGTAAGCTTTGCTGCATCATAGCAAACTCACCTTTCTTTTAGGTTGCTAATTCTTACTGAAGCCTGGGGTGCCATGACGAGAAACTTACAATCTTTTGGGATGATGTATAAGGCAAGATGTCAATACACATTTAGGTGGATTTTATTCTCTGTCATCATGAGCTTTACTTGGTAGAAATGCCTGTTTCCTAGACAGATAAGGAACAGTGTAGAGCACTGCTTCCCATCCTTGGTGGACACTAGTCCATTTTCAGCAAGATGTGGAAAAAGAGGAGGCAGCTCAGAAGTTGGCCTGTTGCAAGGCTGAATGTGTGGCCTGATTGATTTTGCATATCTTGACTGGGCTATCTCTAGGGACTTTATTTCAAAAGACTTTGCAATTTGGTTCATCTTGAAAAATGCAGAATTAGCATCTGATAAGGTTACAGCTGCCTAGAACATGCCGATATAAAAGACCCATGATTTTGTGTGTCTGAATGAAATCAGACCACTGTGTTTGTGTAACTCCCATTTTGGAGCTAAAAGGGGTCCAAGGACAAAGAGGACCAAGCACAGTGGTGGAGAAATCTTAACAGGAGAGGTATGGGAACCAGCAAGCTTTGGGAGAAAGTTTAAGTTTCAGTGTTTAAGTTAACAGAGAAGGTGAGTCACAGGAAGGAGTAAGTTCGGAGGACATGCAGCATACTTATGTTTTTTCATAGGAGGATGAGAATGCCACCTAATTCTATTGTGTTATTTGCCTCTGTTTTAAGTAGAAGCAGCTATCCACAAGACAGATTTGTTTGTGTATGTTCACCTTGCCTGGGAGTCCCTGGGCAGGGTTAACTGGAAAAAATCAGGCCAGCTATTGTTCTGACTTCCCATACAATTTAATTAGGTTTTCTTTTTCTCTTTCGTGTCAGAAGACTTTTACAGAGGGAGAACTTTGATGCGAAAAAAAATCTCCGATTGCTAAAACATACTTCAGAATTTCCTAGTATGTTCATGCCAGCAGGGCAATTTTATTGCTTTTGCTAACAAAAGGTCTGTAGCCTGGGTGTATACCAGGGAGGATGATAGAGCTTCCTACGCACTTGTGTGCTTTGAATTTTAAATATGAGCTCTGATGCTTATGCATTTATGGTGCAGCTTTGACTGATTCAGGCTGTTGAACACCCTCTCTGAAGCTTCATTTGCCACTTTCTTTTCCTGAGATAGGGGTGGTCTTTGGGTATTCCATAATAAGTACATTTTTGTATTTTAAACTGCCTCTGAAATATAAGACACTATACTGTCTCCACTGGGTTTTTATTTTGGAGTTACATGATGAAACTTACTTTTATCTGTGGTGCACGAACACGAGTAGTTATCAAGCACAGAGAAGGCTTACCAGAGAAGACAGCCCAGAAAAGGAACAAGGTTGCAGCCTCCTTAGATAGGCTCATTGCTACCTATGAAACCATGGTCTGTGGGGAGCACATTCACTCCTGACTAATCTGGATGAAAGTTGAGGTCCTTCTCAGATCCCAGGCTGATGCATGCTCCTTACATGCTCAGGTCTGGACAGAACAAAAGTCTTGGCAACACTGGCTGTATCCTTCCTGCTGGACTCACTGGTTCTGGAAGAGGGGAGAGATGAAGTGCCAGGTGGGACAGATATCTCACCTATAACATAAAGTGCCAAGTACGCAAAAGATTTAAACTTTAGCATAAAAGGCAGCTCAGGTTACCCTGCGTCATGTCTTTACTTGTTCAGATTGCATTCTAGGTTGGGTACTTGACATCTGAAAAGCGCACACGCTGAGATCAATGTAGACATCTGGGAAGTTGGTTGTGGGCTACTCAGAGGTGCTCCAGCTATCCAGCATTATCAGGTACTTCACTCAGCTTCTCTGTGAGGACAGACTGTATTGGGAAATCGGGCAAGTGTGCATCCCTCAGACACCTCAGCCAGTGCAGTCATACTTGCAAAACTGAGTTTTCAATAATTCTTTGCTCAAGCAAAGAGCATTTACTACACTTTTTGTGGGAACAGATAACTGGGGAGGAAGTTCTGCATCATAAGGGGCATTTCTGAGAAGATTCTTGGATATGCTGTAGTTGATTTTCAGGGTGGTGCTTAGAGGCCCAAGTTAGCCGAATGCTATTCTTCTGAAGTTTATAGAAAGCATATTCAGTCACTGGGCCAACATGATATATTGATTTTGTTCATGTGTTTCTGTTTATGGTGACTGAAGCTGGGATTGTAGTCATATAGTTCCAAAGATCATTAATCTTTTAGCATCTTTTTTGTTCTTTCCCTCTTGTTCAAGTTATAGATCCTAGCTGTAGATATAGCTGGAAAATGGCTGTCAGAACAGAATACGATAGGGAGTTGCTGGAAAAGAGCCATTGCTGGGCCTTGTTACAGATTCAGAACAAAAGCTTTCAAAGAGCATTCATCTGGCATTCCTACAACAGCAGAGTGTGGCACTACTGAAAAGTGTTTGGAAGAAAGCATCTGGCCCACCTATTTCACTTTTTAAGCACATATTGACTACAGAATTAATGCTGGTGTAAGCAAAAGAAACCCATGGAGGTTAATTTTTAGTTTTGCTGGGCTGAAACAAAATCAAAAGGTCCTTTCGCTTAGAGCAATTAAAACGCAGTAAGTCAAACAAAGCACAATGAGGAGTAAAAAGAGTTGTTAACTTGTCAGTGTTTTGATTCATTTGTTGTAGGAAATGGAAATAAAACTGAGAATCCACTTTAAAAGTCAGACATTTAATTGTTCTAAAAAAGTAACTGTTAAAGCAATCATGAAATGCATGCATCCTCTGAAGGACTCTAATTCTAATTGCCATGTGTGTAACTCCAGCTCTGAGTGTGTGAGATAAATTCAAGTAAAAGCAGTGCCTCGAGTGGAGTGTTTTGATCTAGGTGTAGAAAGGGATCCAGATCAGGTATCACCTGTAGCTGTTTCCTTGCTGATGCTTCTCACAGAGATGAGATTGCTCTCTCAGACTGCTGTATGACTGCAGTTTCAGGTAGATAATGATTTAATTACTCAGGTTTTGGATCGTTGATCAAAGTCATTGATCTAGAATGTACTTTCAGTAACTGTATATCTACCAGGTTGGTAGATATATGCTCATGGGCTGAACTCTGATCTGTTCAGCTGAGATAACAGCATAATATCAGTTTATAATTACTACAATCACTTGTGTTTATTATTTGACTATAGAGAAAAAAAATCAATGCTGTTCCTGATAATGTTAGTATTCATTCTTCTCTCTGAAATCCCTTGAGTAATTTTGTAAAGCTTACGTTCTCAGAAAGCGAACTGCAAGAAAAATTTAAGATGTTTCCTAAATTATGTTCTTTAGTTCATAATATAATTTAAAAGTTTTATGGAACAACAAGATAGTGTTGAAGAACTTTAGTTATTTTTTTTACTTAACAGTTTCGTCATTTCTGTCACCGGGTTCTTTCATTGCACGTGCAGCAGAACCCAGTTACAGTCTTCTCCTTCCAAAGCAACTTGGTTGTGACTTTGGAAAACTCCCGTGAGTTGTGATTTCAGTATGCGTGAGTATGTGAATGGATACAGCTGGCCATGCAGGCAAAGGACTGTTTTATTCACACTGCATTTAATTATACATCTATAATCTACCCAAATTCTCAACGTCACCCCTGCTCATGGTGGCTGTGCAGGTGCTATTATTGACAGGAGACTGGAATATGCTTGTACCAGAGCTATTGTGCGTAAAAACTGCTTTGTGTTTTTCACTGACTTCATAAGCAGTGGCCCAGAGGAAGGTGGTGTCATTGACAGCTTCTCTCTTGGCATTTGGAATATTTTTACAGACAAAGTAGAAAAGGATATCTCCAAGCTTTTGGCAGTTTATCCAAGTATTTCATTCAAGGTCAGTCAGGCAGATCTTGTGCACTTCGTACCAACTTGCTCCAGCTGAAATCACAGGGAGGCCCACCTGTTCTCCAGGTCCCTCAAGTGTATCTTCCTTCTGCTGAGATTTAAACTATCAGGGCAGTCAGTTTCTCTGTCTTCCATAAAGAAGTTGAGTGAAGATTCTTCTGGCTTGTCTGATATGGTATATGCTATTTTGAATGTCTGCATTGTGACAGAACAGCCAGCTCCGAGTGAGTGGTTCTCAAATGTGTTTAAGAATAAATAAATGTTCCCATGCTCAAATCAATGGCCTGCAGCCTTTTTCTTACTCTGAAACTGCTTTGATCCCCCCCAAAAGGAATAGCCGATAAATAGGTTTGGTGTATGGCAGCAAAGTATAGTACGGCAGTATGGCAGTAAAATGTGGCAGAGTGTATGCTAACAAACACGGTATCTACAAACTGATGGTTTTTTGTTATTGTTTACTGTAAAAAACTTCTTTACAGGAGACAGGCGATGGTTTTGTTTCATTTTGCTTTTACTATAAGAACGGATAAGGTAAAGAGGACACAGCTTGGCATTCAGGGAGCGGTAGCTCTTTGGCTACCTCCTATGTGAGCAAGAGGCAATGCCAGCTCTGGATAGAGGCAAAGCAGTCAATCACCTACGACAGCAGGGTCTTGACAAGGTGGCTGTGGATCCCTAAATGAGCTTATCTGTGAGAGAGACAGGGAGAATCAAACTTGCTCGTGTCAGACAGCGGTGTCAGAATGTGCAAGAAGGCAGCTGCTTGGGGGGAACATTTATTATTCTCCAACCAGTAACAGCAGGATCACAAGCCCAGTTTGTTATAGTTCCCTGACAAACCTGTTTCACCTCTCACCTGCCAAGGCTGAAGGTACTATTTATTCCAAGCAACTCAGTTTCAGATGACGGGGTTCAATTTTTGCTAAGAAACCCTGAAAAGCTAATTCTGGCCTGGGATTATGTTTGGTTTGTAAAGCTGGGTGTGACACAAGCATGAGCATACAAGCAGATGGCAGTAGAAAAAAAGAAAAGGTTCTGTTTGTAAATCATTCTCATTCCTCTGCCTTATAAATCCAGGCAAAAAAAGATCACTTGGTATGGGCAACAGGAACTCTAACCTTCTGGTTAAAGCACCTTTCATGATGCATTTTGTATAACTTACACAAGTACGTTCCATTCTTAGAGTCATAACAATGCATTTGTTTCAAAAATCTGTGCTTGTAAAGGCATGGAAATTGCCTTGTCTGAAAGCTGACTGTAAAATGACTAGAATGCATGTTTTTGTCTCTTAATAAATGCCCATTAAAATATTTTTTTCCAGAAGAATTGTGCAGAAAAATAACTTATTAAATGGGAATTGAGATGGTTTGGATTTTAAATTTTTTTTTCTTTAAAAAAAGGAAAGTTGTTTAATGTTAAACCTGTAAAATAATTTTCTAAGCACTGAAAAAGTTGACTGTAAACCCCAGTCTTTCCCTTATTTTAAACCGGAGTTTATGCGCTTGCATTTTTTTTAACTGCAGCATGTTTCATACCTAGTTCAGGTGCACCTCCAAGGCATCTCTGTTTTTACTAAGGGAGGAAATGAGTCATCTATTCAGCCAACACTCTGCGGGCACTCTGAGGATGCAATGGCATTCCCAGCCTCCCAAACTAATCTCACAGTAGTACCCTATGGAACCATTACCCAGTCCCGTTTGTGAACTATTCCAGGAGTTCATCCTTCTCACCACTTCAAAGGGTGCGGTATATGTCTCGTGGATGTCAGACAGATGAAGATTTTGTTATCTGGCTCACAGAGCAAGAATATTTGTCAGCCGCCTTTAAAATATTTTAGATATAATGACAGGGACTGAACTGCACCACTTACTGGGCTTGGAGCAAAGGGGTTTTTTGTACATGGATTGTTCTGAACCTCACTTTCTGTATGAAATAAGCTTGGTTGAACCCTCATGCACACTTTTTGTTGAGATAGTTCAAGATACTAGCAGAAATGCTGAACTGAGCAACTCAAGACTGCTTTTCTTTAGGTGGGGAGAAGAGACAAGTCTGCAGAGATAGCAGTTTTTCACAAAGAGCCTTTGCATATTACTCACCCTTATAGCCTTCCTTGTCTGCAGGTTTTCAGTCTCTATTTATTAATTCATTTTGGTCTGCATCTGCTTATGTATTTGAATAAGGGGTTTTTTACTCCCTTCTCCAATGTATGTACAATGTTTTATTATATGAGATGTTACTGGAGAGACTAACTTTTGGGGACAGAAGTCATGTTTGGTGCTTATCATGTCCCAGTTTCTATGTGTATCCATGGCAGTAGATCTGAACTCATTCCTCTGACAGGAAGGCAGTATAATACCAAATTGATGCTTCAATCTGAAAATTCAGTATTTTTTACACTTCAGCAAGAACCGAGTTCCTCTGAAGTGGGATGCTATATTAGGTGCTGAGTCTCAAACACAGCATAAATGGCATCGGTCCTTAATGTAGAGCAAGCTGAGAAGAACTGGAGGCAGTTTTCATCCTAGCTATGAGTTCCTAGGACAACGGTGAACCACTAGACCTAGCCTCAGGGCAGGCAAAGTACTTCTTGCAAGGTACAGTCATATCTTGGAACTCAGAATGCTGTGGAGGCCAAAAATACAAATGGATTCAGAAACCAACTGGATGAATTAATGTAAAAAAGTTCCCCTAGAGGTATTAAGTGCGTACAACTTCTGGCTTATGATGTCCTAAGGTACCTGTTTTCACAAGCTGCAAGATAAGTATCTCTGAATACTTCTTCCTTGTAGCCCTTTCCTAGATATCATCACTGATCAGTTAGAGGTGGGACATGGAGCTACACTGAGCTAGGCTGTGTCTAGGTGGACCAATATAGCCACCTTTATTTGAGATACAGTTGACTGCGCATGATGTGCCAAACATCCCCTTAAATAACAGTCTACATGATGGACCTTGATTGTCCAGAGAATGGTAATGGTAGTAGTTAACTAGAGAAAAGGAAATTCTGCTCAATTCCTGGTCCGTCAGTAAAAAGCTGGAAATTATGGAAAAAAAACCTGGTGTGACATGGTACCAAAGGAGAAGAAGCAGTCGTGTTTGCACTGCTTGTCTGGAAGGTGTTTCCTGGGTGTCCTGGGCCAGCCCTTTCCTCTGCGATGCTCAACTCTCACCATCACCCCGAGGAAGAAGGATGGGGTGGCCCACCGGTGGGCTCACCACCGGCCAGGGCAGTGGGGAGCTGGAGACCAGCCCTGCTGCAGCATCACTGGGCCAGGGGCGGGTGGTCTGGGGGCTAAAATGGGGTTCTGGGCTGTGGGCAAGGTGGGGGAGCCCTGGGGGGGCTGGGGGGGCTGGGCAGGGACAGGCAGGCCTGGGGGTGTCCTCAGGGCCTGGGCAGACCCTTCACACCTTGTCCACAGAGTGGGTTAGCTCTGGATTCCACGTGAAACTGGGAAGTAAAAGCAGTGAGTTTAGGCTGTTTTAATGGGTACTGGCTGACTAACAGAAAAGAACTCATACTAATAAAAACCAGTATTGCTGAAAGAAAAAGCAAGAGAAAAATTCTTGTTTTCTTGCATCCTTTTCCAGAAGGCAGAAGGAAAAGACAGAACGGAAAAAAAAAGAATTATAAACAGCACAGGAAGAATCATCTCAAGGAGTTGTTGAGAGAGAGGAATTTGAATTATAAATAACTAGAAAAGCCACAGCCCGCTTGCCTTACTTGCTGGCAAAGCCACGTTGTTCCAGGGTCAGAGGTGGCCTCAGGCAGGAGGACGTGTTTGCTAGCATGACCCACCAAATTTGCTGGACACCTGAAGCTGGAGTGGGACACCAGGATGTCCAGGTGTTGGAGACATCCTTTGTCCTGGACTGGGCTGCTGGTGACTGACCACGCTTGGGGTGACAGCAGGAGCAGCTCAGTCAGACCAAGCTTTTTGACCCAGGCAAGACCTGGAAGATGGATGACTTCTTCTTGGGAGAAAACTGAATGACCAAGAAAAGGAGCCAGCTGTACAAGATGAATTAGAATAGCTGTCTATCCCATGCATAATTCTTCAGGCAGTATGTATCATATATTTTTACCCCAGGATAAAGACAGGGGTGATGCTGAGATATTTCTAAGTGCTTTCAAGAGGAAGAGTGAATTAAAGTAGTAGACTGATGGGAAAATGTACTAATAGTGTATTCCCTTATTCATGGAAAAGGCCCCTAAATATTGCATGGTTGATAGTGTTACGGAATGTAGTAATGGGCTGCTTAAACATCCATTACTTAAAAAGCTGCAAATGGCTTGAGATTTCACCCACAACATTTATGAGGAAATTTTGAAGAACTTAGGAAATAGGTTGACCTTGAAGTATTTCAAATTAGGAAATGACTTAAGGAAATCACTTCTAATAAGGGTTTAACAGCTCCTGAAGAGGTCAACGTGCTAGCAGGGCTTCAGATAATTAAGCTTTATGCCCATATTAATTAAATTCTGTAATAGACCACGAACTAACATACAAGTAGCTCATAAGATGTCCACTAAATACTTAAAGCTCATTTCCTTGTTTTTTTACCCAAGGTAAATGAAGTATGCTATCTATGTAGCCAGAGGTTGCAACAAGCAAAACCCAGTAATTCTGGTGTCACCGTGAGGTCCATGACACATAATTGTCATCAGCAGGCTTACCCACACTAAAATGGAAGTGCACATTTCTGACTGTGGTTTGCTGTAGGATAGAGAGTTCACAGGCTTTGGTTACCCAGAACACGGAAATCACACACTCTTTCAGTAGTGAAGACGTGTTCTTAGAAAATAAGCATGAGAGTAGTCATAACTAGCTGCCTAAACAGTAGAGACTCACTTCAGTTGCCTAAGTGTAGGCTTCTACGCAATTTGTGATGGTATCCAGTGTGGCTGCTGGCTACCAAACCAGAACGAAGTGGGCTTCTTACATGTCCTCCGTCATATCTGCCAAAGCCATAGGACGTGTTAGACACCCTGCAGCAACTCAAATCTGACTAGATGCTGATATTTAGGCAACTGAGTTCAGCTCCAGAGAACTAGTCTAAGCAACTCATCTCTATAGGTCTCTCTATAGGCAAGAGAGATTGTCTCTCTGTCCTTAGTTTAGGAAACAATAAAAATGATACAAAAGTAAGTCTCTTTAATCTTGCTTCAAAGCCTTTCCGTGTTGTGGAAGCTACTCTTCAATGGGCAGGTCTTCCACCCTGAGGTAGGGTCTGAGGGGATGTAACATTCCCTCTCTGGAGATGCGGATCTTTCTCTTTTGATATGGTAGAAGACATAGGTAGAAGAGACAACTAGCTTAGCTAGCACATGCCTCTGTGAGATAAATCTAGCCTTAGACATATTCTCAAGAAGGAACAAAAGAGGATGGGCGGTGTGACAAGGCATGGAGAGGGAGAGGAGTTACTCTGTGGGTAGAATGAGCAGGTCTGGCGGGTGCGAGGCAGACCTGGAGGAGCGGTGTCCTGTCTGCAGCAAACCAAACCATTTAATTGAGAGTCAGCACCGCGTTCACTGCGAATGTGAAACTCCTAGTGGGACTGCAGCTCTTGTAGACTCATTTGAGCCAGCTGCCAACTAGCTCGCAGTGGGTCCTGCGAGCAGCATCGGTGGCAGTTAAGCTGGATCTTGGTGTAGATCAGCTGCCCAAAATGACCCTAGTTCCACCGAGGAGAGTCCATACTGAGCCGGCTCTGCTGCAGTTACACTTCCAGCAATATCACAGCCTCCTAGTTTAAAATTAGCCTCTGTATGTATATGTGAGCAGGGTATATTTTTAAGTGTAGCACTGGAAATTTCCCCACAAACTGATCCTTAACTGTGTTAGTTACACTTAGAAGTAAAATTTTCGTTACTATCCCAGCTAGTGAGTAGAAGGTACAAATGATGGAGTTTGCTCTCTAGGTTTTGCTACGCAGGAATAATGTGATTGCATCTCAGTAGAAACGGTGGATGCTCTGGGGGTTATTTTAAATCAGATTTTGTATGTGGAGGTTCCTGAATGGAAAGTTATTGTCTGCTGTCTGAGGCAGAACAATGATCCCTCCTAAGTTTGTGTTTAGTCATTTTGCTAAGTGCAATTATGTGTTGGTGAGCTACCACAATTTTAGTAGAAATGCCTTGATACTTTTATAGAATTTCCCAGATTATCAAAAGTCAATGGTAAGTGAACAATCTGGGCATTTGCAATCAATCATAGTTAAACTGACTTCTGTCCTAGGTAAAGAAACTGAAATCGGTGGTATTTACTCAGGCTTAACATTCTATATTACAGTTGCAGGAAATGATAAGCTAGAGGGGAAGTATTCAAGATGGGGGGTAATCTTTAAGCAAAAATACAGGGGTGGGTTTTTTTTTTTTTGGAAAGCCTAGTTCAAAGAGTATGCAGACATATAATTTGGGGATGCAATGCGATTACCAGAAATAATTTAAAATGGGTTACTTCACTTGAGTATGACTCTTTGAAGAATAAATAGTAATTGTTTTAAATGCATAATTGCTTTAATATTGGCTCTTTTCAGCAAGTTGCAGACTCCTAGATTAAGCTCTAAGTCCTGTGCATCTGTCCACTCAAATTCTGTTTATTCTTCAGGCTGTCATAGTTCCATTATTAAACCCCTTGAAGCCCTTTGATGTGTTTCTGCACATAAAAAGACTGCTGCAGACTTTCATGCAGCCTGATCCTTGCTATGCTAACTTTTTTTCAGCATAACTGAAGTCTGAGAACAAGTTAGAGTCATCATTAAGAAATCCTCCTAACAAGAAATACTGTATTTTGAAAAAAGTATTTATAATAGAAACATAAAAAGTTTTTTTTGCAAAGCCTTCCCTGTGAGGCTGCAGATATACATCTGATTTTCAGAAAGAAATCCTGTATTGGAACTCGTCTCTGTTTCTTTGGAAGGCACAGACTGCTCTCTCTGTGCTGAGCCACAGAACAGCACGCTTTGATCTTACAGCTAAGGACCATGCTCTGGCTCCTGTTGGGAAGCAGCAGCGCTTGGGATTTATGCAGCAGGTCCTTTTTGGACAGTGCTGTGAGTACCATCTTGTGGACTCTGAGGTCCTGACCACCTGTGGCATTCAGCTGGGCTCTGTTGATCTACAGCACAACCACAACCTTGGTTGCGTATTTTTTGCTGGATTTGCACAGGGTGACAGCCGTATCTGTGGCACGATCATCTTTCTGCTGTCCTGGACCGCAAGAGTTCTCTGGGCTATCGTGTACAGAGTGCATACAGACATCCCACCTCTGTGCAAGCACTTAACAAAGTAAATATATCCAGAGGCTTCCTTAAGTTTGCTGTATGTCCTCTCCACTTTTCAGAAGCCCATCTTACAGATGGCTCTGTAAGGTTTTGGCTCGTGAGCTGCTGAGATCCTGACTCCAATGCGGTCCCACTGCCAAGAAACTGGCAGGGAAGGGCACTAAAATCTCAAAGCTGAGGGAAAAGGCTTTCTCATGGATAGTTCCAAGTTTCTGCCAGATCCCTAAAATTTGTACAAATACCGAAGGAATCCAGGGAGTTTCTCAGAAGTGAGGGTGAAAAGAAAACCCAACCTTTTCCCATGGTTGTTTTGAGGAAAAAATGATTTTAAATTTTTCTTCTCCTTTATCTTGCTCATGTAAGTTATAGCTGTGAAGAAATCCATGCTGTCTTTGTAATGAGGAATAAAACACGCTGAGGACCATGTGTTAGCCCAAATCTGATCTGAACAGCTAATTTCTAGTTTTCTGTAATTCCCTGTCTCATTTCTACCATCTTTCACCACAAAAGAAAGACCTCTTGATGCCAAGTAGCAATGCACAGAAGCTGCATATGCTTATTCTAAGGCATTTTATAAGCCTTTTTTTATAAGAGAAGAGCATTGTACAAAATAGCAAACACTAACGTGTGTTAAACGTGGTCATTGTTTATTCGGATCTCTTTCCTACAATTCAAAGGTATATGTTTTATCAGAAAAACCTCAGGGTATTATTGACATGGCATTGTCACGTCCATTGTTTCTTGCTTTTTCTTCTGATTTGCAGTTTTCCAGGGTGCATTTTACTTCCATGGGGGTTCTGCTACTCCTCAGTTTGGTCCAAAGGTGGCAGCATCTTACTTCAATAGAAAGTTTCAGTCCTGTTTGGCTGTGTTGTGGCTTAATCCTGACGTCGTCTGGGTTCTTCTCTACGTGAGACGCACTTTTAGCTAAGCAAATGAAGAGGTACGCTGCTGGGCTTGCCTCCTGGAGCAAAGAGCTTTCAATGTGAGATACAACATTCCCAGAAAGTCTACTAATTGTTGCCTACGCTTAACTTGCAACGTGCCGTAATAAGGGCAGAGTAACCGAATACTTTTGCTGTTTGCGTTTTCGTGCGGTGGTAACGCTGTTCCAGAAGGTCTCTGACCGCGGCGGCTGCTTGCCCCTGGTCCCGGTTATGCCATGCCTGCTGTGACAAACCCTGCGGGAGAACGCGTGTTTTTTGGGGTCCCCTTTCAGCTGTGCTGCATCCTCTAGTGCTCTTTGGATGTTTGCTGCTCAGCATTGTTGAGGGTGGAGGGGTCTGTATATGCCCTCATTATCCTGGAGAGAGTTATTACCCCAGCCAGCTATGCTTGGGTAAAGAGTTGTCATTTTTACAAACTTCTGTTGGAAGATGGGTTTGCGATCAAAGTCCCTGGGGACCGAGACGCCACTGGCTCTCCCTGCTGTCAGAGACTTCCCTTCAGTATAATTCAGGCCACCTCTTTCAGGGCTGGGTGCCCCACTTTCCCGGTTTGGAGCAGAGAAAACAACAGGGCCACCCACAAACCTTTTTTTTCTGCCCTGCCAGCTTTGGCTGGCGAGTTTGTGGACGGGAAGCCTCTCGCCATCATCTCGCCAGCATTTGGCCAGGGACTAGCACAGGGGTGGGGGGAAGGTTCCCTGTCCGGACCCAGCAGGACTGTCATTATCACTCTAGCATAAATAATGATCCAATATCCACATGGCACTGGGACAACCCTGCCTGCAGCTCTGCACTGCGTGCGAGGGAGGGGGAAGCTGTGCGGTGCAGGCAGTGCTGCTGCAGACAGGCTGGGTAGCTAATGGTTTCTTAGCCCCTCCGGTAGATCTGTGTCTGTAACGGCACAATGGTATATGAAAGAGTTTCTCTAGCTGTAATACATCTCTCTGCTTTTGCTTTTTTGATCTTTAAAAAAATTTTTTTTTCTTTTTTTTTTTTTCTTTTTTTCCCCTGAAATGGCACTGCTGAAGACCTTTATAATGGCTGAATAGATCTAAACAATAGCTGCATTGACCACACCATCTCAACAAGGCTGAATCACACACAGCTTATGCTTGAAGCTCTGAGTTCAGAAGGAAAGAAAGTGGAAAATGTTTTGTGCCTCTGACCTCTCAAGTGTCATCCTCTTAGCAGCTCAGATCACTGTTCAAAATTATTCTATTACTCATCTGGTTCCCTGACATCAGTTTCATCCTTTCCTGTCCAGGCAGTAATCCAAGTAACCAAAATAAATTTTTTTTGGTTTTTTTTTGAAGCAGAACACCTTGTCTGTAAACTTGCAGGGATGACAGACCACAGTAAATATTCCTGATTGTGTGAAGCTCCATCATTACACCTTGAAAATCCAACTGAGAGAAGGGACAAGGTAAAGATGTGTGTTTATAAGAAGTAGTTATTTGCTGAGCTAAGAGTATGTGGCACACCACATGGATCCCTATCAGCGACATCACCACCGATGTCAATAATGACATCGGTGGTGATGTCAGCGATAGGAATATGCCACTGATTTCCACTCACCGGTCAAACTAAAGATTGCACCCTAAGAAACAATAAAGATGAGTATGAATGGATCAATAGTTTGTCTTGATCAGCTAAATTATTTGGATGATAAAGAGTTGTCAATACACTAGCATTATGACTTGAGCTACAGACAGTCAGAACATCAACTGATACTGATAATTACAGAGCTACGGCAATAACACCAGCTGGGGACCTGCTGTGTTCAAGGGGCCTTGTGCTGGTCTCATTTGCTGGGACAAGTGTAAATTCATTACTTTAGCGGAGTTACTTGGAGCATCAGTGAGCTCAGAATTTGGCTGACTAACCATTACTGATTTCTGAAGCATCAATTTACAGCATTAGCTGCTTTTTCTAAAAATCTAGGACTGTGGCTAAGCCATCCACCGCTGCTTTGCATTGCCTTTTAGTAAACAGCATCCCCAGATTGTCTGGTGAAGCTAATAGTAAAGATTACATTTTTCCAGAAGCACGTGGAAGTCCCAGGGATGCTTTGGATCACAGAACTTGTCCCCTGCAATCACAGGTGACCATGCAATGGGCATTTTGCTTGTGCAGAGCAGTCTTGAAGACACATGGCCTTTCCTCCTGTAGATCTCTGAATGCTGTATGAAGGCAGTTAAGCATTATAACTACACATACAAGACCTATTTAAATGGCAATAAGGCACAGTAGACTGAGAATATGAAGTCTACCGACACTACCGGTAGCTGAATGCAAGACTGCTTGTGATACGACTGATAGATATGCCACTAAGTCTCTCACTACAATTTGGCAGTTCATTGCTGTAGAAGCAGACAGCAAACTAGATTCAGCCAGAATCCCGGGTGTGAAAATTGCAGTCAATATTATCTATCACAACTGTGGCATATCCTCTAATGGGAACCCAGCAGGCACTGGGTGTTTAAATTAACCGCAATGCATTAGTCTTGCAGATAATTAGCCTTTTTTAAAAAAAAATTCAGACACACGTTAGTACATGCAACACAGGTCTTTGATACACTGCAAGAAATTCCCGGAGATTGCCCTGGCAACATACAGAGAGCAAATGAGAGTCCCTTGTGCTTGCTGTTTCATGTGAAGAGTTCAAGAGGGGAAGACCATTTAGACTTCATTGAAAGGATGAAAATTGATTCTGTTTGTTCCGTGTGCTTTTATAATATGTGGTGTAGGCTTGCCCCCTAATAAAGGGGTTAGCTTTTCAAATGGGTAACTTCTTACAAAGCAATCGTGGCGCATGTGAAAATGATGACAGACAAACCACAGACCATTAGGGGACTGATCTGGCTCACTTAATCGTGAAAAAGTTTGGATGATTCTGTGAACCTCCAAGACACGTGGCGCATTTTGAGGTTTTTTTTCCTGACCCTTACCATTGACTGTCTTCCTGCCGGCTACAGCTATCCACTGTTCTCATTGTATGAATGCAGCTTCTCTTGCTCACAAACAGACCCGTGGGGTAACTCTGTGGTCCAGTGCTCCCAGTCAGCAGCAGTCAGCAGAATTGGCTAATGTGGTTGGATTGCTCAGCACTACTTCTGAACAGACCTTGTTTGTTGTGTTAAATATGGCTGCAACAGTGCTCGTGTTACATGGCACCACTAGTAGCCTTGGTTTGTGTGACTTAAACTTGTTCTTATTTTTCAAATTCAGCTCAGGACAGTAAAGGGGGTCATTAGTGGGAGAGCGGCAGCGAGACAGAGGTGCTTAGTGGAGACAGACGATAATTTAACTAGCGTTGAACTTAAAACCAGATCTATAGCTATCTAAATCTGTATCTCAGTTTACGTGTGTGTATATAGATATATTTATATATTGGAGATGTTTTGGGTATGTCTTATTTGGGTAGATTCTGCTTTGCTTGGTCATACTGATAGCATGGCTAAAGGACCCATAGTGTATAGATGTCCAGCTGACATTGAAGCAAGAACATTTTTACAGGGAATTTTACTCAGTCTCGTTTCCTTAAAAAAATGGTGAGGCAGGCAAATACAATTTAAAAAACCCCAGCAGATTGTACTGCTTTGCTCTATTAAGTCCCTCAGCTTCTGCCAGAATGTCCATGAGAAGCAGCAAAACTTTTATATGAAGTATAGTAGTGAGACGAGGGTGCTGGAATGGAAATTTCATGCTCTTATTTCCACATGTCACCAATTCAGTGCCTGACCTTTGATAAATCCCATAACTGCTGTACAACTCAATTTTCCTTCCAGTGGCCTTGCCTTTCACCTTCATTAATTCCTGAAAGGCTGTTAACGCTTCAGAATCTGTATCTGAAAGGTTTTAAGAAATGTGGAGCACTGTAGTATGCAGTAATAATGACAATAAATATCTAGTTCATGCTTGTGTATCTGCTTTTGATTTCTTGCTTTCTTTCTGAACCTAAACCAAACCATTTTCATATTTTTCCCTCTTCCTTTCTCCTCAAGATCTGTCTTGCTCCCTCTCATCCAAAATGCCACTAGCTCTATTGCTATTAGAATTAAAGCATGCATTCTACTTTTATTCCACAATTTCTCATATAGTCCTATATGGAATTTACCCGGTAGATAGATGCATTTGCTAATCAGTGTGCAGTGTTTTGGTTTGCCACAACAGAGTTAGCATCCATCTGGGGGCAATCAATGTGTTTCTATAAATTTCTTTGCCATTGTGTTTCTGTACATTTCTTTGCTTACATCCAAGTAATCTTTTATGTATATCATAGCTTTGCAATTATTTGAAGCAGAATATGGTAGTGGAAGCACCCCTGGAATTCAACTAGAGCACAAAAAGTTATTTCTGTGTTGAGTCCTGTGTGTGAATAAAAATTCCCCATATCAGTGCTCCATTCATGTAAAACTGGAATTGGAAAGAACTGCTCTATGTTCCCTCTTGCAAAGTCGATGTTTCCTGATATTACTCTTTCTGTGGCTGTAGTTCTGGCATCCAGGGTAGCAGAAACCCAGGGGAGAGTCTGATAAAATCAGAGTTTCTGTCCTCAGTGTGTTTTCAAAGAAGTTTTTCTCTTAGGCATTCAATTCCTAATTATTTGAAGTTTTTTTTAACAACTTTTAAAAAGTTTACTTGGGAATGGAAAAATCTATAAATTCCAGGGAACTGTTGTAAAGTGGTTTTGCTGGTGACTGAACAAAGGGCTGGATTGTGTTAAACTATTCAGGTGAAATGAATGTTATTTGTTCCCTTTTTGATAACAGAAAAAGCTAATATTTTTAAAAAAAAATCTACTTTGTATATTTATTTGTAAACAGTGCTAGAGGCTGTATGTCTCTTCCGTGTAGTACAAATGATATACAGATACTACCCATGCATATGAAAACCATCAAGTATCTTGGAAGTCTTTACAGTGATCTAAGACATGGAGTGGGTCATCCAAAAGTATCAATAAAGTGCTCTCTGAAAGTGAATTGAACCATAATTTCTCCAGATATTGTCTATAAAATCTTTGCCTGCACACACAAGCAAGGGCTTACCAGCCCAAACGCGACAGTCATCTCCCCCACCATGTAAAGTGCATATGGTGCTTTTGGAGAATTTTGCATATAGAAATCTGGTTGTGTGTCTAAAAGTGTGAGAAATGGTGCAAGTGGCTTTCAGATTCCGCTTGCTTTTTTCAGATACTAGGGAGCAGGCCATCACCTAAAAGATTAAGTATATATTCTCTCAAAGGTCCTGATGAATGCATGATTTTTGCACGTACCGCTATCAGAATCTGACAGAACTCTTGTCCTTTTGCCGCCACCGAACTAGAGCGTTCAAAATGCTGTTTTCTCCAGAATGCCATGGCAGGTCCTAAGTGTAAATGGGACTTGTCTCTTCACTCTCTTTCTCATAGCATGCATCTGACATAGGAAATTTTGCATTAATTGTTAGCGTTACATCACTATTACTTTTGTAAATGCAGAGTGTGAGCTGCTGGCTTGCCTAGTGAGTCGAATTATATCTGAATTCTTCACATAGTCAGGAAACAATAAATGAAGAGGCCACAAACACAAGCAGAAATACATTTTGTAATTTTTTGTAACTTTTTTTTTTAAAAACAAGAATTAGGAGAAGAAAAGATTGTGCTAGTGTATGAAGAGAAAGCTGTGAGAAAAAAGAAAACAAAAAGTGAATGAAGTGTAATATATGACTCTAATGAAAAATTGCTTTCTTTAGATGTACGTTTGCTTTGAAATCCATGCTGGGTCTCCTAGTACCTGCTGAGCTTAGCTTTAAGCCCCGAAGCTATGATTTAAAATAATATATATTTGCTCTTTCATCTCTGTGCTCTATTGTATCAATTTCCATGAAAACACCTGGAAGGATTCTTAGAGCTCGTCCTGAACTTTGACTCTAGAGATTTTCATCTTTAGTTCCTGCTGTGAACTGATACTACACATGCCACAATCTGTCTGTGGTTTCTTTCTAATCTTCGGTATAAAATATAACATGTATCACAGGAACCAGTGCAAACATATTCACCTGGCTAGCAGCCTTCTGCAAATTTGTTTCTTTTTGAGATTGCAATCTGATCTCATTTTTACTTAGAAAACCGATATACAATGCTGATCTCAAAAAACTTGGAATTTCTAAATCCAGAAAGTTTAGGCATGTTAATCCATCCAAAGTTTGAGTACCTGATTTCCAAAAGTATTTAAGGCTCTAAGGTATCTCTTTTTCTTTCTGCTTTGCCTTATTTTGATAATGGTTATCATGAGGGCCTTTGCTCTCCATGTCAGCTGCAAGGACCGCAGGCCCCTCTCTTCATCGGACCCTCATCTTTTTCCATTGCAAGGTCTTCATTGACTGAAACCCCACAAAATCTTCAGAGACTGCTTTGTAAGCGAAGGCAGATTGATCTCACTCTGAATTAGATTAGTCACTAATCTCCTACTGTTAATCAAAGGGCAAAGATAAAAGCATCCTTTAGAGAGTATTATAGGTTACATTATGATGATTTTGTCAAGGATCCTTAGTAAAAAATGTCTGGTTATCATCCTCAGATGACCTGCAATGATATCAGCAGGTAAATGTTTGCAGTATAACCCCTTAGTTTTAGAAAGGTGCTTAAATGTCACCTCTTTTCCTGAAGTCTTGAGAAACAGAAAAATTATGCAACATTTCAAATTAATTCACTGAATCACTGTCCGAAATCACAACAGAGACTCTTTAAGATTTGTGAGGATGACTTTTTCCATAATTGTTATTAATTTTTGTCATATAACTTGCAATTTTTTCAGGTTCTTCCGAATTTTTAAAACAGAACTAAGCAAAAAAAAAAAAAATCCATATTGAAACTGAGCTGTAGGGTGGCATTATCAGGGAGAGCGATACTATCAGCCATACGAGTCAGTCAGCTACCAGTAAAGTAAATTCATGTTGCTAATTTTGCAGTGAGAGTTGTCCTTTGAACACACAAGGTGCCCGGCTTTGTGAAGTTTAGCTCTTGACTGCAGTCTTTTGTAAGATGTTCGGATGAAACACGTGCCGAAATGCGCAGGAAGAATCTGGAGGACTTTTGAACAATGCTGCGCTCATCGGTGTTTCTCTGCGCGTGAAGATAAGGCCCTTTGGCATTTCCTTTTTATCCTGCATTAGGAGTGTCCCCAGCAGGTCAAGGAAGGCGATCCGTCCCCTCTGCTCAGCGCTGGTGAGACACACCTGGAGTGCTGGGTCCAGTCTGGGCTCCCCAGTACAGGAGAGACATGGACATACTGGAGAGAGTCCAGCAAAGGGCCACAAAGGTGCTGAAGGGGCTGGAGCATCTGTTACGTGAGGAGAGGCTGAGGGAGCTGGGACTGGTCAGCCTGGAGAAGAGAAGGCTCTGGGGGATCTCGTCAATGTATATAAATAAATACCTGAAGGGAGGATGTAAAAAGGACGGAGCCAGGCTCTTTTCAGCGGTGCCCAGTGACAGGACCAGAGGCGACGGGCACACACTGAAACACAGGAGGTTCCCTCTGAACATCAGGAAACACATTTTCATTGTAAGGGTGACAGAACGCTGACACAGGTTGCCCAGGGAGGTCGTGGAGTCTCCATCCTTGGAAGTCACCTGGACGTGGTCTTGGGCAACCAGCTGTAGGTGTCCCTCCTTGAGCAGCGGGGTTGGACCAGACGACCTCTGAAGGTCCCTTCCAACCTGAACCTTTCTGTGATTCCACGGTCCTCCAAAATTCGGGCTGGAAATGGCCGTGGGAGCTGAGAAGGACGGACTGTGGCAGAGAGTCAGGAAAGCGTTTGGGCTCTAAGCTGCGAGGCAACGGCAGGGGTGGCCTTGCCTCCTTCCCGGGGGGCAGCTGCTGCCTCTTGCTGCAAATCCAGCAGGCTCCCACTGTCACCCATCTTCTGCCGCAGCAAGCCTCATCTAAGCCATGCTGCTCCCCAAAGTTCCTCAGCTTTCAAAAATATGAAAAGGCCCTGAGTATAATTTAACAACGTCATCATAACTTCATAACTGGCTTCCAAAAGACACTATGATTAGCCATCTTCCAAGGAGACAGAGCTTCTCCTTCCCAACTACAGCTGTTTCCACGGCTGAGTGGCAGGGGGAAAGCAGGAGAAGATCCCAAAGACCTTCTCCATTCCCAGATCTGCCAAACAGAAAGGTCATGCCTTGGATCCTTCGGGTGGCCAGCCACTGCCGGCCCCATCCTTGACTCACAGGAGAAGCTGGCCGCGGCTGTATATGTGGGATTTCTCTCCAAGGGTAACAAGCCGGAGCCCAGCTCTTAGATCTGGTGCTCCAGACGATCCGTGTCTGCTCACACCATTCTGTTGGAGGCACCCAAAGGGAGTACACGCGCCAGCACCGCAGTGATTTGTGAAATACCAGTATGATCTGAGCTGTTTTTTTGGTGGCAGTTTTTCTGTAGACCCTCCTAAACCCACATTATTTAACAAGGTAAATATGGCAAATTTGAGTTGAATTTCATTTATGGGACTTTAAATCAACGCGGTACCTCAGTCCCTTCAAAATGCTGTGTGCGTTGGTTACTCAGGACCTTTTTCAGAATTTTTGCCTTAATCCTGGCAAAACCTTAGCCTAGCTTTTACATAGCTTGCTACACCTTAATCAAAACAGCATAGCAACATTACGGCTATGGCCAGAATTTAAGGAGTGGGGTTTGCTAAGCAGTTTAGTGCTATGAGTCCCATTAAACCACTTGTCACCACTCCCATAGCCACAAATCCTCAGGTCTGCTTGTAGAGCTAGTGAGTCCCCAGTGAGTTCTGGGGTACTGCAAAGGATATTGTGGTGTTACTTTACACAATAATTAAATGCAAACTGAAGAAGAGAAACCTGCCCGTGCTCAGTAATAATGAGTGTTCAGATCAATTGTGAGGGGTGGCAATCTCCTTTCTGTCACATATTCTTTGTTAGCAACCCAGCTTTCCTATAACTGAGTTTATGAAATGAAAACAGTTTTGTCAAAAAGGTAAACACTTTTTTACAGTCTCTATCCTAAAGAAAAAAAAGACACAACCCCTCCCAGCCCCTTCAAAAGATTTGCAGGGCTCTGGAAGCATGTTGGCAATCAAATAATCTCAGTGTCTTTAGCTGCACTTTCTGGCATCTGGAGACAGACTGCCTAGAAAAAGTAAAAAGCACAAAAATCCTTTGTCATCGTGTAACGGGGACAGCTTAGTGTCTTTAGATATATTGGGAGAACCAGTGGGTTAAGTAGCACAGTAAATGCTCATTTTTCCAAACAGTTGAGTCAAGCAATGTAATGATACGACCTCTACACACAGATTTTAATGTCGAGGATCTCTCAGCCCTGGCTATTCCTGCAAATGACTGTTAGCAGCTGTAGCAAACTACTTAATTCTGGGAACTGCAAGTTACTTTTTGGTGTCCTGAAGCCCAAGCAGCTGCAGAGAATTACTTAGAGTGGAAGTGAGAAGTTTATCCAGGGATTGTATTAGAATGGTGATTTTTGCAGTTGCTGTCCTAAGGCGGCATCTGGAGCCCCACCTCCAGCAGAACATTGCTTGCTAAGGGTAAAAGCCGTTTGTTAAATTTTCTAGATATTGCTGTCTTGTATGCCTAGTAATGGCAGATGCAACAGTTATCTATGATGTGGCTTTTTAAAAAAAAAAAAAAATTAAACCATGAAGTTAACCACTGGGGAAATAGTGAATTTCTTTCAAAATCTTCAGATCTGTTTATCATTTGGGAAAATATGCTTTAACTGAAACACAGGGAATGCTTTAATTGGACATACAAGTTACTGGCCTCAAAAACTGGATGAAATTTGCTGGCGAAAGGGCAGACTAGATGACCTGCTGGTTCTTCCTGCTTTCCCGTTCTGTTAATTTGCTAATCACATCTGTGGAATTAGAAGTGTCTTCAGAGAATTATGATGTCCAGACTATTTGTCATGCTAGTTCAGTAATGTCCCAGACTGGGGAAAAAAGAAATCCAGCTCACTTGATGTCCTCCAAGTACAGGAATTGCCTGACGCCTCTTGGATTAGTTCAGCCCATGTAGTGATTAAAAGAACTTATGTGAAGCTCAAAGAAAGTTGTTTTTCCTTCAGTCTAGCAACCAGCAATCACGCTAGTGGGCCTAATTCTCTGCTCTGTTATGCTGTAACCCTGCTGATTTCAATAGAGTCGTGCTGGTGTCAAAATGATTTAAAGGACCAGTGAGTGAAACATAGCAGCTGAAACATATAGACTATTTAAAACACTTACCAAATCTGGAAAGTTGATTGGCAGGTGGGGTTTTTTGTTTGGTTGGTTTGTTTTGTTTTTTAATTACTTTATTCTATTTTTTTATTCCAAGACCTGGATGCTTACATTTTGGGAGTTGCCATAAAAGTTACAGAAAATAAGGTCTGGATTTATTTTTTTCTTGGGCATCTGTTTATCTTCCCTTCAGTTCATGATTGTTCCTTCCTCTCAGGGTATTCTTCAGTGCTTTTGTTCAGCACAAGGAGGCTCCTGCCATTTCCTTTGGGAACTTGTGAACTTGTCTGGATACTGAAAATCAGCAAAGAGAGTACTTTTCCTACTTTTATTCTGCTTTGTATTGACTTTTCTGATTTGAGCGTTTTTCCACATATTGTTTTTTGTCGTCTCACACCCTAACAAGATATTATCATATAAGATAGCACAATCTGTTATGAAATGCTTGGGGCTTGCCAGCAGTTTTTATTTGACACTTTAACAATGATCTTTAGGAGAGAAGTGGGAATTGCAAAGAACAAAGAATCTCCAGATGTCCTAAAAATGTACGACATAAGATTTGAAGAATATTTTCCTACTTGAGAGATTTCTAATTTTTGTTTGAAACAGCACAGTCCTGTGTTACCCTTGCCTGAATTATAATGAATACAGTTTAATTTACAGATTGCCTCTTAGATTAACCCTGTACCCTGGATGTGTCTGGCTTATTACTGAAAGTGCACTCCTTGCTACTTCTCCTATTCGCTGTCATTCTGTAAACCTACTTTAATAAAAATGCAATATCTGAATACAATTTGTCCTGCAGCTCACCTTCTCCTCAGACCAGGGAAAAAATATCAAGAAACTAACTATGAGGTTTTGGCATATGCCTTCTGAATGGCAAACTAGCTCTCAGCTTCAATATCTTGTGCTGTTTGAATTGTGCTGTACAGAATCACATGCTTTAAGTTAATTGCTCCCATGCAGGACTTGTAGGAAATGGAAAAGCGAAGTTCCTGTGGTGAGTTTTTTTGATTTTTCTGGGGGATGAGCTGAGCCTGAAATAGAAAAATTCCTTGTCTACTCTGGTTTTCATCTTTAGTTTCACGTCTTTTTATTTTTTTTTCTTTTTTTTCTTTATTAAAAAAAAATAAATCACACAAATGAGATGTCTGTGAACCCAGTGGGTTTCTCACCATTATGTCAACTCAGATGTCATACAAGCCTAACCGGTAGAAGACACATGCTTGACCAGATACTGTAGGGAATATAGGAACAGCAATAAACAGACTGTATCAAGGAACTAATTTATAATTCCAAGGTTTTGTTAAAACACATTTGTGTAAACATGTCTTCTCACATGTCACCAATCCTGTCTTTGCAGGGGTGATGGGGGTTGTTCTGGATGATTCTATCGGTGCGGTTCCCCTGCTGGACCCGTATGACAATGGGAAAAATTGCAGAGAGGTACAAGCTTAAAGCTTTCCCCTCATCGCTTCTTAACAACTTTTCAAGAAAGGTTTGTCTTAGTTGCTTTTTCTGAACCTCTGCGGCTTCTTTGCCTCCCTTACTTTTGGACTTTTGGTAAAGCTGTTACTCACAATCAGTTCACATCTTTATTTGTTTTAATGTGAATTACATTCTTTCATTTACAGAGGGAAAACAATCCTGTATCTCATCAAGTTGGGCTCCTTAACAGTGGGGAAGATTTCTAATGTGTATTCTACTTAATTTTTTAAAGATGTACATATACTTGAACCTTCTAATGTTATTTCTGATAGCTTATTCTGTTTCTGAACTATGCTCTGTAGGGACATGCTTTATAAATAATTTCTTTTATAATTTTAATCTTAATTATGCAGCTATTAGCCTGTGATTTGGCAATGAACTGCATGGAGGCACAAGGCTTTGCCTACCGCAATCACGGATTATGGCAGTCACAACAGTTTAAATTTCTTTTGTTCTAATTAATGACAATATAATTTTTTAGTTACCCCATAACCTTATGGTCATTCATCTTAACTATTGTTTTTTAAGTGTTTTAAATCACAAGAATGCAGTCAGGAACCCAGCGCTCAAGGTTATAAATAATACTGTGCTATTAGGAGGAATAATTTGTAAACTGCTTTCTGGAAGCTACCCGTTCCCAATGCTTTTTCCAGTGCTGCCTCCAACATTGTGCTCAGCTCTGGTGAGCTGGATAACCCTCGGCATAGGCAAATAGTTTAGGTATGCACTGTCAAGTGCTCAGTCCTGTCAGCCTAGAACCAAACTCCTTGCCTTCCTGGAAAAGGAGAAAAAGGGAAATTTCAGAACGGAACAGTTTACTCAGGTGAAATGAATATGAATCGGGATGACTGCTTCCTTGGAAAACTGCTCTTGTTCTTGACAAATTCAGGAGGTAATCTGCCTTTGGCTGAAAAAAACCCCCAATATAACCAATGTTAAGAAGACAACAGAGTTTTTTAACTTACAGGAGCTTACTAAATATAATAAAATTGTTTGTTTTGTATCTAAATCTCTCTGCTTATAGTTGGATATATCCAAGTAGTTTGTCTTGTTAGTGTTTTATGTCTTACATTTATAGAAAGGTCTTTCAGCCTGAAGGATCCCAGTGTGCTTATGAATACTTGAATTCATTGGTGGAATGAATTGTCTTCTCAGAATGAAGTGGGAGGTAAGTCTAACCGAAGTCAAAGTGGTAAGCCTAGAATTATTTTAGATAATTATAATAATATAATAAAAATATTATAGACAAGAAAAGAATTTTTTTTCTTTCCTCTTAGAAATGCAATTTCATTATTATATTTGTTAAAAACCACTTTGATGTGCTCTCCTTTATGGGACCAATGTGCGTATATATACTTGATATGAATCAATTTTATTCACGGCTCTGTGCTGATTAGAATGAAAGTCTCTGTGGGAGAGGGAAACTGCAGTTATGAAAGGCAGCCACAAGCCTTCTAGAAGCTACACTCTTGCTTAACCAGTAATTAGTGGGTAATTTCATGAGTTAGTGAGTGAAGTTGGTAAGGTGTGGGTTATGCGGGTGGTAAAAGGATGTTTTCTGGGCTTGTAACCCATCCTTCTGTCTGTTCTTTTGTGCTTTTTTTTTTTTTTTATGGGGCATATAACTCTATTTAAGCTAATTCTGTATGGGTGTTGTAACATCCAGATGGAGCACATGAGTGAGAAATGCTATGTAAGTTTAAAGTAGGAACAGCTGTAAAGAGACAACAGGAAAGAGACTACAAACTTGTTAAAATCCTGGGGGGTTTGAGGGGTCCAAACCCTGGAGATCTGGAAATCTGAAGGGGGAGGTGGAGAAAGGTGGTGAAAGAGGCTGAAGAAACCCTGGGAAGGTTGGGGAAGGTATGGGGCTGTTGAGGCTACGATGTATTTCAGAGGCAATTTAGATGCAGAAGAGCGTGTTTGAACATCTCACTATTTTTGAAGGAGGCCTCATGTTGCAAAAGGAGGGAGACCAGGATTCTCCTTGAATTCCACCGACCCAGGAGAGGAGAGGCATGGACAGCTTTAGGAAGGAAAAAGGTTAAAGATACCAAAGGAGCAGACTAGAACAAATTCTTTTGTCTCAGGTGTGGAGTCTCCTGTGTTTTGCGTGTCTTAATCAGACGGTGCCCACCATGCTGGGAAAATATTGCTTTATGGTATATCGTAACTTCAGTGCTGTAAGGCCCTCGTATCCTAAATTTGTAGTTTAGAGAACTGAGTCAGTAACGTCCTCAGCTGAGATGAACTTGTGTGTTTACCATGAACATCACCAAAAGGGTGTTCTGTCCTTCTGTTCATTCATATAGGAAATGCTGGAAGTCTTGTAGAATTCCCAAGTATGAAATACAGATCATTCCAGAAAAATAAGACTGAATCCAACAGGAGTGGAAACTGCTGAAAACATTAGTTTGAAAAACACCATTCTACCTCTCCAAAAGCATTTAGAAACAATTTAAATGATTAATAGGTTCTAAAGAAACATTTCCTATGGTTTTCAGATATTCCTTCCCCCTCAGCTCTTATTATAAATTACTGTTGTAGTGTGAACACAGCCTTTGAATGAGTATATGGAACTTTGCCGCCCTACTCACAGCCTTCAGGACATTATAGATATTGTCATGGAAATGGTTTGTTGGTTTTCGAAAAGAAAATTCTGCCTCCAGGGTGCTTAGTATAACCCTATTAATCATTACATGGGTAGAAGGCTTGTATTGAAATATTGGTGCTGCTTGAAACGGATATTCTAATAGGAACGAATACTATCTGTCTTGAGGCAAGCAAGCCAGAAGCATCCTCTGTAATTCTTGGTTAGTAACTCCCATCATGCGCTATTCTGGGAGGATCCTTTTCTTTTGGGATGAGAAAGGAAACTGTTTCAGAGTGGTCCAGCTATGGCAGAAGTGCCCCAGCTATTCTGCTCCTGCTAAACCTATTCCTGATGGATACCAGCCCCCGGGACCCTTGGGTACCAGCAGATGGGCCTGAACCAAAATTGTCGGCACAAAGCTTCTCAGTTTGAAGGAGGCTCTACTGGACTGGGCTTTTGAAGTTCAGGCCTTTGTCAAATTTCCTCATTAGCAGCACGCAATATTCCAGGTAGGAGTAACAGAATTAATTAGGACTAATTTAGCAATTAACTAAAATGTTTGTATCGCCATATTAATGACTGTCTTTGCCATTCACTCATAATTGGTATGCCTTTCTTTGGGGTAATGGGTGTTTAAGTGATGCGGAGTCGGAGAGGGTGTCCCTCACGGTATCACCATTCATAGCCCGCATTTCAAAATGAAGAGAAGGAAATTACGTGTGTAGCTGTGTCTGGCACAACAAAAACTTTTTCTGAGGTCTTAAGAAATCCTGGAAAACCGTCTCTGCTGTAGGATTGCCCAGATGTTCTGGGGTCTTCTGAGGAAAACGGGGCTTTGTTCCCCGTGCAGCCTGGGGCAGCAACATATGTGTTCCGAGTCTGCAAACCAGTCTGAGGATCAGGCCAGTGTAGCCAAGAGATTGCTTTTGTCAAACTTGGGGTCTTCCTTTTGAAAGGGGTGTTTTGCTTTGAAGTTATTAATGTTATATGAAGAGATTTCCGTGTCCCGCAGCAGTCATTGGAACTCTACAACTTCAAGAATGACAACAGTGAAATTCCGTTTGTGCAAAAAGTGGGGACAGGAGAAATACATGTTCTTTTGCAGAACTCTAATGAGCTCAATTTACATAAAATAACTTATTTTAGGTAAACAGGTCTAAGAAGTAAATGGGGATGGGGGCACTTCAATTTTGTGAGGGAGGATCCTGAGTTAATTTCTCTCAGTATGTTCTGGGACAAAAAAGAAAATTATAAGGAAAGCCAAAAAGAGAATTCAAATTTTTTGTTCTCAGTGAAAACCTCGAAGATTAAAAGCAGAACTCCACAGCTTTTCATGAAAGTTCAGGGTTTAGAAGCAGGCTATTTATCACAGAACAAGAAATCACGTTTTTGAATGAAATGTGGCATCTGGCTTAAAATCATCATGAAGGATGGGCACAAACCGTTTGATTCATTAGGTACATTGTTCACTTAAAAACCTGTCCTGTCCCTGTGTTGCTGACATTGGTGAAAATATTGCCTTTCATGTCAGCAGACCAGGACTGAACTGTAAACCAAATAATTTATTTATTTAGGAGATGCTAAATCTTCAAAACACTGAGCAGTTTCTGTGACATACCGAGTACCCTTGTTTCCCTCTAGCTCATAGAGTTAGCGCCAGCTTCGTGAAAAACTGACTGTTTTGTGGCCCCTCCAGTTAGGAATCATTGATATTATCCTTTGTTGCTTATCAGTGTAACTTTTTCCTGAAATACATTTGCGTTTTCTCTCACCGCCCTTCAAGCACTGGAGGATTTCTGCACAGAATGGGATCACAAGACTAGAAGGGATCTCCTAAGCCATTGAATTTAGAGT
>JANZLQ010000013.1:28067675-28084717 GCA_026212715.1 Elanus axillaris | reverse complement strand
GAGAGCAAAATTTTCGTGTGGGACAAAGAAAGCTTTTGGAAGACATTCTATTGCCCCTGTTCTCTAGATCAGGGCTGAAATCAGGTCTGCTGTTGCAGCAGGCTGTTTTGCAATGACCCTCGTAAACTTATCCAGCTTCCTTCTAGCGGCAGTCTGGGTCAGGTCCTGCCGACGTGGGTGCAGAATCTGCCTGCGCTGCTGGCTCGGAAGTTTCTGCTGACCTCCAGGCTACAGCTTGTCCTGTTTGTACATTTGTTCATAATCCATCGTTGTCCAGTGGAGTCACTCTCCTCTCCTGTATGTCTGTCCTCATAATAACGTCCATTTCAGGCAGCATGCGTATTCCCTCTCGGCTTTTCCTCTGCTCACCTAAACAAGCTAAAATAATTTAGTTCTTCTCTTGTAAACAGAACTGTACTCAGTACTCCAGATAAAGCCTTACCACTGCTATGCACAACAGCCTTAATGCTTCCATATCTTATCTAAAAGTATCTGTTTAGAATAATTTTAAGGACCATGTTAGCATTTTTATGAGCACATTGCTTTAGTGCTGTTGTTTTCCTTAAAAGGGAACTGCTGCCTTCATTGTAGCCTGGGATGATAGAGTTTTAACAGAATCATGGTACTGTCATCTCACAACTTGTCTGTTACATGTTTTGACATCACTTAATGTATCTTGTCATACTTCTGACCCAATTACTTATACGCTCTTTAATTCAAGGACCATTTTTTTGTTGGGGCCTTTCAATACTACCGTAGCACGATACAAACCCCCAGAGAATTCAGGAAGTAAACATGGAGCAGAATAACCCAGCTCTTTGCTGCTGCTGTTTTTTCAACAGTGTCAGAAGCAAAGGACTGGTCCTTGCTAGAATTCAGAAAGCAAAAGAAAGAACTCAACGATTTATACATCCTGAGACCTAAACACCACCTGAACTTGCTTTAAAACACATAAAAATACTGCTTAGAGAGGGTGAGAAGTCAATTTTAGACTGAGGAAAAAATTGTGAGAGACCACAGCTAAGTAAATACATGGAAAGAAAGACTAGACACTAAAGGAATGGACATAAAAATGTGGAGGTACCTCAAAGGAAACCATAATCTGCAAACACAAAGAAAGACATTGCTGGAAAAACTTTGCAGTTCCGCGAAATCTTAACAAGCCAAGCCACAAGTCTATAGTTGTAGCAGCTGTTAATTTCACAGCCATGGAAGACATGGCACTTGAAGATATACCAATGAAGTACAGAAGTCAAGTGTGTATCTATTTTTAATTGTATGTTTTGTGGGTTTTTTTGTTGTTGTTTTTTCTTTTTTAAAAAGAGCAATACTTTGCTCATTGCAAAACAGTAGCTAGGGAGAAATGACTTATCTATTTAGGCTCTGGGCATACTGAGCACACTGGCAGTCAACTGTGCTTTGTAACTCCTGCTGCATAGGGTTATTTTATTAATGAAGTGAACCACGATGACACTTTAGAATTGATTACTTCAGCTAATTTAGCATGCATAATGATTCAAAAAACTTTAATTCAAGCAGGCTACAGGCTAGCAAAGAACCATTCCTACCTGCTGTGTGCTTATTCAGGACACTGCTTCAGCAGGTCCCACTAAGACACGGGAGAATGTGTTCCTCACTTGCATTTTCTTACAGCTGGGGACACATAGGATTTTAATTAGTTCTTCACTTTTTTTTGATTAGGGAACTATTCTGTTGCTTCTCCTGGCTTCCAGTGGGTAGAAGACACTTGGCATATGTCCACAGCAGCAACTAAGATCAACCTTAAGGTCAGCTTCTAGCCCACCATTGGTGTGCCCCTTCCATCCTAGTACAGAGCCCACTCTTGCACTGCAGCCTTTAATCCTCTAAAGGTGCACTAATACCAATTCCACTGTGACCCATTCCTGAATCCTGGCCCTTCTGTACTGTGTATTTACCGCCTGTTTTCCAGAAAAGAGTCAGGAAGATGGAGAAGACTGATTCTTAAAGGAGCTTATCAAGCCAGTACAAATAGCTTGTAGAAGGCTGATGGAGGCTTCATGCTAAGATACATGCAGAGAAAGTGGTTCTGCCCAGTTGGTGGTGACCGGTCAGGGTCAAACCTCAATGTCTGTAGAAGCTTCCCTTGAATTGCTTAGTCCAAAGCCTGTGCCCCGCAGCAGCGCTTTGCAGCTATTGCAGCTTTTTTCGGATTAAATCCAGCACGCACAGTAATGCTAGAGAACAGAGAGTCAGTCTGTATTCTTTCATTTCTATGCAAAGATGAAATAGAAATCATCAGTTTTCAGGAGGCGATGGAGAGGGTATTAACCTTAAAGTGATCACTGTAATTTGAAAAGCAGAGTCTGAAAATTGTGAAAATAAATGCTGCAGAACAAATGGCTTCAAGTGTATCATAGTCAGGTCTGCCGTTGAACAAAAGCAACATGCACAGGCTCTTTCATCATCTGATTGCTTAAAAAGGCCATGTTCTGTGGCTGAAAATTAGTAACATATTGAAGCTCTTGAAGCTGATGATACGCGGGAAACTAATTACCTCTGAAACCAATACCGAACCCTTTTCAGCTAATGTTATCTCCTATTCTACTTCGGAGACTGAATCCCAAACTGACTCAGAATATATAGCAAGGCCATCTTTGTAAAAATCTCTCCTTTCTGTTGGAGGAAACACAACGGACTTAAGATACATGTGTTCTCTGTCTGAAGTACGTGCCAGCGGATATTGCTGTTTGAGAATAGTGTCGGTGTACAGGGAGGTCAGTTGTCTGACTGACACCCTTTCACGTGTATGGGACAGTGCCTTGAGGGTCACCGTCCTCCCGTACCGCGCTGCCCTTTGAGAAAGCAACGCGATTCCAGGGCAGACCCCTTCGGCATCTCCCTGGAGCAGCCGACGACATTCCGTCACCTCTGCGGATCTGCGTGGTTTGCGGCAATTCCCACAGTCCCCACCAGTGGCAACCGCAGTGGGTGAGGGGCTCACGAAGAAATTCAGCGGCAGCAGCATCTCCGAGTGCTTCGGACATCTGCAAAGCGAGTATGAGCTTTTGCATCCAGGGACAGATGTATAGGTTTGGAGGATATGGATACAGAGGCAGTCCAGAGGGGGAGAGGGGAATTGCAGCAGGTATAGGAATCTGCTTAAGTCTGTTTCAGATCTCTAACCAGTCTTTGTATTTCCGAGCTCCCGAAATTTTGAGTCAATCATTCTGGTTTTGATCAGGGTCAGCTTAACTAGTTTCTTTATAGAGCGCATATGGGCCTGTCACTGGACTATTTAACTGACACATTTACAGTAATCATTCATCTGGCACGCAGCCATTAGCATATAAAACACTAGGTCTGCAAAGTTGACTTTAATAATGATATATTAAAAATGTTCCGTAGACTTCCCCACCTTTTTCCAGAAACACAGTCTGTGGGGTATCACGTTTGCTCATAATTGGGTACAACAAATGAACAGCAGCCATCAAAAGACACTCTGTGACCTGCTGGAGAGGAATGTTTCTTTCTTTATTGATGGGGCAGCTATTTAGCTCGCTTTTTTTCATGGAGTGGTGAATTGGACTGGCCAAGCTTCACACCCACATTAGTGCGTATGCCACATGTGACTGGTCATAACTAAAACACAATCACGTTCCTTGTTCCAAGGCTCCTGCTGGCACAAAGCTTTTGCAGTTTTGCATAGGTTTAACATAAAGATATGGGGCTTGCCTTCCAGATGCATTACCTGAATACTTTTGTAATATTTGGCAATCTCTGGAGGCGCACTGCTCCATCCATTTTTCCCGTGGCGTTTAATGGCTGCTGGAGAGGTCTCCTCCCGTCATTGTTAGCGTTGCCATACAGGCTCCTTGCGTTTCAGTAGAACTGTCATCATTTAGCGCGGCAAAGATGTGCTCCGTGTTTCCATTTCTTTCCTATACACTCAAATAATCACAAGCTATGCACGTAGCAAGAAGACTAGAAAGTATAGTACGTGTAGTTGAATTGCATATTGAATGCAGCTGAATTGTACTCATCTCAGGTAAAATGTTTGGAGTTTTAAACTTTCCAGTAGTAGCAATTTGTGCTTAGGGTTCAATAATGTAGGTGATTTAAAAAAGTTTTTACAAGCACTTATTTTGGCAGGACTGTGTGTGCAGAAATTGCTAATAAAATTTCAGTGGCCTTAATCAACCCGACATACAATGACTACAGAAACGCGTTGTCAGGCAGATTTTCTTCAAATAAAACAAAACTTTTCTCTGATGGCAGAGAAATGTCAAATCTTTCTTTACAGTTTTGAATCCTTGTTGAGAAAAAAATGTTGTATCACTTCTGCAGCACTACTGGGCAACCACTTAATTAATGCATGATTGAAGATCTACTACAAGGGGTAAATCATTCAAATGCAGTAAGTAGGTATTTTTGTATGAGCTGTTCCTGCATTTCTTCCATGCTTTGATGAACAGTGGGATTGTTGACCTTTAAAGTGTCCTTATTGCCATCAGATTTAGTACAAGTAAAAATAAATAAAACCCTTTTACCCTTGGACTTGTTATTTCATGTTCTCTACAAATTCAGACAGACAGTAGGCTACATTTTTGAGGTTTTCCTTGTAAACATAACAGCTATACACTGACTTGTTGAAAACTAGCACCATCTCTCCGCAAAGTAAAACAAAATTCAGTTAGTCGGGACTCTGGAGAATATTTAAGATGTCCGAGAGTTAAATTTGCACATAAGCAAAAATTATACTGACAAAAGATTGATTACTTCTGATAGTAGTTGTTTCTAATGCCTGGATACTTTTACATTTTAAAGATAACTGTGAAATAATACTGCAGAATGATCTGGAGTACTGAAGTCCCATCATGTAACACTGAAATACAAAGGAAATATGGTGCATGAAAAAAAGTCTGACTAAATGAAGGCTGACAGGTCTATTTTGCAATTAAGCTGGGTGGGGACAAAATAGGGCAAGATGGTAGGATGCTACCCAAAAGAGGGACTACTGGTTTTCAATAACTAACCCCTAACAAAATTAGAATTTGCCAAGCAAAAAGCTGACCCAGCTAAAATATATGTCTATGGAGAATATTATTCCTTTGGCAGTATGAAATTTCAGATTTTGTACAAACCTGGGAAACTTTGGTAGATGCAGGTGTGTTCTCTTGACCATTTAATAGAAGGTCAGTGAAGCTAAGAAGAGATTTAGATTATGGTTGTGTCACTCTGATTACAAAGTTCTGTTCAGCGTCAGGGGGAGTGCAGCCAAGTGAAGTGCCATAGCCACCGCTCAGATGAAACCCAACGGGCAAAACATCGAGGCTGTGAGCACAGATGGCTTGGACAGTGTTTTGCCACCTGTATTATCAATTTAAGGGAGAAATGTGTTGAAGGTACACTTAGTGTTTGGCAAGGTGGTGCAGAAAGAAGTGTTTAGAAGGAAATATGAAGGTCACTCGGGGAAAGAAAAAATCTGAGAAGGTCCAGAGATATTTCCTGATGACTTCAGTGAACAGTAACATTGAGAAAGCTGTTGAGCTTTGTCAGAGATACTGAAAACACAGGCTGAGTTGAGCCAAACTGCAGATATTAACCTATAAACCCCCCCTGCTCTCTTGGAGCAAGTGTGCATAGCTTTGTTGTGTTAGCTGGAAAAATGTGCGTAGTAGTTCTAAACTATTTTGTTCCATTACTCTAAGCTAATCTTACCATGTTGAATTGTACATATCAAATGATTTTTGCAAACTGTACCATGCTTGAGACAGCAGGCAGTGAAAATGGGATATAGATTCATGGGCACGTTTGCAGTCAAGTGTGATTAAAACGGCTAATCCTAGGGAAAAAAAAAAGGAAAAATTAGACATCGATTTAGCATCCATGAAATCACAATCTGGCCACTACCTCATATTATAAAATTTTGAAACAGCCACATTGAGATGTGGTCTATTACCTATTATTGACAGCCAGTTTGACTGAAAATGATCGAACATTGAAGCTGTGAAACACTGAACAACTTAGAAAGCCCAGAGCAGGGCTAGTAGCTGTGACCGAACATGGCTGTATTATTTCTGAAACAGATTAATTTTTACGGGTATCTCTGCATGACATGGTCTTTGGCCAGAAAAGTAACCTTTACACAGAAATTACAGTAACTCTGGTTTGAACAAGCGGGGCAAAAAAGGGAAATAGTTCATTTAATAAATGCTTTTTTTTTTTTTTTTTTTGGCAAACAATACGATATTTTCCCTTCAGCTTCTCCTTCTGCATGCCAAGAAGCTTCTTTCAGAGCGAGGGAGAAGAAAAGTACAGAAAAGACACAAAGCATGTGAACGCAGCAGGTCCCTCCAGCATTTTGTGCAGCGCTCAGAGTACAAAAAAACCCACAATGTGATGAAGAAACAGGGTCTGACCATCCAGCTTTTCATTCCTGAATTTAAAACAACAACCTGGGGCAAGAGATTAGCAAAGAAGGTCAGTTGGAGAGTTGCAGGGAGCAGAAGGGCTGGTAGTTTGAGAGACATCTCACTTTCCCCAAACCAGCTGAACAAATTACTGCGTGCCTCTGACTGAGCAGCAGATTGGATTGCAGAGATTGGAGCCGGGTCTCCGAGCGCAGCTGAAGCGGTGCTTGCTTTTCAGAGCCAACAAAATGCTCGTTAGCTTGTTCACATTTGTGAGAGGGGAACATGAGCTGGCGTGATCGCTGCTGGAGAGGAAGGGAGAGCGGAGCAGGCGAGGGGGAGGGAAACCGGGGTCTTCTGTGGTGGGATGTCGGTGGGAAGGGCTGAAGGTGCTGAGTCAGCATTATTGGCTCAGTCTCCCGCTCCATGAAGGTGACACATATTCCAGCCAAGCTGGAATTTGGCTAACACATCTTTCCTTGCAGATAATTCTCAAGTAAAAACTGAACTTGAAAATTTCTATTATACTTTGCCCCCCCCCCCTTTTTTTTTTTTAAAACTGTGGCAAGTGCCGCCAGATTAGAGAAGCAATTTTTCTGACACCGAAGAGAAATCCATTTGGCCGAGTATGCTGGGAGAGTATGCCTATTCTTAGAAATTATTATCCTAATAATCATTGCTAAGTACTTTAAAACAATGTATTATGTGCTAAATACAGGCAGAGAGCTCAGTGGTGCCCAGAAAGGGAGGAATATACAGACTGAATTCTGGAGTTTACAGTCTAAAACATTATCATTGCAAGACACAAAGCGATGGGAAAGATGAAAGGTTTGCAGACTTCACTCCACAATATCAAATTACTCCAACTCGGAGCAGCGCTGCAGTCCACTGAAATCAGTAAAACTCTTTCTGGTCCGTCCATTTTCCTGGGACGGGACCCAGGAGACGGCCGAAGGGACGGAGACTTCTGGGGCCACTGCTTGCCTGGGTGGCTACTTGCCTCCTTCGCTCGGCCCCTCACCTCCCACAGCTCCGGCTCTGCAGCAGCGCCGCGGAGAATCAGGTCGGCTCTGCCTGGTGCTAGTGAGGGTTCGGGAATTTTGCTGTCTCGGGGAAGAATGTTGTTATGTCTAACGTTTAATGCAGCGCTGGCACCGGGAGGCTGCAGGCAGATTTGTTTATTTGACAGGCTCTGCTAACTTGACTTTCTAAGGGTAAAAACCTACGTTCCTATCTGGAAAGGCTTCCGTAGGAATGGATCAACTGGTTGCATCGTTCAGCGATCGCTCAGAGCCAACAGGGCCGATAAGGTCTGCCTGGCTGGGGTTTCTGCTCCAGCTTAACACCAGCACAGCACGGGTTTAGCACAGCTGCTAGTTTCGGCCCGTTCCTGCCAGAGCCTCCCAAGGGGATGGCTTTCTGCACTGTGGGTGGTTTCTGTCTTTCAGAATTATATTGATAAGGTTTGAGCCTTCATGGAATCAAAAATGCCAGTAGCCTCCATGGTTAGCTTTCATATTATTATTTTTATACTACATGACAAAAAGTTCCTGTTTCTGCTAGTTGTGGAGTGATACTGGTTAAATTCTATCTTAAAGTGAAGAAATGCTTGCAGATATTGTTGATGACTCAGATGGTTTATAAGACAGACCATTGTTTTAAGAGCAGCGTGTGCTTGTTCAGTGGACACCCTCAGTGACATCAAACGTAACTCACACTGACTAAAAAAGGTATTTTGTCTTGTATTTGAGAAAGCATAAATATTTGAATCAAAACAAAAACATAGCTGCAATTTCAAAAGGCCAGTGGAAAAACAGCAAGAACCATCATATCTGGAATTGAAACTTTACAAAACATCTTTATACAATAAATATCCATTGTATTTGTTGAATTGAACTACGTGTGCTACATCTGTACCAAGGCCAGCAAGGAGACCTGTTGATTTTTGCGGTAACTTACCAAAACTTCTGAAGAAGTAGAGGAAAGTTCCTTCCAGGAAGGATTGCTCCTCCAAATCTCATCATACAGGTATTACAAATTACTTACACCGTCAGCAGACACTGAGAAGGCAGAGCTGGACCTTGGGGCTGGGACCAGGCACTAGGACAAGGATGCCAGAAAGCAGAATGTAAAGAGCCAGAAACCAAGGACCAATGCTGAGCAGGGAGAAACGGGGGCCAAGGCAAGAAATCAAAGCAGCGAGCCCCAGAAACTCCTGAAAAGTCTTTTTGCAAAACACCCTCCTGCTCTCCAACCAGTGATTTTGGAAGTGAGGAAGGCAGGCCTTAGCGTCCCGCTTGTCCCCAGGCTGCTCGGGGGCTCTTTGCAATATCCAGATTTTGTGTGCCATCTACGTTGGAAGGTATGAGCCCTAAAGAATAATTTGGTCCGGGTCTATATTTACAAGAAGTTTAATCAACCAGCAGTGAACCTGGTCTGTACACTGAGCTTGCTGCAGCACTCAAACCCAGTCTCCATGTAGTAAATCTGTGTGCAACTCCAGGTATTTTTAGATATGTGAAAAAACATTGGACATCAACATGTATGCAAAGATGAACACATACAGACAAATTCCCGTGGAAAACATAGTGTGTTCTATATGGTACGTGTTTGATCTACACTGAGTACCTTCTGCTGTATTGATGCTTCCTATGCTTAAATGAAAATAATGGTATTGAAGAATTTTAAGCATTGGTCTCAGTCTCACCTCCTCAAGTTTCCTGAAATATTTAGAATTGTAACTGGAATCTCATACTTCCTATGCTCAATTTAATTGGAACACAGGCTAATGGAAATGCAGTTAATTTAAGCCAAGGATTGTGAGGATTTTGCAATATCTAAACAACATAAAGGGGTTGAAGTCTTAGGTATTTGGTCTCTGAGGCAGCGTGTAAGCTATTTGCTCCTGTTATGTGATTGTCATCCTTCTCCTTAACAGCAAATGATTTTATTAGTTTAGGAATTTCAATCTGTTAAACCTTTTAAAATGAAACCTGCTACTAGCAACTTGTCACAGAAAGTCAACAAAATAAACCAAACTTTTTAGTTTTTCATATCTGATGCTACTGAGGATTAGTCATGTAATGTGATTCACACACAGAATACTGTGGATGATGAAGTCCCAGATTCCTCAAAAAAACCCAACCAAAAAAAAAAACCAAACCCCAAACCCCAGTATGCCTTTGGGAAGATGTACTTCTCCCATCCCTCATTTGACTTTTCTCCCTTCTGTTCAAGAATAAAAGCAGCAACTTTGCTGCTTGTCATCTTTAAGTGATCTGACTCTAAACTGCCACTAATTTCTGTTTTTTCACAGAACACAATCTCTCAGCTTTTCCTGTCACTTAGATTAGCTGTCAGATTTATTGGTAAGTTGTATCTGTGTCATGTTTTTGTGGCATTGCTTGTTAGGCGAGTTTTGCTGTCGGATAACCAGCTGGGCAGACGCACACAGCTCAAAAGACAGATGAAGCACTGACTTTGTTCATCAGATCTTCTGGTGCATGGGGACTCGGAAAAAGTAAGTGGTTCTGGTTTTTTTTATAGGGAAATATTGGCTTAGGACTTTTAGTATTTTATTTAGATTTAAATCAGAGATTTCCTTTCTGTAAGTGGTCCAAGCACGTTCAATTCAGAAGAAAAATCTTTTGACCTCAAGGGGTCCCGAGTTAACTTTGATAATGCATATACTGAGAATTTACTTTTTTTTTCCCCCAAAAGATATGAAAAGGTACAAGATAAAAGAGATAGGGAGTCTAACAAGATGTCATGTCAGAAGCACCTATTTTTGATATAGTTAAATCCCACTGAATTTGATCCTCATTTACATCCAGAGCAAAACTAAACCTGTTTTTGGATGGATGTACAGAAGAATGCCATACTGAAACTGTGAGAAAATTAGGCAGGACAATTGAATTATATAAGGTTGGAATTTGGACATTTGTTTAGACTAGCATTTTTGCTTATCAAGGGTACCATTCACTTCGTAGTTCCTTTGCTTCACGTTTAGCTCCTCAGGTTGGGCTTTTGACATAGTCATCATAATTCCATTGCCTTTAATGATCTGCAGCTCAGCACTTGAAGTTTATGGTACATAACTCATAATACTGATAAGCAGATAGTAAAAGAATTTTTAAAATGCTATTGGTTATCTCATAGCAAATTTCCATTTAGAGAGTCGCACATGTTATCTGTTCTCATTTCATTTGCGGGCCAGGTAGAACTCACACAAAATTGAATGCATGCTCATGCGCGGGTCTAGCAATAATAAGGCAGTGGTTGTGAAATACATCTAAAACTTCAAAAGGTAAGGTCCCAGATGAAGACGAACTTGTTCCCTAAAAAGCATATATTCCTGATATGGTTTGGGCTGACATACTGAGTTTGTTCAGGCTCTGATGTCCAAATCGGCAGCAGGAATGGAGACTGAGCCCAGGCTAGGAAGTGGTGCTAGGAGGGATGGTGTGCTTCCAAAGCCAGCGTTGACACTGGTACCTTGAGGTAATAAGGAAGACGAATCTGTACAGAGGTACAATAATTCATTTCTTTTCCTTAGGGTTTATTATAAAAATGTGCAAGTTCAAGCTGGAGACCGGGCACACTCCATGTTAACAATATAACAACTTCCACCATTGTTTTACAACAATAAACACTTCTGATAGTAAAAAGCCATATTTTACCAAGAGATTCCATGCAGTATGACCCCACGCATTGCAATATTTCTTGAGAGAAGTGTCACACACCACATCCTGACTATTGCTGCAACACTCGTTCGTCTCCATAAAAAGCAGGCAAGTCAGGTGAGCGAAAGCGAGAACTCTCCGATTTATTTAGAAGAGCTTTACAGTCTGGTTCATTTTGATTTAAGGAACAAAACCAGAAGCGATGGTTTCTCTCTCGTTTCATTAACAATCTGATTTTTCACACTATAATAAAAATGAGTTATGCCATTCACGGACAACAAAGTTGATTTCCTTCTGCTGGACATGTCCTAGCTTTGGACTTACCTCCCCAGTTGTACAATAGAAGACATTATCCAATGTCTCCATCAGAGAATGCACTAAGTGTGGATAGAAAGGAGGGAAGAGGTACAAAAGAGAAAGACAGGGTAAACAAACACTATTTTACTAAATGCATTTCAGGAGGTTCTATGATGGAGATGTGGGTTAAATGGTAAATGGTCTTCATTTTAACTCGTGGTTGAGGCTCAGAGTGGATTTTTTTTTAAGTTGTGCTCTGTTTCCATCTGTCACTGTATTAATATTTATTGATTTTAATTTCCTTCTCCTTTCCAGAGCTAGTACAGCTTTCCAGAGCTTTCCCTTGCCTGCTTGCCTCATACAGCTGTCTCTTTTTGGATTGCCTGCTTCTCCCCTTTCGTTTGCAATGTGCTCTTAGAAGAGAGCACATTAATAATTGCAGCTTTGCACATCTTTTCTTGTCCTCCTCCTGGAAGAAATTATGTCCAAAAGCTTGGCAGCAGAACTCCAAGGATAAATCACGTTGTTTACCGGGGCTTCCTAGCAGTAGTTGCCTACTAATGGCCAACCAGATAGAACCAATAATAGGCAAAACCCCATGTATTACCAAGCATTCAGGAAAAACCCTTTAATCAGAAATGGTGCAGACTGCACTTTACAGTAAAATGTCTTTGATTTTCATGAAATAGGGACAACATTGCAAACAACTAGGGTTCCACTTTCTAAGAAAAAATTGTATTTGGGATCAAAATCAGAGTTAAGTAGCTATGCTTATTAACAGGCTTCTTGCAGCATAACGGAGTTGCCACAAATGACATCAAATTCAGTATAACCAGGAAACTTGCGTCAAGAAAAAAAGAACTCCATTCTAAAATAACAGATATCACAACTTTGTCATTGAAATGTCAAAATATTTGAACTAAGAAAATGTAAATATTAACAGATCAAACTAATCTGCCAAATCACAGCTTGCGAGTGTTCCAAGCAGGAAGACGGTGAGTTTCAGCAAACAGCAGATGCTGGAATTAAGGACGTCTTTGTTTTTTTTTTTAAATTTGTTTTAAACTCACAGTTATGTGCTATGTATAATCAATTTCCGATCGTATTTCTTTTCACTACAGTACTAGGAAAACTTCTGTCAGCTTTAAGCTTATTCTGCAGAATTTAAACACATGGAAATTTATTCTTAAATAACTATTCTCGATTAATTATTTTCAATTAGCTTCCTGTGTAGATGCTACTGTATGAAATGTGTGTCTAATTTTGAATGTGGTAGCTATTACACCCACTTTACATCTCCTACCCTAGTCCAGATTAACTCTCTGGGCAGACAAATGTGTACTTTCTAGTTTACTTAAAAGTAAATTTGATGTCAACACCACAAGGTTAGAAGGGGATAATAATATATTGTATTAGACCAAGAGATGGAGTTGGAAGAAACAGAAAAACTTTAGTGCACACATGGCTTTCTTCAGATCTCAGATGCTTGAAAACTTGCCTGTATTTGCTCTCCCTATAAACTTTATATTGCTTTTCACCTTAAAATGACAGGTACAAGACCACTGCTACATGTAAAAGCAGTTCCGTCTTCCCTTAATAGTGAAAAAATAAACCCACGTTAGAAGATAACGGTGTTCATTAAATGGCATTTGTCCTTTTTTGCTTGTAAATTATGTTTCATTTCCTATTCAACAAGCTTATACCTTTTTATAGGCTAAGAAAACTGTTTGTGCTTAAAAATATGCTTGCTTTTATGGTTCAAAGACTCTGATGTTCAGGCTTTGAAACTTTCTGAAGGGGTTACTTTACCATGTCAGTTATTTTTTCCTTTTACTGTACCTTGCAAGAGCCATGACAAAAGAATGACTCTCAGAGCAGGGGATATAAACCAGATTTACATACTTAGCATTTTACTTCAGGCATCTGGCTCATCCAGTCATATTTAAATATAATCAAGAAATTCTTGAAATACTTTAAAGTTTATATTTCAGGGGAAAGGCAAAATAAGAATTCCTGTGAAAACAAAAACAAAACAACCTTGCCCGTATCTGGACATTTTGTCTCCTCCCTGCTTCATCTTGCTTTTTCTGCTGCAGAAGGAAATCCTTTTGAGGGACATCTTAGGAAGGTCCCTAGGCCTTCAGCACGACATTAGCCCACTAACTGTAATACAGCTGTGGGCTTCATCTGTATTTCTGTGAGCATTAAAAAGTACTGATCCGGGCAGAAAAGCCGGAACCAAATTTTGTAAATCACAGCATTCACAATTCAGCTTTGCCGAAAGCTTTTTACTCAATAGACACAAGTAACACTTCTAGGAAATAACTCCTTTCAGTGCTTATTTAGTGACTTTACTATGATTTTGTTCTACTTTTTTTTTTTTAAATTACCTAGCAGATTGCCTCCTGTTAATACTCACCAATGAAACGTGCTCTCGCAGCCCCATGGCCATGCAGCACCCGTCTGCCTTTGGGCAGTTCCCCCAGGCTGCGGGAGCTACTGGGGGGGTGGATAGTGATATAATATCTGCCTGACTCCAGCTCCAGGTGTTCAAGCGTTGTTCCTAAGTGAATGACCTTTATAAAGTCATCTGAATAAATAGTTAATGTCCCATCCAAGTGGGAGGTCCGCTGACGAACACCATGCTGCTTCTGAGCACCCACCGTGTGACCCCAGCCAATGCAGAAAGCGATGATTTTCTTGTCTCATTCCATGGACGAGTGGCCACACACCACTCTGCTGGGAACCTGTTCCTTAGGAAGCAGCAGTGAGTATTAAATGAGCTGGGAATTAAAGAAATGGAAGGGGAGATAGTATGCAGATCATAGAGGCCTATACTCCATCACTGTATCTTGGTTCTGGATCAGTTGCCTGCAGCTGATTTCAGACTGAAAAAAAACCCTTAGAACTTGAAGGCATCTCTCTTCTGCAGAGATCAAGGTTTTCTTGCAAAACAAATATTTACTTCACTTTCATATTTTCCTGTCCTGGAAAGAAGAAACACAGAACAGGAGCCTTTTTGGGAGTGCTGATCTGTCAAGAGTATAAATTAATTTATGTGGCATTATTTAATAGCTACTGCCCAGAGATTGTTAAAAGCCATAGATCATGGTTGCAACATCAAAAACTCTGGAATGGAAACAAGATTTCCATTTAGTTTTCCTTCTCGTCTCCAGCTGCTTTATCCCATCCGTGCTGTTTCTTGACATCACTGTGAAAGCAATGTAGATGTTTTGCCTGTGAAGCTCAGAATCATCATATTATGTTCAAGCTTCAACCAGGACACAGCTTTTAGAGATAAGAAATGTCCAGCCTTCCTCCTCCCTCCCTGCCCCCCATTCCGGTACCAAAAGTTGATTGACAACTAACCACTGGAAGACAGCCCTAATGACATTGTACCTTAACATTCGAACTGGAAAGGACAGCATACGGCTTTAGTACACCCAGTGTGATCATTCAATTCTGTTTTTAATAGCCAAATGAGAAGGCTTCTTGTACGTGTCTTGGGAGACTATTCCCCAGTTTAGCAAGAGTGTTTTCCTCTGATTTTAATTCTGTTTTTTTCCAGCTGGCCAGCAGATTTAAGCCACTTAATGTTTGATCCGAGCCAAACATCTAGCTTCTTTCCATAGCCGGTGGATTACCATCCTAAAACAGGTATTGAAGATAGATGGGATGAATGGCCTTCTACAAATGCTTTTTGGTCTGCCCTGGTTATGGCAGAGCCTGGGGTAGTGGGCTGGACTGGAAATCAGGCTTGTCGGGAGCTGGGAGAGGAGGGTCCCACCAGAGCCGAGCAGAGCCGAGCAGTCGTGCCTCCCGCAGCGCCCGGACACACGCGGCTCTGTCATGCTGAAGGCATCTCCCTTGGAGGAATACGACGGCTTCACTGGGAGTTCAGTGTTATAGTTACTATTACCTTATTCTGTTTATTATTTTCCACAGTTTTCTACTGACCTTACTTGGCAGTGTGATCGTGTTTAGGAACAGAGATTTAAAGATTGGAAATGAGCAGAGATGACCATTGTGATCTTCTAACTGGATTTTTGCCGTAATACAGGCCATAGGACTTTCTGAATTAATTTCTGTTTTAGCCAAACTGTGTGCAAGTGAGGGAGACCTAACTGCTACCTTTGGTAAAGCGATCCAGTTTATTATTATTCTTTAAAATATATGTTTAGCTTCACTTTCTAGCTACATTATGCCACTAGTGGCAGATGTGTATATTTTTTCTCTTCCTAATTCTTTGCTTCCTTATGAAAAAAAAAAAAAAATTAGCCACTATAGTTATCGTGTTTGAATTACAGATTTTTTGATGTATAAATCTTTACAACCTATACAACTATACCTATACAACCCCCACTGCTTGCTCTTTAGAATTTTTTTAAGTAGGTTATTTCTGCCTTTCGACTCCTATTGCTGGACTAAGTCCTCTGAGCTGTAATGGTGCCAGGGAGTTGCAAATCTTTGAAGAAACCTAAACTCATGGAGTTGCCATATCAGAGCAGGCCATTGTTGGACCAGCTTCTAGGCTCACCTGGTATCTGTGTGTGCATGTGGTAAATGCTAGCTGTTCGGAGAAATGTTCCTGTTCCATGAAATTTTTGCATGTCTAATATTAATTGATTTTTGAAGTTACCAAATTTAAAACTAAAGTAGAGCAGAGCTGTGGTTCGCTAAATTAGTGGAGATGCTTTATGGGTCAGCCATTTCCCTGGGTAGGTCTGAGATACTCCAGAAGTGTGCTTCAGCCATGTTCTCACAGCTCTGGGAGAAAAGGGAGCTCAGGTCTTCTCCCAAAATACCCAGTTAGGCAGTAGTGAACTTTGAAAAGTGACTGTTAAGCAACGAAAATCACTGTGGTGTATTTCCACACCCCCAACACCCCCAGTTCCAAGTTTTCTACACTTTACATTTACATTTTGCAATGTTCCCAAAACTTTGCTTGTCTTTTTTTCCCTTTGGAGCTTCCCAGTGCTTTGCTGGGCCTGTTCACCTGCTCTGGTTGCCTCCTTGTATTTTCATGAAGCCTACTGCTAAAGCAAGTGCAATATTCATTACCCAACAACTGATATAAAAACCCTGACTGGTTCTTCTAGCTAAAAGTAGATTTATATAGTGAAATGTAGGGAAGAAAATAAACTATGCCAATAAAACTGTCGGATGGTGGACTTTATGTTTCTTTTCAGGCTGCCATAAGGGTATTCAGAACCCTGGGTGCTGGAAATCAAGTTTCAGAACATTAACTTGCTTAGGAGCTGTTTTATGATAGTCAACCAATATTTTTTTAGTGCCCAGGACTGGAATTCGAGGGAAGATTGCTGTCTGTCAGCCCGTCCTGGAACATCTTGGAAAGACAGAAGAAAACCATCCCTATTGTCATCACAGGGAGATAAACTTGAAGGTGCACTCCTTGCTGTTAGTCTTTTCAAGAAAGAAATGGCTTTTAAATTCCCCTTTAGACCTCCTCTGATCCTAGCAGAGAGCCAGAAATCACTTCCCAGTAGAAATAACTGCAGAGGAAAGGTATCCTTGAGAAAGAACTGTTTGTTCAGCTTTAAAGTAAATTTTTGTTTTTGTTTCCTCCCAGCCATGAGGAATGGCTGAGCCGGGGGGGGGGGGGGGGGGGGGGGGGGGGGGGGGGGGGGGGGGGGGGGGGGGGGGGGGGGGG
>JANZLQ010000013.1:28023632-28057523 GCA_026212715.1 Elanus axillaris | reverse complement strand
TGAGCCCTGCTCGGCAGGAACCAAACCATCCCTGGGTTACCAACGCTGTTTCCAGCACAAATCCAAAACACAGCCCCACATTACCAGCTAGGGTGAAGAAAATCATCCAAGCCAAAACCAGCACACCTTCTAGTAGGAAGATGTTATTGTTTGGTGAGATGACTCTGCCTGATAACCTCAGATGAGTTTTCAAAGCATTAACGAGGAATTTAGCTATTCTTCTGGAAGAAAGTTTTGACCGTTCAAGGCAGTAAAATTCCTGTCTTGCAGAAAAGAACATAATTCTGCCTCAGTCAAGAAGCAAGACCAAAATCCATAACTGATTTCAACAATAAGCTTCCAGATTTTGCAAAAGAGGCTTTGTTTTGCTAAATATTTACCTCAGAAATATGCAGCTAAAGAACAATTTAAAGAAAGCAGTTCTTGCAGCATTGCTTCTCTCTACCAAACAGGAAAGCTTATCTGCTTTTAGGTGTTTTTCCAAAATTTTCCTACCACAAACATTTAGTGCGTGAAATGAGCTCTGATGTTACATGTGTTCATTCAGACTAATTTCAATAGCTTTAGGGTTGCTCTTTCTAAAAAAAATATTGGAAATGTATAGGACTGTGAGCAAAATATGGAGTCACTTCTTTGTGCTTTAGTGTATGAAACGAGCTGGTGGTCTTAGCTCGGTTCCCTGTTAAGAAAAAGTGTTGTCATTGAAAGCAATTAAAACACTGGCATCTTTCACGAAGACGTTGTTCAATTTTGGGAGCTAACAAATGAAAGTCAAAATTATGTTTGAATATGCTCATTTTAATCATTCTCCTACTAGTTTGTAACAACCATATGCAGTAGAACATTTGACTAATTTGAAAATAATCATTACTGATTAATGCAAATTTTAATATTATTCTGTTCCGGCTTACCCACAACCCTTTTGTTATTAAAAGATGATGATAAAAAAATGTGAAACAGAAACACATGATATATGACCCTGAATTTAATGGCACACATTTCTCACGGGGATCAGTCACCTCAGTATTTACAAATCAGGCTGAAATAGAAGGATAAGACATTTATAAAAAACCTACCCAGCAGATAATTGATTCACAGAAGTTGTGGGCAAGTAACACATATAGAAATTGGAAAATCTGAAGTAATTTAATGTGAATAACACTCCTTCAATAATGTTCAGTAAAACATACAGACATTTTGTGTTGAGAGCTCATATTCTAGACTTGACGTTGTTTTTCCTTGAAGGTAGGTTTGTAACCTACCTTCAATAAAAATGATTTCATTCAAGTAATAAAGTTTTAATCATATCTTTTAGCTGGGCAGCCTCCACTAGTAGTCTGCAGCTCTGACACTGTGTTGTTCTCGACTTAACCAAGGGAAAAGTCCTGCATCGCTTTCCTTCATGATCATGGTTGTGTAGCATTGCCTCCATAAAGTAATGTTATGAAAGAGGTTGTGTGTTTTGTGGGTTTGTATCTGGTTTCTTGTGAAATTGAATGGCAGGAAAGAGGACCACTTGTGTGAGCCTGCAGTAACCACATTGAGAGGTTTGGATCAGGTTTTAGGTGAACGGTCAACTCTTTGTAGACCACAGCAAGTGCTCCATGTTTTACCAGTTCTTGCACCATGATTTAAAATCTTGTGTTTAAAAGATTTCTTTTGTTTCATAGGACTGCTCAGAATTAATCTGGGTTAGAAATTAAGCAATTTACCATTTTAGTGGATTCTTATTCTGCTTTATAAGGAACAGATCCTTGTTTTATTCGGGAGCATAGGAATCTTCAGGTATGTTCAGCAGAGTTATATAAAAGATAGCATTTTTAATAGACTTGCCTAAGATGGGGTTTAATATCAATCTGTTATTTTAAGTATCAATAAGAAATTATAAACATGGTAGAAACAGACAATAATGGAACTGAGGCCATTTGAATCTATCTGGAAGAGATTAATAAATCGCAGCTCATGGTAACACAGTGATTTTGTTACAGGGCAGGGATCAAAACTCCAATCTGATTTACAGGCTGGATCTGGTTGAACTCTAAGACATGTTCTACATCCAGTACATTATGATAAAGTACTGAATTTATACAAACAATAATTCCAAACATAATTATTCTGGCTATAGATAAATTAGTTCAGCCAAGTATGACTGATCTTACTCATTTTCATCTTCCCAGGGCAGCTATGTAACAACATACACCTGTGAAATGTTTCTTAACATCTACAATTATTAAAGCAATATATACAACATCACCTCATAGCAGTACATTTCTCCAGCCAGATTTATTTTATGGAAATGAATGGAATTGTACTGTTGTCAAATGCATGTTAACTGAAACCAGTACCTGTTCCTGTAATTCAACCAGTAAGCCTCCACATATTTTAAACAAGGAGACTTGCCTTTGGGAAGGGCACACTGAGAACAGTGGTAAATCCTTCAGCATGCCATATGATATTGTGCATTTCTACCTTGATCCTTTCCTTGAAAGGCTTCTAAGTCAGTTACGGGCCAAGCGGGCTATGCTAATCAGCTGAGTTTGAAAGGTCACACGTATTAAACTTAGACAGAGTAAATCCAAACTTCTTTTAGTTTATAACGACTACCTGATGAGCACACCTGTTCATTTTTTGATTGAAGCAAGGATCTTGGTGTGTTACGTCTTTGTTTTTAAAGAAATTTCCTCAACCAGTTTTTCCTCAGAGCATCCACATTGATTTCTTTGGATGGAAGAGTCCTGAGGCATTTCTTGGGCTATTTTCATGTTTGTAGGTGAGAAAAGTGAAGCACATCATAGACACACTTGGACTCTAGAGCGAAGCAAAATAGGAAATCTCCTCAGGACAGAGAGGGAGGCAAGGTTTCCTGGGCCAAGGAAGCCAAAATAGCCATAATCATCTTCTTGCTTTGCTTATGCTCTGGCATAGACAGACTTGCTGCCTCCCCCTTAGGAACTGGCTTCAGGTCATAACATGCTGGTTGCTACTAAAATGGTGGTATCCTCTTTTCCCCAGCAGCAGCAGCAGTGGTCATGGATGCCATACATCCCATGTACCTGGCAAAAGCTGCAGCTCAAACCTGCATCTGTATCCTTGCTCACAGGAATCTCTTGTACCATGCCCTGTCCTCGTTTGAGACTTCTGGCCACCTCCAGGCAGTGGAGAGCCCAGGTGTGCCAGCCCCAACTTACCCCTCCGCTGGAAAACCCTCCACGGAGCAGTGGGCACAGACATGTTCACTGGGCCCATGCCCTGCCTGCGGGGCGAGACCATATGGTGAGACCATACTGGGGTGTATGTACACCCAACGGGCACCAGCCTGGGCCTCCTCTTCCAGCTCCTCCGAGGACCATCTCCTGGCCAGCACCTGCCAGTTGTCTCCACTGTGGGCAGGGATCCCAGCAGCCGCGTGTCCCTTCCCTTGTCCCCAGTTTTCTGGGAGCAACGGAAGCGGTTCAGGGTGTGGTGCTTGATTGTCCCCTCTGTGCCCCTTGGACCCATGTCCGAGCCTTGGCCCTCACATTGCTCAAGTTGTCCTCCTTGGGCTTCTTTCCTCACGAGCCATTTACCAACTGGGGATGGCCAACGGCTGTGGTTAGGGCAGGAAGGAAAGGGACAGCCGATCCCAGCTCCAAATGTCTGTTGAGCTGGTGCCAGCCCTTGAGGTGGTGGAGGACTGCAGTGGGATCCCAGCAGTGGAGAACTCTACTTCCCTCACACAACAAGCAGACAAATAGACAAACACAGAATAAAACCCCAAACCCAGTAGCTGCTCCCTCTGTCCTTCCCATTACCTACAGCGGCAATGACAGCAACAAGCCTGACTCTTTCAGACTGTATTTCCAGCTACCTATCCATATCTGTTTCTTCTCCTCCTCTTTCATAGGGCAAGGGTGGGCAGCCTTCAGTCATCACCCGTGGAAGGGAAAAATAAGAAAGTAAGAAGTCTTGAATCAGAAGCTGTGACTAGCTGCAATACTTCCCCATAACAGCCAGATAGGAGCTGACAGAACAGTCCTGGGTCAGACCTTTTAAAGAGCAGGTGTTGCTTCCTTCACTCAGTACCATCTAAAAGAAAAGGTTATACTTGATTAATCACAGTTTTATTTTTTCATGTTCTGCCAACAGCACAGGACAGACTTCTCGAAGCTACTTTTCTCAGGCTCTTTGCTGTAATCATATGCAGAAGTCATGGCACAAAGGTGCAGCATTCCCATGACTCGTTCAAGCCTTATCAAATACCGTTAAGTTGAGCTGTAGCACATTCCAAATACTAAATGAGTAAGTGGGTGCCTGCTTGCAAACAGAAAGTTGCAATGATTTTGCAGAAGCTGGTAAGTAGGAAACATTAAACGTCAGGTGAAAGGCATTACAATGGCTGGCTCTGCTGGAGCTGAGCGCATGACCCCATGCTGGGTTCTATCTGACTAGTAGGTATACAAGTTTGCAGTATCATTCTGAGACATTTTGAACTAGAAAGAATGGTTTAAAGAGGAGGAAAACCTATAGAACTGTGAAGGATTTATCTGTCAGTGATTGTTAAAATGTATTTCTGCAACTCCACCCTTCCAAGGGCAGGAGATTAACCACTGCATTTGAATCAAAGTCTCACCTGTGCAGAATGCCACCAAATTCTTCATCCTTGTGTTACTCAGTGGAATCTGGGCCCCGATCAGCATCCTTACTGCCCCACGTGCTGCAAACATCCCTGGGGAGACGCAGGGCTGCCCAGGGCAAGATCTCATCTCTAAGCTTTGTCCCCAAGCCCAGAGAGTCTCTTTCCCCTGAGACCCCCCTGAACATTACTGCTCCCTTATGAACTCAGGAAAAGCCTCTGGTCCCTGAACCAAATTTTACCATCTCAAAGATGAAGATGGAATAGGATGAATTTCTTTAACACTGAAGAGAAACCATGAATCATAAAGCGCACTTGGCCTTATGCAGGAGCAGACTGCTCAATCCGCAGAGAAGCCGAAGTTCCAGGAGGAAAACATAAAAGTGTAAAAAAAGGGGCTATGAAATAAATTTATGTTCTATTTAGAGACAGGACAAAAAGTCTGGCTTAATTTCTGAAGCACAGGCATGGTTTGCTATTTTCTCTGAACCAGTGAAGTTTTTGTGTGCCTGTGGTGGAGATAGTAATTTAACAGCTTTCTGTCTTGGCTGGGTGCAGGGAGCAGAACAACTTCTTGAGAAACTGGTTGTGCTTGCGGCACTCAAGTGTTCCTCTTCTTCCCCCAAAACAACTTTTATGTGAAGATTGGGATTTTGAAAACCATGCAGAGCTGCCCTGACTCTCCTCCTAAATGTCCCAGGGAGTGCTGGAAGCCACTTCTTCTGTGGTTTGCCGGCGACACATACAGGCTTTGGAAACTCGGTATCACAGCAAAGATTTCCACATGAATCAAAACCAAATGCAGCGTCCTGAGAAACGTTTCAGAGGTTGGACCGATCTTGTATGTCAGAGCTGAATGTCACTTAGAGGTAGAATGTGGTGCAGCCCCTTTCTTCTCCCCGGGAGCACAGAAGAGCTGGCAGACTCCTTCGTGCATTGCGGATGAAATCATGACCCCATTGACGTTAATGGGAGTCATGCCACTGGCTGAGATGTAGCCAGGATTTTACCCTCTGTGACTGTATGCCATCCAAAATTGGAGATGCACTGAAGAGTCTCTCCATTTTATTACCCGGAATTCCATGTAATGCCTTTGTCCTCTTCTGTTCTCAGCACTTCTTTCCAATCTGCATATTTCTGCGGCTTTTAAAGTTTCCTAACGTCGCACCACTTCGTATCTGTATATCTGTATTTGTATGTGTGTTTCCATCGTCCATTCTGCCACTTACTGAAAAGGATTTTGTAAAGAAATACAAGAATTGCAAACAGGACAGAAAATATTTTAGGAAATAGTGGATAAAATATCCTCTTGAAGGATATTTTCATTTTTGGTTCTGGTTCATCTGAAAATCATTCAATCTGAGAAGATCACCCGACACAAATGAAAACAAACATCTAGAAAGAATTCCTTATTCATCAGGTACAGAGTCTCAAACTCCTGCTGCAGGTGGAAGATCCATAGATGAGTTGGACTGAAATGCAGGAATAGGGCAGGTTTTTTTTCCCAAACAATGACAGTTAAAAAGAGAAACAGAAAAGTAGAGAGAAAGCCCTTTCTTTCTCCAGCGTGGTCTGCCCTATTGAGGAGGCAATGAGCAATTGGCTTTTTCTTCATATTCATTTTCTGCAAATTATTATATGTCATTAGAGGGATCTCTCTGATGCTTCAGGGACGAATGTTGTCCATGAGAAATGATTGTTTTGGTGGAGGGAGGGGAGCTTCCCCAAGACACACTGAACATTTCAGGGATCAAAGTTGCTTGCCGAGTGCCAGCTCAGGTGAATAAACTCTGATCTTACGCTCCAGAAAGTTGTGGTCATTTCTCCAGAACAAATATTTATATCCCAAATACATACATGAATAGATGGCACCTGGCTGCGTATAAATGGATGAAGTGCAAAGATCTATTCACACCCTTGCCAAGAGGCAGCATCTGAAGCACATTATGCAGAAGTGCCTGAGAACGTATCTGTTGCAGCACACATCTCATCGATCTCTACTGAAACTAGGAGATGCAAGGAGACAAGGACTGTTTATTACTTATTGTTTATTTCATTGGACACAAGGGATGTTCAATGCCTTTCTCTTACCCTAATTTCACAGTCATAATGGCAAACAAATCAAGGAAAAATGTAGTCTATTGCAGACTTCTTTCCTGAGTTGGAAGATAGGTGAAATAATTTAGGTCACCTCTATCTCAAAAGACTATGGAAAATTTGCGACAGGTAATAGACTGTGCAATAGCAAGATCAGTCCTCTAAACCATCAAGTCTCCCTTACTTACGTTTTTAATAGCATGAGACCAAACACTTCCAAGAGAAAATATAGTAATTTGTTATTTGGAAGGAATCTGAGTAAATTAATTACATGCAGAAATGGTTTAGAAACGCTTGTTAATAATTTCAGTCCGTTACTCAAAGGTAAAATAATATTTGAAAGATATTCAAAATAGCTTTAGTAAAGTAATAAAATATGTCTCAGTGCTCTTTATATGCATATTTATTAGAATAGTCCTAACTGAAAATGAATTTTCAGACCGGAGGAAGGGGGGAAAGGTTAAGACTAGAAAATGTTGAAGTGTGTTGGCTGAATATCCTGAATGAGAATAATCTTCCTTAGGGGCAGTGCAGGTTCCTTGTTTTCTTCTTATCCATCCTACTTGCTGCAATGACCTAAACCAACGGGGTCAATGGGGTCTCTCAACCACTTCCTTTCCTGTTGCATTTATTACACCCTGGAGTTTGAAGCATTAATGATTGCTCAAAGCACCCTGAAGAAAGTTACAGTTAGCCTATAGATCAAGTCACACACCTCTGCAATGCATTAATTGATCGCTCTTTTTTTTTTTCAGGAAAAAGAGAGAAAGAAAAGCTTGTTTGGAAAAATCTTGGTGCATTTGAGAATTTTAAATTCTAAGTTAATGAGGGAAATTGTAATCACTTGTGCTGTTGCAATTATATTAGGTTCCATGTGTCAACTTCCCTTCTCCTATCAAAATACCTCCAGACTGGCCAGTAATCTTCATTTGCAAAGATTCTCACACTTTTTTTTCCCAGCTCCCCCTGGCAATGGCTGGTGAGGAAAAGCCATGGTGGGTCCCGGTGCCAGCGTGCAGGCAGCACCTTCTAACTGGAAGACGGGGGGATGTAGGAGCCAGAGAAGAAGTGCAGTTATTCCATCCTCCTCCTCCTGCACCACCAAACCTCACCACCTCCAGCAGACTCTGCTGCTTTTTTCCTGGCTTCCCTCTCTCTTGCCCCAACTCCGCTCCTCTCCAGCGGGTCTCAGGGTCCGGTGCCCGCTTTTCCGGCTCTTTGGGATTTTTTGCTTCATCTTGGGCATCCTGGCCCATTGAGCTGCACCAATGCTCTGCGTAGTCTTCTTCTGCCACAGAGCAGAGGCAGAGTGCTTTAATGTCCAGTTTACTAATGAGCAGGCTAGGGGTTTTTCTGTTTATTATATCTCCTAAGGATTTACTGGATATGCGGGAAGACATTGATGACTGTTCTGGTTCAATGGCAAAAAAAGAACTGTTTTTTCCTAGGTATTTGACACAGGGCCTTCTTGCAATATATATATATATATATATGTGCAAAGACTAAAAGTTTGCATCTTTGGAGAGCCTGTGAGTTCCTCTTTAATTTCCTGTGGAGCGTTTTAGAGCGACACACTGAGGGTTCCCATCATAAAATTACCTAGTACAGAAAATGTGAGTTGGACAACACCACCAAGGACCCTTAAAAAAATTGAGCTATGTTTAAAGAACTTCAAAAAGTCCACTTACATGTTAGGAGATTATGACAAGGTCTCTTTTTCCACAGAAAGCAGTGAAATCTCAGAATGCAGCAATGCCAAGGCACGGCTGGTCCCTGGACTGCTTGCACAGCTCCCTATCAGAAGTGAAGCAAACCCGCTTAACGCATCCTTGCCTTCTGTGTCCCAGATGACAGTGACACTATTTTAAATGTTGGGCAATTAGGTAGAAAAGAAATTGAATGCCAGCTCGTGAAGGGCTGGTTATACCGCTCCTTGCCAAGACTTTAAAGACTTGTGGAGAATAATTTTAGAAATGCTATATATGTAAGTTGCGCTTAAAACCTTTTGCAGCCTGAAAGGATGTTTGGAGTTACAATTTAAAAACAGTGGGATTTAGTGCAACAGGTTTTGGCAAATGAATCATTGCAGTTCCTACAGCTGATGAATTAATGTGGACCCGACAGACTAACGTGTACCATGTGTTTATTTTGGCAGCAAATGTGGAAAAATCATTTGGAGAAAAAGTGTATTATTCAACAGATTTCTTTTTTTGTTTTGTTTTGTGTTTTTCCCCTCCTTTAATTGAAATCACAAAGGTAAGGTTCAGAAAGTCCTTTTGATTGGTACCATATTTATCATGGTCTGAGAAACTAACAATACTATTACATGATTTTTTTTATGTATGAAGCTATATGATCATAGTAATTCTCTCAACTACTAAAATGGACCCCCCTCATACACTATCTTGTAGGTAAATGAAGCAGGTAGCTGTCAGACCAGAAAATGCACTGCAATTTTTTATGGTTTTAAACTCATTTGCAACGTCAAGCTTTTGAGCATCTGATTGATGAAAGTCCAAACGTATCTTTTTTCAAGCTAGTTTATGAAAGAATAATAGTGTTTTCCACTGAAATATTAATAAACTTTTTACCTTAGTGTTTTTGAGAGTAAAATCACAAACTTTTTATTTTTAAGTCATAGGTTTACAAATTTCATCGTGCTCAGCTGCACAGATTAGGACTCTGCATAACTGAAAGGATGAGAAGGACAAAAACTGTACCTTGTCCGGATGGAATTTGCAACTTTTCCAGACCTTGTAACCCCTTATCACACACTGATTTTTGTACCCAAAAAAACGGTGAGAAAGGACAGTTGTCCATTTTCAATAGTACCTTGATTGTTTTTTCCCTTTTTGACTCCTAAGTTCTTGTTTTCTTTCCTTCTTTTTCCTTCCTTCCTCTTCCTTCTTTCCACTTCTTTCTTTCCTTCCTCCCTCCCTTTCTTTCTCCCTCTCTCCTCCTTTCCATCCACCCATTATAATGAATTAAGTGAGATGTAAATGCAATATCCCTGGCAACATTGCGTCTCTCCTTTCTACAGGTTGGGGTAGAGCAGCACTTTGTACTACTCCAAACTGCTTCAATTCTTTTGTGACCATGTCTACATACCACAGAAGTTACAAGGCTATTCTTGTACACAAGAGTGTTTAAATTAAAATGGATGCGTCTCAGAAAAAAAATTTAAAAAATGTTCCAACCCAAATGTGAGAATGAGCTAATTCTATGTGTGACGTTCTATGAATTTCCATCAGTTTTGTTACGCAGGAAGTAGATTTCATGATATTAATGCTTTTCGGTCCTAAAATTTCTGACAGATGGTATCTTCTGAAATTCTTGTTGGCTTCCCCAACCCTGCTGGGCTTCTTTTTTTTCCTCTCTCTTTTTTTTTTTTTTTTTTAAATTCCTTTTAAAAGATCTGATTACAAGCAATAAACAAATAACTAGTCTTTTCCATCTGGAGAGAATTTAAAATTAGATTTCATTAGCAGTTGGGAAAGTATGCCATGGAAGCTTGGGGAGAAGTGAGGGGAGGAGAGTGACCTCTAATGACCATCAGCCCTGCGTTGTCTTCCTTGTGACCTCTTTCTTCTAAGCCCAGAATCTGGCAGCATCCGAAGAGACACTGTCCTGCCATCATTCATTTTTCTGTGCCCTTCTGTTCCCACCCTCAAGCATGGAGAGTGTTTCTAGTGTCAGAAGGGGTCTAGTCCCTCCTTCTCCTGGGAATATGTAATAGAGTGAAGGACCAGTAGTGGATGTTTAGGGAAAGATTATGAAAAATTCGATGAATGCAAAGCAGGCTTTTGCCCCTCAACTTCCAACTCACAAACCGCCGTCAGGTCAGGGCCTCCATCATAATCTCTACTTGCTTTTTTAAATCCTTGTTGTTTTATTTCTTTCTTGACTTGACTCTCATGATGGCAAGAAGTAAAATGTTGTCAGGTACAATGGAACAGTCACCTCCCTGTGACATCATGGTCAGAGTAACCAGCTCCATAAAGACCAAGAAGACTCAAGTCATGGTGACATCCAGTATTTACTTGCACTGAGTTTGAAGCAGATAGCCAGGAGAGAAATGCAAATCAGAATCCAAGAGTGCCTCTGGTTACCAGAGAAAGAATAGCCTTTTCTGAACATCATGGTGGCCACTTGAGAGCTATCACTATGCCAGAGGATGTCTGAAGACGTTCATTTCCAAAGGCTGGTTTCAGTCAAACCTTTCACAGCCTTGTAACAATTTTGCTTAATTTAATTTCCTTTTGTTTAATATAATTTCCCCTGTTTTAATCTAATTTCCTATGTTGTGTTTTAATACAGGATGAAAAGTAAAAATGGAAACAAAATATCAAGAACAGGGACAAAAGGAAGACATATCCAAACATATATCCAGGCCCTTATGATTAAGTAAGTTATAACTGACGTATTTGGTAAGACCGCGGACAGGCAAATGTCATTTTTTGCATCTCTATTTCTGCGTCTCTGGCTGTGGAGTTAGATAGCTCAATACCAATGTCTGTGTTATGCAGGGACATGAAAGAAATGCAAATGTCTTGTACTGTAAATCACTGCAGCTTTATCCAAAGTTATAAGTCTCTGACTAATGAATCAATGTCACAAGCACATCCCAGAAGGAAAAAATGCTCTCGCTAACATTTGTGCCTAAGACATTGTCTTGGCTGCTCCACCTGTTGCTGGGACAGTGCTGATCACAAAAAAATGAGGGGGTTATGTGTGTCCCTTTCAGCAATGCTCTGAGAGGGAAATCCATACCAAAGCTAGCCAAAGACAATTCTAATTCGCTAACACAGTAAGACCATAGTCATAAAGACAAAACCAAAACACCCCCCCTTCACTATTTGTTTTAGTTATTAGAAAAGTTAAGACTTCAAAAGAAAGATAAAGATAATAAGACATTTTAGATATTTAAACCATCTGATTTTAGAAAGTGTATTCCTCAGGATCCAACAGATTGGCAATACCAAAAAGCGACAAATTAGTTCTGGTCACTAATTGGTTTTCAGCTGTTAAATTTCCCATCCTGTTCAGTTTGTTTAGCCCATGTGTTGGTATGTAATTAGAATAAGTTTAATTGGCAACTAACAACTGTCTGTAGTGAATGCTTAAAACATTATTTAGTATCAGGTGCCATTTGTGAGACCTTATTGCCTGTGACCATAAGGCTTGTGGGAGTGCTTAGAGGAATTTTTGTCTTTAATTTTAATTTTGTAGCCTGGCCACAACACTGGCCAATTAATTTAGGCTCATAAAAATTAAGACCTCTTTAAGGCTTTGGTTAGAGTTATTTGGGAAAATCTCATTAAAACCACCCTTCTACTGCTGAAATCAAACCTTCTACATCAACTTATATCTTAGACCAGTTTTTTCCTTAGACAGAAGTTAATCTAAAAAATGTCATATTCTTACTCCCTGGCTTCAGCCTTTTTCAAACAGTTTTGTTCATAGAGAGAGGAAATATATCGCTGTGAAAAAAAATTGGCAACAGTAAATATTAGTGCTCTTGTGTTCAAGAAATTCTTGTCTCTGACAAGGAGGATGACAATTTGGAATGCAGTTGGAAGGGTATGGGTGATTCAGTAATGAAGAGGAGTGTGATTATACCAGAAGCTATTCATGCTGCCATTTGTGACAAAAATAATTGGCCGAGGAAAAGGATGTCTTGGCATTAAAGAGCTCTTTGCAATATATATGAAATAGTTTCTAGGAATTCAGCATAGCTGGCTACACAAATAAATGTTCAAAAGTCTGAGATGAGTGGAAAATATATGGAACTATAGAGATAGCTTCTGAGCATATGTCTATGCATGTTCCTGTTGATAATTTTTTCATGCTGTTACAGACGGAGGGGAGCATCTGCTAAGCACACAAGAAGCAAAAAAAAGGCCGGTGTTGACAAGTTCACCCAAGACAATTAAGGATAAGTTATTGCTTTAACAACATAGCCCTGAATGTGGGGCAGGGCAAAATTACATCACCTAAAGAGGAGCATCTGCAAGATTTTGCTTCTCAAAGCACAACTCCTAAAGGCATTCCTCCCTGGGTAGGAAGCTTGGTACAGAGTTTCCCTTGTGACTCGGCTGTCCAGCTTCCCTGGCGTATGTGTAGGTCTGGGCTAGTCAAGTCCCAGGTTTCCCTGGAGAAAGCGCAGAGGCTGTTTTTCTGAATTGCCCTTGTGAAAATCTGTGAAGTGAATGGAAGCTGCCAGTTTGCCCAGGCACAGCGGGTCCACAGCTAGCAGAAGATTATATGGTAATTTGGCAGTCTACTCATAACTTTTTATTTGTACAAACATTGCAAATAGGGGGTCAGATTCTCAGCTGATGTCAGTCTACACATTTATATATCTCCATTCATCATCATAGTCTCGCACTCAGTGCAGATTGTCTTGATATATTTGTTTTCATTTCCAGGGGTTAGTGTATTGTTTGCAGTCAGATCTGATGTGCCCTACCGGTTTTTCCTCTTTTGCTGCTTACCCTTCGGTTGAGTTTCCATCTGAACAATAAGCTGAAACAAGAAGACCTGAGCTGCAAATGGGTTTGAGTAGCCTGGAAATGTGAATAACAGCTGGTCTGCAATTAAAGAGTGTTTGAGCTTGTCCACGGGCATCTTACCTTTCTCACTCAGACTGGTTGCCACATGATCCGCACACAAATGCCTTAAAAAAGAAATAAGGAAAGAAAAACTAAATGGAATCTTTTCTTGAAAATCTTTAGGAACTGTAGTGAAGTGACATGACTGCCAAGAAAGCTTTATTAAATAGCCATTAAACATAAAAACCCCAAATGTTCTTGTAAGAGTCTTGGCCCCAGTCAGCTCTGTGGACTTGGCATACATTCTAAAAATTCTGGATTTCTCTTAGTTCTTTAGTTTTGCTCTATAATCACGGTTTGACTTCAGAGCCAAAGACCTATGTGCTTGCTCAAGAGTAAGTAGCTCCAACTTGTATCTGAAGAGTTGCTGAAAGATTTGTATCTGGTTTGGCAATTTTGTGTGCTTTGGTAAATGCCATAAAATGCAGTTCTTCTCTACTACATCTTCATCATAAATAGACTAAATCTGGCTTCTTATTTGGTGCTATGTTGCTACAGAGAGCCTTGTATCATTACCAGTAGGACTCGGTGAGGTATTGAGGTCATCCCTTACTGTAAATGATTATCCCCCACTGTAAATGATCAGGCTGTTTTAGTGGTAAAATATTTCTGAGTACAGCAGTCACAGTCTAGGGAGGGGCTGAAGGTTTTTTTGTGCATCCTCTGCTTTACTCAATTATTTTTTTTATAAGAGTAAACTTCAAGTTTATTAGCACAAAACCTAATGGTAGGCACCTCAAAAGGACCCTGTTTCCATTGCTATCCTTCATACACTTATAAAAATATATTTTGAAAGATCTTCACTTGGGAAACTAACAGATCACCTTGGGTAACCTTGCCACGGAGTTTATTATAGTGTTTCTGCCTCCAGCTGTCCACCTCATGCTTATGCCAGGAACTATTAAATGATGCTTCTTTTTTTGGCTGAAGTGGTTGATGCCACTTCATATTTTTCCTACCTTCTCACTTGACAGTAGGATAATAAACTCTAGTAGGGTGGCAGAGCAAACAGCTAAGGGCTTTATTATCTTAAACTACTGCAGTATATAAAATTCTACAGACTTGCAAAAATTACATATCTGTCTTCCACAAAGCCACCCTCGTTTGCTGCTACTATTTGCCTAGTCAGAAATTCCTTGAATAATGACTTAAGTTTTTTAGCTTGAAGCAAACTGCTGTGGGTTTTGTTTGTTTTGATTAATAAAATGGAAAAAAATCAGCAAAGTACCAGACCTGCCTGAATAGCAGCAGTACTTGCTAGTGTGACACAAAGGTTCAGGTCAGGGTCTTGCACATGTTGAACAGTAGAAGCAGGAAATCCTCCCTAAAACACATCCAATGGGTTTCTGGTGGCTGAATAAAACCAGCTCTTGGTGTAACCTAACCTTTCCAAACTCTGTGAATTGCTATGAAACAGTATTCCAAAAAAACGTATTCCAATTACACATGGGCATGGCTCCACAGTAAGTCTTTTTTTTTTTTTTTTTTTTCCTTCATTAAGAATTCTGATCCAGAAGCAGAAACTGGCTTTGTTTGGCACTGAGACAGTTTTTCCTGCCACTGTCTATTCTGCCATCCCATGATTCCAGCTACCTGGGAAGACAGGGCATGCTACAATTTGTCAAAACAAAACAGCATGGATTTCAGTTTTCCAGGCTAAAATTCATTGCAGTTCAACAGTTGCTACTTGAGATGTGACTTAAGCAGAGGTGGGCAGACCATTACCGTTGGGAAACAGGAACTATCCCAAGATAAGCTGCTCCCTGCCTTACGTGGGAGCACAAGTAAGCTCAGGGCAAAATGTTGAACTCAGTTGAAACTTTATCACCTTAATTCTGTTTTGATACTCCACAGGTTTTGATTGGCTCAGTATACAAATGCTAAATTGTAATTGCTTTGTATACCTAGATTTAGTGTTTGTTTGCACAGCAAAGCAAAGATGTGATTGCAGCGTGAACTAGAGCAGAAGCTGTCTGGGCACCGAGGGTACCACACGTCATTTGCAGCCAATGCTAACATCTATCCCAGTTTATCTTCCTTGCTGTCATTACCTCTGCAAGGTAAGTTTTGATTGGTATTGGTCAGTTTTGGTCTGTCTGTTTGTTCTAGGATTGCCAAATATGGCAAAATGGAGGCATTTTTTTGCTCAGACTTGTCCTAAGGAAATTTAGTCTAGTCCAGACAGCAGCACTGCGTGGGATTCATCTCACCTAATTTTAGCTATTTAATAGTTAGGCAGCAAGTTGAACCAGTTAACTCATAGTCACTGGAAAGGGATGGCCATCTCCAAAAAATGACTTGTCCTGGCCTGTGTCTACGGTGAGTCATTTTCTGTAGGCACCCATCTCTCCCTGTTGATTGTTGAGGAGTCTAGATGACTGGCTTAGATGATGACAGTAACATTTCAGTAGTAGAAGTTGGGTAAGATGAATCCCTCCAAATAATTTTTATCTAGGAAAGACAATGTTCCCATCTCAGGGTACGCTGTATGTGGCCAATGCTTGACATGCAATGTCTACAGAAATGGTGATGAGGAGCTGTGAACACAAAGAGTGTGATACGCTCTTCTTTAGCCTGGCTAGAGAACAAGGCTCATTTTATGTTTTCATTCTCCTTATTTGGAATAATTAGCCTTTATGAACCACACACAGAAGGGAATGATGTCACTGCTCTTCATTCATGCTTATACAGTGCTCTGTGAGCCACAGAGAGAAGCTTAAATCTACATTCAGACCATCAAGAGTTAAAGTGCAGAGCCTTGTGCATCTTGGCATTAGAGCTGCACATAAGAAGAAGACAGTCCTTGCCCCACGGACTTAAGGTGATTTGACAATAGATGGCTAAAGTATCCTGGAGGTGACCAAGGTATGAAGTAGACCAGTCCTAGTGAGCAGGTTCCCATCAAGCCCAGACTTAATTTTATTTGACTAGTGCCAGGCTGGCTCAATTATGGTGACTCACAATGTTTTCTTGTAGCATGAACAGAAGAAACCAACCTAATGTTTGGAATGGTCTGACTTCTCCAAACTTGTTAGACATGTAGTTTATTTCTGTTTCGAGGAGATGGGGAAAACAAAAAACAACCCCGCCAACCCAGCAGGTAATGCTTCTATTCACCAACAAGTGATAATTTCCTCATTGCTTCAGCGATCTTTTGTCATGTTTTTTTTTTCCCTTCCAGCTAACTCAGATGCTGAACATGGGAAAGCTGAACTCTTTGTCAGCTCTGAGTATTTTTTCGTGAAAAACTTCCAATACATGAAAGGATTTATTTTCAAAACACACCAATTTTGTAGGCAGTTAACAAAGATGTCTTTTTTCTCCACTTTTTCTTAGAATTGCTTCTTAGAAAAAAAAATCACAGAAGGGGGGTTAATTTTTACATAAAAGCTGCTACTTGCAGGAGACCTTTATATGTTTAACGATGTAAAAGAAACATTGAAACTTTTGATACACTACACAGACAATGCCCTTCACATGAAAACCATTGTAGATCACTCAAATGCCACATAGTCTTTGTGTCATGATAATCTACTGTATAAAACTAAACAGTCATAAAAGTAATCATTAAGGCAAAAGGTTGCTATTTCATCTGGCAGTATAGTTATTGTAATAACAGCATATCTGAGACATGAGAGACTTTAAGAAAGGGAGAGACAAAAAGAACTTTAAAGCAGCCAGTGTCTGTTTCCACTAAGCTACTAAATCACATCTTATTTCAGACCACGTTACATGTTTAAATTTCCATCCAAGTTCTAATCCAGTGGCTTTAAGCTGAGCTAGTATCTGCTGCTGAACTGGATCTGCTCTTGGATAAGGTTCCAGCAATGCTTTTTTCTTAATCGTGCCAAGCCACTTGGCAAACTGCATGCATACAGACCCAGGGCACAGAAGTTTCTCTCCTGCTTCAGGTTCATATATCTTTTTATCTTTCTCCTTGTGCCGGTGACACAAAAGCTTTGGATAAAATAATCTGTTTTAAAAAATGCATTACCATTGGTACACTATAGCATTGCTAATATTAGTAGAATATTAGCACACTTTAAAATGATTCCTATTTAAGCGCACAAAGACTGTGCCAAACTCTACGGCCAAAGGGTTTCTATTCACCATATCTAACTTTATGCATTTTGTGTTGGGGCTTTAGTTTTATGCTTAGTCTCATTAGGTAGTGAAGCATGAGAGACACTTCTAAAGGTTAATTTTAGGTGAAGTGTCTTGATTTCTAAGGTGCCGTTGTGTCTCCCTCAACTATACAAAAAGTCTGTATCATTCCATGCCTTAATCAGGAGGAATCTAAATTAAAATGCTTTTTCAGCTTGAACTTTGGAGTTCCCTAATTTGTGAATGCCAGACTTTGTAGCCCCAATGACATCTTTTTTTGATACTGTATTTTCAGATATAAGTTACATGCTAAAAAACCCCATGGATGGGTCAGTCATGTAATATATGTTGGTACACTCTTTCCCAGTGAGTTTTCCCCCATACTCTCACGTCTTCAACAGCCTCCATGCCTCTGATCTCCAACACCTGGATCCCACTCCACTGCTAACCATGCTTTGTCCCCGTCTGTCTCCCCATCACAGACAACCCCTGCCAAAAATTAAGGAAGATGCTGGATGTGAGCTTTTTCAGGAGGCATAAACAGCAGCACCAGCTGTCCTATCTATGATAACAGTTCACTTATTACCTTGAGCTCCTTTTTCTTTATACTCCATAACCACCTCCCTCTTCCCCACTCACTCCAGCATCCATTGGTTCTCATCTGCTTCCCTCCAGTCCCTCAATGTCAGGAAACATATGCTGAGAGGTGGGAATATTTTACTGCCCTTAAGAGAGAGAAGACAGGGCAACCGGAACAGTAAGCAGCTGAATTCTGGGGTTTTATGTGGGAAAAAAGAGATGGGTTTTTTTTGTGTAACGAGTGTTGCAGAGTACTGGAAAGGTCTGTATTTATAAAATGCTTCAAAGTTTGGAAGTTGTCTAAACATTTCTCAGGCATGAATCTCTTCCATCCCTAAATTTTAATTAGGTTGAGAATATATCTCACAACTTTCCCAATTCTGAAATGAAGGGCTATTTAGTGTACAGTTTGTGTTTTGTCTCTACCTAACCAAATGTTTTAATTTAGCCCTAGGCAGCTTGAGAAGGTAGCAACACAATTTTAAAGTCTGGGATACTGAAGAAGGCTTCAAAACGTTGGATAAATGTATATCTTCTCTGTTATTAGGTGATAGCTAAATAAATACCTATAAGTACAAGTAAGCAGATTATCTGTATGAGAACAAAATCTCAGAATGCAGTGCAATGACTATCTCTATAAACATGAAGAGGTGAACTGAAGCAGCAAATCTGAGGACTCATGCCCAAACCTTGTTTCTGCTCTCTGGAATATTCAGGGGTTTCGATTTGATCCTCTATAGTAATTCTGCTAATATTCAATACATAGTATTTGATAAAGTTGTCCTCCAAGGCTTGAAAACCCTCGATATCAATGTATATCTTTAACACCCATCTGAAGACAATGAAGTTTTTAAATTAGGAGAATTCTACCAAACTTTATAGTTAAGGCCTTTTCTTCTTAGAAGAAAACACTGCCTTCCTCACCTGGTGGGAAGAAAGGAAAGCGTGCACATTCTATACTGCTCTTTGAAGTATAAACTTCACAGGACGAATAAAGATTTGTCCTCTTCTTTCAGTTTAGGTGCATGCAAACAGAAACAGTGTCAGATGGACGATAGCATCGTTCCATTATGTTTGTACATTGTGCTTATAAATATGATCATACTTACCCAGAAAGCTTTCTTAAATGTGGAATCTCCCTACTGAGCAATAGATTTCCCTGATCCCTCAAATAACTCTATATTGAAGCAAATAAACTTTAGCTATAAAACTTTCAGAACACAATCTTTTGATTTATATTTCTCTTTGCCTTCCTGGTGGTACAGAGAAGATCTATACAGTCAGGATGATGTACCTCTCAAGGGCTTGATCAAACCACTATAAAACTGCTGCCAAAATATCCGGTCATTTATTTAACTCAAAACATTCTGCCATGCTAGAAAAGAAAAGTTGACTGCTGAGCACCAGGAGGCCCAAAATATTCATACCCAATGGATCATGGATTTCCCTGTGTCACTTATCTTACCATTTCAGTGCAGTACCATATGTTCCCATACAATTTTGTAATGTGCCCCATATGTTTGCTTTCCTTGATGAAAACCAAGGAGGCAGCAAATTATCTGCAGCACTGACACACAAATTGTGTTTTTTTTAGTTCTGAGCTTAGATTAATTTCTTTTACTTTTTATATTCTGCTGGGTAAGTGCTCTCCAGTGAATGCCCATATTTCGTGAAAATTGTGAACAACTGTTCAGTGAATGAATGTGCATTAATGTTCCTAAATAACAAGTGTCACAACGTAAGCTATTTAATTTTTAAGCTGGGGATGGTATTTACAAAAAATATAATCAAAAACTTCTGTAACTGTTCATCTCCATTCTGCTAAACATTAAGAGAAAACAAACTGAAGATCTAATTCTTCCTGGTGAGCAGAGCTATGTCAGAGGTGAATTTGGCCAAAACAGAGATCTGGATCTCAGCTCTGAACATAGCAATGAATTTGAGCATTTGCTGGTGAAACTCTGACCAGGTTTGAGATGAACAGGAAAAACTGAATGCAGCGAGGAATGAGTAAGAGTTACGCAAGCCACAACTCTCTCCAACTCTGTGGGTGTATGCGTGTGGCTGTAAGTTTATTTGTGAAAATAACTATGAAGCTTTGGTCTTACGCAGGGCTTCTGATAGCACAATGTTTTCATCTCAATGTGGCCCAACTAACTAACTAACTAACTACGTATGGAGCAGTGATATAGCTGTGACATTCTTTCTTTTGAAACAGAAAAGATTGACTAAAGATGTAGATGATCTGCTTAAGTCCCTATGCTGTGTTGCGGAATGTTTTATAGACTGCTGTGACTTGCATGGTTTTTTGTCATTGCATACAGCATACTTCTTACTGCTTAAACATCTACTAGAATTTTTGATAATTACACATTATGGTACAGATCCTCTACTAAGGGACATTTGGAAAAACTAACTTAAGCAAGTTTAATATGTGAACTCAAACCATATTACATGCCTGTGTGGACACTTGATCTGGTAATTAAAATGTCCTCCATTCAGTTTAACTTAAGTCACTTCCAAAATAAATGAAAATAAATTGTGTTAAAGCCACCAGTTCACCGGAGGAGATCCACAAAGAGCCCTAAGGCAGATCAGCAAGTCCACATAGAAAGCCAATTCAGCATAATTTTTATGATGTCTGGAGCTTACAGTCACAACGGCTGCAATATACTCCCAACAGATCTAACTCTTTCCCTTTCTATATCCTGAAAATCAGGTAAAATAAGGGTTAACATGAAAGTCTTAATCCAGCTGATAACTCCTGGATGTTTTTGAAAGCTTTTTTGCTATGCAACTGTCAAACGCTGTGCTCTGTTGTCTACCCCAAGCACTGCAGGCAAGAGAAGATGGAATTAAAACTGAATTTTCACCGCATTTGTGGAGTGAATGCAGAATGTAAATGCTACTTAGCAGGATTGGCTTTCTGTGGGTTTTTTCTTTTGGTCTTTCTTTACATGTTTGAGCAGTTTATGAACCCTTCCAGACTGAGCTCCTTGTTGTGCAATTTAGCAGGATGTATGGATGCCATGGCGTTGTCTTCCCCTGAGGCCCATTACTTCCTGATCTCTGCTATCAGATCAGATTTATGATGTGGATAAAGAGGAGTTTGGGTCCATTTAAGGTTTAATGCTTATTGACCATTAAAACTGCTAACATGATTTCTAGCAGCAGAGAACATTATATTGGAGATCGGGATTACGCAGGGCCTTTGTATCTCGGGGAAGTGTTTATACTTTTTAAGGCCTACCAGCTTTCTGGTCCACTGTGCTGCAGAGCAAAGATCTTTTCTGGCTCCAGCAGGATTTTCCTAGTTGAAACACATACCTGAAAAGACTACAAATGGATAAAACAGTTTACTAAGACATGCTAATCCAAAAGTAAGAGAAATAAAAAGATTCAGCTGAATCCTTTCTGCTTTAAATTTGGCAGTCCCTGGAGGCTGCATGTCAGGCTCACTGGAGGCAAGGTTTATGGACATAATGTAGTTATACCACATTTAGTCTGTGTATTTGTTTTATACTTCCTTCAAAAGGGCACAATGGCCATTTTTTCTTAGTCCAGAAGTGGGTAATTTCACCTTCTGTTGCTGTAAAGGAGGACTTGTTTCTGCTCTTGTTCTTTGGGTTTTAGCTTCAAATTCTTTCACTAGTTTAGCTTCACTAATCTTTCACAGATTTATGTTTTTAATGCCTTAGTGTGGTTTTGATATCACACCCATGCACACTCTTTATACTGAATTCAGGGTTTAAGACAGAAGTCTGGGAAACGGTCTCATGTTTCTGCACTGATGGAGCCTTGATTTTAGAACATGACTACTGTGAAATGAAGGCTGCATACACAGTATATTTTGAATAGTTTCCCATTTAGCTACTCCTTCATGGCATATATCAAAGTATGCTATCTAAACCTTGGGTGGGTGGAGCAGCTTAGAATCGGATGAACACCAAAATACCTAAATGCAGCAAGCTTTCCAGCCTATTTCTGCTTCAGTTTGGTCTGGAAGTACTACACCACCAGCACTGGAAACAGTAATTCCTTATTCCCTCTTGCCAATGCGAGGGCACTTCTTGTCAAAACTAGCCCTGGCCAGGCCTAGATAATTCCCCAGCACTGTAAAGGAAAGCAGTGAGAATGTACGTTAAAAGCCATAAAAAAGCTGAGGGAGGCCCTCTGAAGATTAAGACATGAGTGGATTTTTAGTATCAGTGAGCAACATTTCCAAAAGCTAAGTGACTTCAAAATGTAATCATTAAGGTAATTTTGAAAAAGTTACCCAGTATTAGGAAAGCTACAGTCCTTCTGTTGTTTCCGAGTTCTGAGTGTTGTGTCATTTATGTTTTGCACTGGAAAACAGAAAACAGTAAATAGAAAGCTAAAAATCAATTAAAACTAGCAATTATTTTGCTCAGGTTAAATTCTAGTTTCTGGCAACTATTCAATCTACTAAAAATGAACTGACTAGACTTATTTAAAAATTGGCTAACATTACTGTTAGTCTTCAAAATAAGGTAAGAAATGGGTGAATGGCTGATAAATCAGTGGATCACTTCTACTTGATTCAGGTTTCTTCTGCTACTCTATGAGTTAGTGCCATGGCTGTTTTTCACTCATCTGGGATGGTTGGTCTTGTCAGCCAGAGATTCTAATTCTGGGTGAGTATCTCATTAAAGAGATCTTGCATCAAGAACTTTCCTATCAGGTGTGATGGTAAGAGTCAAAGCCTATATCCTCACGTCATGGACTCACACGATCAAATTAAACAGGTGTTAAATTCAACAAAATTTATTCTTCAATCAAAATTGTTTAGAACTCTGACATTAGCAAACCACAGGTTCAACGATGTAAGGGGAAATTAAAACTGCACGACTGAGTTACGAATTCTTAAGCTTTAGAAATGATGACCCAAAATGTGTATATCAGTCACCTAAAAGATGAGGGCTCTCCACCTCGAGGAGTTTCCTTAGGTGGTGTCCCAAGCCAAGTGGAGATCCCCCGGCTGCAGACCTGCTGCTCCAAGGAGGACTGGCTCAATTTGCCCTCCGGCGGGGCTCCAATTACACCCTACCCAAATTTGATCTGTGGTCATATATGGTCAGCGGTCAAGAAGTTTCTTTTGACCAAAGTGTTTCATTGGCCGAGGGTCTTGCCTTTTGACCGAATTGTGTATGTGATGGTCGTCACCAGCCGAAGTGTGTACAGGACCACAGCCACCACATGGGCTGGGCAGCTCGACCCCCAAACTGCGGCTTCTAGGGTTTTTTTTCGGTCAAAAAGTTTCAGTCTCTATCAGGCTGGGTGTACCTGCCACAGCTTAGAAGAAAGGTGCATGAGAGGAACTGGTACCAGTTCCTCAGTTTTACTGTTTAGCTGTCCACTAGCTTATACTCTGCCATATAAAGGCAACTCAAAATTAGTGCTGGTTTTACTGTAGCTGTGATGGTTCAGAAGCTGTTCAGCTGTCTAGAAAGCTGTGGCAGAGGCTGAACATACAATGTATATATACTGAGGGATAGGGACTTTTCTACCCATATTTAATCTATGTTAGTGATTATACATAGTTAGGAAGCTTGCTTCCTGCTATCCCCTGACATCCTGTCATCATGATAGCTTGGCTATAAGAAGCTGTCTGGGGATTTCTCTGTGCTTGAGAAGAGTTGGTTGGGAGAGCTGTAATACAATAACAAAAATGTCCTTAGAGGGAACATTCCGTAGGCCTTGAGGAGCTCTTTTGTTGGCATCCTCAAAGATAATTATCCGTACTAGCAGAAAGACATCTTACTGCAGTGGTAACCATGGTTTACTGTTGGTTTTTTTTTTTGCAGACACAGTTTCATCATGTAGGACCATGACTTTTTCACATTCATAGCTGATTCATTTATATCTGACAAATGTTTCAAGCCTGTTTATTCTGTCACCAAAATCTTACTTTCTTATCTTTTCAACCAACCCTTTGCTTGAACTCGGACTCTTTAGAGGACACTTTATCCCTGTGCCAGATATCACTGTGGGAATAAAGAGCACGAGACTCTGCAAATGCCAGTAATACAAACAAAGAGTCATGAAGATAATCATAGTATTGCAATGCTTGAGGGAAGCACCACTTCATAAGTAGCACAAACCCAGTGTTGATTTTTTCCCTCTTTTATGGTAAGATCTACTACTATATGCACTATAATTACGGAAGTATTTAGAGTTTTTTTCATCTTTCTACTTCTATTTGTGTAAGAATCTATTCCAAAGCAGCAGGTCCTGCATGCAGTCTGAAAGGAGCGGAGATATAGGGTTGTTCTGCCATCTTGGGGAAAAAATAATAGGCTCACAGCACGCTTTTTAACCCGTTTCCTTTAAAGCATCAGATCTCCTTCAGTGATGCAAATCTAGTTCATCTACTGACCATAAAGAATGGGATAATGAATGGAATACTTCAGCTTTGAAATTGAATCCTTATGATCTAAGAATTATGAATTGGATTGTAATAACTTTTTGAACTATTTGATGAATTTGGATATAATTATCACCTCACAAGCCACAGAGCATGTTATTGCTGAGTATTTATTATATAGCCTTTGTCACATAATTACAGAAAGATTGCTCAGGGATACATGCTTTATAAAACTGAGAGAAACTAAATATTTATTTTCATTTTATTATGTACGTTTATTGTTTGGAATTTTCTCCATCAAACTGTTTACAGGTTCTAAGGCAGGACAATTGTTGAACTGTACTTGGAAAGGAACTTACTTTGCAGGTTACATGAAAAAGCACTTAACAGCAATGGCACCATTTCTCTCTAGACAAGGCAAAAGAGAAAGCACATGATAAAGTTTGTATTAGTAGAACTATAAATTTCCCAAGTAAAATTAATTGTATCTCTTAGCTATTGACTTGAAGGTGCAAGATTTTTTTTGTATGTGCAAATGCCCCCGCATTCTGCAATTATCTTCTCTTGCAACAAACTAAAAGCAGAACAGGTTTCTCATTAAAACTATGGGTTTTTTCCACCATTCTGATGCAGGAAAAAGGCTTAAAAGAAAATGCAAATGTTGTGGTTATATCCACTTGAAGAGCTCTTTGCACAACCAGAATGATATAAAGCACTCAATGTTAATGAGCTTCAGATCAGGCACGTAGACCAAAATTTCAATACTTATCACTGCCTTAATTGGATATTCATTTTGATTCTACACACCTCTCCCCAGGGGTGTGGTAAATAAGGCCAAGTTTATTCTTGGATGGCTGTGCTTATAAACTGAGTGATAGGTAAGGCATTCCTCATGTGGGTGCAGTTAGCCTGGCATTGTTCTGCCACAGAAACACACCCTTCCTTGAAACAAGGAGACACACAGTTTGCTGGAATAACTGTCTGAAGATTAGGAGCTTCTCTCGGCACAGCTATGCCAGCCAGGGATCAAACCAACACGTGTGGCAGAAGTCTGGAGGGGGAGACAGGGTTTAGGAATGGTGTGATATGGTCCCCGTGCTGAGAACGATGCTTAGCACTCACTCCCTGGGAAGAGGAATGAAACGCATACATATTATTTCATATCATTCCCTGTTCCATTTCCATATCCAGCGCCTCTCCCAAATGACTTGCTCAGTGTAATAAAATAAATGTATTGTGTTTTATCTGATGCTTTCTCTACTATTCTCAGCCACCTCCCTATCTTGTATTCTTTCATCTGTGTGACTCATCTTTCCTTTAAAAAAGCAAGCATGTCAGGACATTCAGGATATAGTAGAGAAAGTAAGAACCTGGTGGATTTATTTGATCTCTTTTCCAGGCTTTCTGTTGGATTAAAATAAATGAGTGAGCAATTGTTGGTTAAAAAGGAAAATTCTGGATGAAGCATTTTCCATTCCTCAAACGGAATCAGAATGAAGACTGTTTGAAACTTGGGAAAAGGAAGTTTACAGTGCCATTATTCCCTCATTTTCTAGTGGGATTTCAGATACATTTGCTGCATTTGATCATAAAAATCTGTGCTGATGTAGTAAACTACCCAGGATCCTCAGTCACAGTTCAGAGTACACTGTGAGGCTCATAGAGACAAAACAGAAAAATATTTTGTGACCTCAGGAGTTTACAATCTGAATGGAACATCAGAGACCAAACAGATAAAACCAGACAGAGCAGAACACAAGGTAACTAGCGATCAGGGTTTTTTGCAATGTCAGAAGAGAAATAGGGGAAGCTGTCTTGTAAGAGGAGATAAAAGGAGCTAGGCTTGTTTTACCTTGCAAAGTCAAGGCTGAGTGTACTATTCATAGTAATAATTTTGGACATGGGTAAATATCAGAGAAAGATAAGAACTGCTGAAATTTTAGGATAGTTCAAAGCGAAATGCACACAATTTCATCCTAAAACAAGTTAGCTAGAAGAAGATTTGTATCTCTTGGAAGCACAGAAGTGGCCTTCCACTATGGGAAGTAAGAGGAAAGAAATGAAATCACTTCAAGATGGAGCGTGAGGCATTTACAGCAGGATAAGGAGTATCCTGGAGTTAGGACCTACAACTCGGCATATAAGACTCTGGCTGATCAGCTTGCTGATATCTGCAAGAGGGGCTGGAGGAAGACTTGACTGCTGTTTGTTGACCCTGTCTGTTTGCACTCCATTCATGTTATACTTAATTAGCTCTGTGCTTCAGAGCGCCTGCCACGTAAGTGCAGGAACAAGGAAGAATGTCCTCTTTTTCCCCCATCAATGCAAAACATGGCTTGTGGGAAAGATGGGGTTTTACCTTCTTCTCATATGTCAGTGATCAGTGGGAAGTCCTTGAGATATTTAGATTGTTCTGGCTTATGTGCCTTAATCATGTCCTCAAGGCTAAACCCCGTCATTGTATTTCAGGATTTGTACTGTATTTTCTATTAAACCACGAATCAATTGCGCTCTGAATTTTGGTTGGGGAATTGCCGCCTTCTGTTTTTTTCTTCCATCTAATAAACTCCCTGCCTATGGTAAGGAGCTCAGATACTGCATTTCCCCTGCTTTTGCCTGTTCCCTTCCTTTGGGACAGGCTAATTCTGGCAGTCTTTCTTGTATGAATGCTTCGAATAATGTTCCAAAGATTTCAGGGTGTTTTTGTGGTTTCTGGTATATGGGATCATGTAGTGTAGAGCTCTATGGACTCTGGGCTGAATGTGAAATACTTGGCTGCCTGCTATTGCAAAGTATTTCTCTTTTTAGGATCTGAGAAAAGACAGTGAGGTAGCTCTGTGGATGCTTCCTATTAGCATAGGGGAAGGGAGCACAGGAGAGGCGCATGAAAATGCTTGTCTAAAAAACCTGTACATGAATGCTGTAGGCTGACTTCCCAGAGGCAATGTTTTGGTAATTAGAAAGCCTGCATCCTTCTCTTTCCAGGGCATTACCTTCAGTGGTCTGCAAGTACAAGGGAAAAAAGCTTCTGTGAGGTGGAGGTCTTTGTTGAAGGAGTGGGAATGATTGGGGAAAAGGGTGTGGAGCACTGTATCTTCAAAGAGGACGCCATGGGGCAGGGCATGAAGCCATCCTTGGAGAGATTTGCTGTGAGAATGAGAATAAAGCAGGCATGGGGAAAATCTGGATTTTTGCTCCCAGAGCTCAGAAGTCTGGAGGCACCTGTGGCTGAACACAAAGGGAGTTCAGACCAGCAACTGCTGCCGGCACTGGCAGCAGAAAAGGATGATTTTTCATCCATATATGGAAGCTGCATGAAGTTTCCTTGAAACGATTTTACTGTCTTTGAAATGGGTAAAATGGATTTAATAATCACAGGACTGTTATATGTTTCTGTGGCAAAATCCATATGACACCTCCGTTGACTCCATATAAGCTGAGGGAATTACCTGCTGGACAGATGACTGCAGACTGAGAGGTGATCAGGAATTCATGGGCCCAGTAAACTGAGGCTAGACAGGATGCAAGCTAAGGGCATAAAATCTCCTGTGTTCCTGGCAATTTTCTACTCTTCCTTTCAGCCAAAGGTTTTACTACAGTATTGATAAAACTCACAGAAAGAAACCCCCACAAGCCAACAACTGAAAGCATATAATTCCACTAAAACTTTCAGGTTTGGCAAAACAGAGGTTTCTTTTGGACATGCATATATTTTGTTTCAAAAATTTCAATTATAGCTACTTATCACACCTTTTACTTGAGGCAGACAGCCTGCGGGGCCCCAAAGACAGCATTGCTGGCCTGCCACTGGACACGGATAAGGCATCGCCATGCTCTGGCATCCAGGTAGGTGTTCCCCTGACCCACCCCTGGGATGCGACGGCAGTTTTCCAACGGAAGCTCTTCCGAACAAAGCCACCTAGCTGAATACACCATGACTTTTAGATAAGGTTTTACGTCATCAGAACATTCCCAGCTAGATCTTATTCCAGTGCTGGACCAGATGAGCTGGCTGGGGTCTTATGCAGACTTGATCAAATCCCCAGTGAATGTGCAAAAGGCATTTAGGAAATAACCTGCTGAAAGTTTCCTCTCAAGCAGGGAATGAAGTGTGGGTCTCTCGGTGGAATCACTATGTTTTGTTTCCATTTTAAATTATTGTTGTGTGTTACCTAACTGCAGAAGTTCTCATTTTCCAAATGTAAGTCCATTTCTTATCTGAATTCTGCTAAGTTCTTTGCCTCAGATATACCTCATGATACTGAGTAAAAGAGATTAGCTGTGAAGAAAAGAGATTACATGCAAGCCCTGCCTTTTATCAGCCTTAAATCAGTGTCTTTTAAGTTCCTTCCTCTTCTTTTCTAGTAAGACAAATGGAATATATGTTGACTTTGTCTTTGCTATTCATTGCTTGACATAATGTCCCAGATTTCAAATCAAATTGTTGCCACACATAACATTAGATCTTGCTACCTGGGTATGAATCCATTATTTGTGCGTGAGAAAGGGTATTTCTTCAATATATTTAAAAACATGTTTAAAAATGTGTCTTATGGAAAGTGAAAGGAAGATGGTATGGTCACAGTATAAAACTGTCCTGAAACAACTGGTGACAAATACAAAACTTCTGTGTATGAAGAGCTTTTAGGACTGGAAACTACAACTTGCAGAATGAATAACAGATAATCATGGGAATCCCAACAGCCATTAGAAGTCACTCATGAGGGTAAACCAGCTCATTCCTTCACTGACCCTTAACAATAATTAAAAATCATGAAAGCTCAGGATCTGGTTAATGCAGTTTCTCTCCAAAGAGCAAGTTTAATCCTCTGCACTGGAAGCAGAGATGCACTTTTGGTTTTTTTACATTGTACGTGATCACCATGGCATAATAATATTGAATCATGACATTACTAAGCATTTCTCAACAAAACACAATTTACTCTTGAACTTTTATTCATTTCTATTTGACAGCTGAGGTGTTTCCTTCTCTTCTTTTTTGTTATAGAGGGAAAAATTCCATCTCTCTTGAAAAGTGTTTCTCATGTGCTTTTCATCAGAGACCAACAGTTATTGTTTATGACCTTGGCTTTTAATTGTAAATCCAAACCCATCGTTTTGGAAACTTTACGAGTTTGCAAATAAACCTTGTGTAAATTTTCCATGCTTGTGATCTGAACACTTATTTTAGTAGCAGCTGATGCTTGGTCCTACATATATATAACCTTAAGCCGTTAGCTTCATGCTGAGAATATAACCAAGCAACCTGCTAGCTTTCAAGCTATCATTATTACAGCCTTGATTATCTCCACATCCCCTGGCTGAGTGATGGGGCCTTTTGAAACTTCTTGAAAGTCACTCAAGTGATTTCTTCCATCACCTCCTGGCCAAAGAGCTGAGTCTTGTCTTGATGACAGGGTTTGAGACTGTGCAGTTATGCACTGATTGTAAAACATTTTGCTTACAAGAAATTAAGCCAAATTACAGAAAAAGCAAATCACATAGCATCTGTGAGTGCAGCTCTAATAGAAAAGAGTCCCTCTGACCCAAAACTAGCAATATTGCTGCAAGCCAGGAGAAGCATGTGGTTATAGACTGTGCTTTGGGAGAACCAAGGTCCCACCACAGACTTCCTATATAATTTGGGCAAGTCGCTTTTTAATCTCTCACTGCCTCAATTCCCCATCTTTAAGGGATGGACAACAATACTTTGTCTTGTGTGTGTAGCTTTTTGTGGTACAGACTGTCTCTAGCTGACAGCGCAGCACTTAGTACAGTGGAGTTATGACCAACCGGTGTTTCTCTAGGGACTTCTGCAATAAGTATGACATGCACTTGTCCTTGTCATGGCAGAGTAAAAGTTCTTAGCCAGGTAGCCAGAATCTGGAGCTTTAGAGATCCATACTAATGCTATGATAGAGGTTTTCTCTCACCTTCTCTGTACAGAGCAGACTGATAGTAGTTTGCAAGTTTCTTTCACTCTCCTGGTTGCCCTTCTGCAGGAGTTGAAGGGTCCTCTCAGTCTGAAGGCTCATTGCACAGGGAAAGGCCAGACGCTAATAACAGCATTTTGAGGTCCCTGCTGTGACCAGCAAAGACCTTCAGATGGAATAATTTTAATGAGCTTCACGTGTTTGTAGTGTTGACTTTTACTTGAGAGCTAGTTTCCTTGACTCCTTTTATAGTCATTGCAGACAAACAGACACTTCCAAGATGGGATTCATCTGCCCTATATTAGGTTACTATTTTAGGGTGAGATAAATCATCCCCTGGAGTTTCCTATTTCTTTTCATTGACTACAAAGAGAGTCCAAACAATTACCTCATGTGCAGACTTTTACCCTGTAGATCTGAACTTCAACTTGTGGTGCTGTATGAAGCATCTACAGACGTCACCAAGCCTTCCCAACAAAGTCAGTAGCACTGTGTCCTTTTTATTTTTTCTTGCTGGGGAAACTGAGGAACAGTGATACGGCCACAGTGTTCAAGGCCACCAAGCAGTCCTATGCTGATACACTGAGTAACAGTGCAGACCCAGAACTGCTGTTTTGTAAAGCTTGGCACCACTCAGTTGAGCCACTCCGTGTTTAAACCTGCTGAATACTTGGATCTAAAGATCTCAGGTGAAGCTACTCTAAACTAGAAACACAAGTTACACCTCATAGTTGATGCTTATCATTAGTACAACGCATTTTAAATTTTGAGAAACAGAAATCACTAAAGACACCACAATAGCAGCTACAAATGCCACCCGAACCGTGAACATTTTCCTTAGACATGTGGCACCTGGTGTTGAGTGAGAGCTCTTCTGAGTAATTTCTAAACCAAATAAAAACCCTGCTGTGTCTGCAATACCTGGGTATCACAGCTCTCATAACAGGTAATTCTCATGGATTCAACTTATTTTGAATTGCCAGGGGATAAACAGAAAGATTAGTAAAGATGGTGTAATGTGGCACCCGTAAAATAAATATGAGTGGAATAACTGTGAATAAGTAATCAGCTAGCTTGTCAGCAGCGTGCTGTCTAGCTGCTGAAAAATGAACTGCTTAAAGTGCAGTGTCCATTCCTCGGGACAAGTCAGAGCAGAGCAGCCTGTGGGAAAGGCGCTTTCATGTGGTTTCTCTGAATTGCTTGAATGGATGTGACTAGTTTCATCATTTGGCGAAATCTGTCTGGGGGATGAGATAAAACATACATAATCTTTGCCACTTATTACACGGCTGGATCAGAGCGTGTTTCGAATCACTGGCAGAATGCGTCCCTTTGTGGAGGCTGTTAGTGACAAGAACCAGCACCGTGCAAGGCGCAGATGATGTAAGATCCACTTCTAGGCATTTGCACTCTTGGCGTGTTGCTGGGGGCCGAGTACTGAGCACTACTGCAGTTCCTGCAGAGGTGAGCGCTGCTTGCCGTGATCCTGCAGCTCTCTGTGGTGGCAGAACGTAATGCTTCGCATCCTGAGCTCAGGAAGGGCCTCTGAAAACACAGAGGTGCCTTAAGGAAACACAGCATCTTAAATGAGAAGGCTGCAAGCAGTTTAGACAGCTACTCCCCTCCAAGATCCCTGCCTTGCTCCTGCTGCTTCACTTCCACTATGCTTCTCCTTTCTGGCATCTCCTAGTTTCTCACTTTTCTCCTTCACCTTTGTCATCTTGCTCTTCTTCCAGCAACCTCCCCTTACCCTCTTTCAGCTTTCTGAGCATGATTTTAAAGCATTGCTCTAATATGCGTAGATAACCCTCTGAAGGCACTATCACAAATAAGCCAATGTAGGGGTCTAGTGTGCAGAGGCAGATTGAATTTTTTTCCAGCTTGGTTTCATCTCTCCATGTTGTCTGAACCTCTCTGCGTCAAAGTCTCTAATTGCACATAACAAATTCAAAGCACGTTATTCAGCACCAAATAAATACATCAAAGAGGTAAACATCACAAAATACTACAAGCTGTTTGACACTAGGATGGCCAAGAGAAGAGAGACCTGCTGTGAGAGCATCATCTGAAGGAAAAGCTACAATGTAAGCTCAAATCATTAGATAGAGGAGAAGACACAGAAGCTCTTTCATAGCCAAACTGAAAAATTTAATTTGAACTGACAATCAATGATCAGACATAAACCTGTAGGAAAGTAGGCACTGTTAGTATCACAGAACCACTTCTTTACGTCTTTAGCAAGGGAAGGGATGAAGAAGAGAAGAGAACAAGTTGGGAAATGAGGCAGAGTAGTGTCAAAAGGCATTCTGGATGCATAATGCAGATTATTTATGTGAATTTCACTTTTTGTCTAAATCCATTGGTGAAATGTGCTATGTAAATCAGGGAAGAGTTGTGCTTTCTATAGCTGTTTAGAAAGCTAATTTCTTCTCGTGCTTGAAGAATGATGTCATCAAATTTTAGATATTAAAAAAAAGTGTTAGGATAGGAAAGGAGAGGCCATTAAGCTTATATACAGATAATTGTACAATGAAGACAGCTGAGCCTATATTAAGAATTTATGACCTGTCTTGTCATTTACTCTTGCTCCTAGCTCTTCTATGCAGCTACTAAACCCACGTTTATGCACATATTTCTTCAAGTAAACTCTTGAGTAATAATATAAATACAATAAATTTTGCAAAGTTGAGTTTCCAAGAGTTAATGGAAGAATTAACAACATGTTTTATGTGGCTTTAATCAAGTCCCAAGATGTGTGTGTTTATATGTGTTTAATCAAGTCCCTAATTATTCAGAGCATCTTTGGCTCACTCAGTGTGTATTCTTGCTTATTTACTCTGGCTACTCACACTTTTATCCTATTCTCATTACTTAATGCAATTTTATTTTTTAAAAAATCTGATTAACAGCACAGTAATCAGATTTTCATGTGGATTCCTCTTTTGTGCCCATCATTATTTGACAATATTCCCAGATTTCTAATACAATGTTAGTCTTTGTGGTGGGTTGACCTTGGGTGGCTGCCAGGTGCCCACCAAGCTGCTCTATCACTCCCCCTCCTTAACCTGACGGGGGAGAAAATACAATGAAAAGCTTGTAGATCAAGATAAGGATAGGAAGATCACTCAGCAATTACTGTCACAGGCAAAACAGACTCGACTTGGGGACATTAATTTAATTTATTGCCAATTACACAGAGTAGGATAATGAGAAATAATAACAAATCTAAAAATACCTTCCCTTCACCCCTCCCTTCTTCCCAGGCTCAGCTTCACTCCCAACTCTTTTACCTTCTCCTCCAAGTGGTGCAGGGGGATGGGGAATGGGTGTTGCAGTCGGTTCATAACACTTCATCTCTGCCTCTCCTTCCTCTTCGCACTCCTCCCCTGGTCCAGCATGGGGAGACACAGTCCTTCACAAGCTTCTCTGATGTGGGTCCTTCCCACGGGCTGCAGTCCTTCAGGCACAGACCGCTCCAGCGTGGGTCCCCCAAGGGGTCACAAGTCCTGCCAGAAAACCTGCTCCAGCCTGGGCTCCTCTCTCCACAGGGCCGCAGGTCCTGCCAGGAGC
>JANZLQ010000013.1:27977181-28015144 GCA_026212715.1 Elanus axillaris | reverse complement strand
GGGGGACACAGCCGGGACAGCCGACCCCCACTGACCCGAGGGGTATCCCAGACCAGAGGACGTCGTGCTCTGTAAGATAAAGCTGGGGGAAGAAGGAGGCAGGGGGATGTTTGGGGTGCTGGCGTTTGTCTTCCCGAGTCCCCGTTCGGCGAGATGGAGCCCGGCTGTCCTGGAGATGGCTGAACTCCTGCCTGCCCATGGGAGGTGCTGAGCGAATTCCTTGGTTTGCTTTGCTTGTGCGTGCAGCTTTTGCTTTCCCTGTTAAACTGTCTTTATCTCAACCCGTGAGTTTTCTCACTTTTACCATTCTGATGCTCTCCCCCATCCCACTGCAGGGGAGTGAGCGAGCGGCTGCGTGGGGCTGCGCTGCCCACCTGGGTTAATCCACATCACCCCAGCATCTCTGCTACAGGCGACAAGTTACTCTATATATCGAAGCATGATTTCAAGCCATTTCTTGTGTTGGAACTATTCTTTACTATTAATTCGCTGTTAATTCACTGTTTGATTTTGGGACATGACTATACCATTCTATTTGGATAGCTCAACTGATCAAAACTGACTGAGGATGTTTCTTTAGAACATGAGGAGTCTTCTGGTGCTAGCTGGGGGCAAACAAACAATTTACAACAGTAATAACAATGACACTTGTTCCTTGAAGTAGCTCATTGTCCAGAAAGCACGCTAATTGGAAATTATTTTTTTCCTTTTCATTGTTAAATAGTTATGATTTTGTTTGTTCTGCCACGTATAGACACTCAGTATGATGCATTTCTTTTTTAGGCTTAAAAGGAAGTATTTATGGTATTGATAATTCTGTCTTTAAGGCTGAATTTCCTGAAGAGCTTTTATTGATCTTAGACATAAACAAAGACAGGGAAATTCCTTTTAAGTTTTTGATTCCTTTTAAGTTCTTGATTCAATGATCACTGAGCACAACAACAGTTCTCCCATGTCATCTGTTAAGAGATCTGCATATTATGGACTCAAGCTATTTATTATGCCTTGGGAGCTTACAGTCCCGGTACTCAAAGACCCATAAATGCAGAGCTGAACTCAGACTATCCATTTGCAAGTAAAAAAACATCCCAGCAATAAAAAATGTAAAATCAGAACTTCAAATTAAATTTCCAGCAAGTGCAAATAACTACAGTTATTTCTTTCCTAAGACAGTGCTAATGATGTATTTAGAAGCTGTCCAGTGGCAGGTATCAGACAGTAATTTTAAAGAAGTCTTCTTTAAAGGAGCAATCTAAATATAAAGCAACTCAGAATTTTTCAATACCATTTAGTTGGTTTTGCCATTTTTTGGAGTCATGTAGTTTGAGATACTTAAAAGGAGTCTGTATTCATGGGAAAAGATGTTCAACACTATGTGACGAACAAGTTTCCTTTAAGGTGTATCCAGAAAAGAAGTATTGAAATCTGAAATTCTTAGTGGATTGCTTTAAGGAAGCCTTATACTTGCCAAAAGGAATGGAAAAATTAAGAAAGTACATTCCCAGAACTTTCCATCTTTTCTTTAAGAAGAATAAGGAGCTCCTGTTCCCAGTTCTTCAAAATCTCTTTGGATTAACTGTGATGTAAATGAGATCAAACCAGGATTTTCTAGCTATAATAGTTATACAGAGCTGCCTATAAGCTAACTTGAAGAATTCAGCCATCTGAGAGAAACCTGAAAAGCTCCAAAATCCTGAGGTGAACCTTACTGTAGGTGGTTCTGGCAAAGTTGAAAAACGCCTTCATGCCTAGAGAATCTACCATCAAAGGGGTGGTCTCTTTCAGAAATGCTTATCAAGGATGCGAACTGGGCCTTATTCTCATCTGACCTGAATGACCAGCTTGTAAAAATGCAAACGTGTGAAGAGAAAACCGTGGGTACAGAATCAAGCTGTAGATCAGGATTAACTCCATCAGCTGAAGTCATAAGTTTTAAAGCAGTGAAGATCAGTCAAGCACATGTGCCACCTTGCCCACCGCTGACAGCTTTCCAAGCGCTTGGCCTGCTTTCCGAATGCTTTCAAAATGCCCTGCCGCTTGCCAGATAAAAGTTTTCTTATAAACCGGAACAGTGATGGGGTGTTACTGCTACTCTAACATCTTGTAAGACCAGTTCTTCTCACACTAAATTGTACACAGTGCTTGCAATGTCCTGGACGTCCTGTCAGCACATTCCAGTATTCTGGTGGCACAGCCAAAACTGGGAAAGAAAAGAAATCGTAGTTATCAAAACAGGCAACAATATGAATCTGTTAGTTAACTTATGGCTCGAGATGTTTCTAGACAGGAATGCTGGCACCAGTTCCCTAAAAACTAGTGTAGCTCTGCCAATGCTGTGCAAGCGGTGCATGAAATTTTAGTGTGAGGGCTGTTCAAAGTAAGCTTTTGATTGAGGATTAGGAACAGTGAATGCTAAGCCATGGGACACCCCTGCCGTGTGCTCTACTCCACGCTCAGAAATTCACTCCAGTTAAATAGAGGTCTGGGTCAAGAAAACATGGCCTACATGATGTCACCTCTTTCTGAGACGATCTTGAAATGACCTTGTTTCTTTGAGGCAAGGGTGAATATGTCTTTTCTCAATGAGACGCTGTACCTGCCTTTGCTCTCCTGTTGCCAAGCTGGCTGGGCTGCGCTCAGTCTCCGTGCAGGCTGAAAGCAACAATAGCAAGTAAAGTCTTACAGTTTCAAGACACGTCTCCTCATGAGGTATCTTCCAGAAAGAAAAACTCAGCGTACCGAAAGGAAGGCCTTATATCGATAGTCTGATTCATTTCAGCAGACTTCATGTTATAATTTGATGCTCTCCCCTCACATTATCTCCAGCTGCTTAGCAAAACTGTTGTAAGTAGGGTATGCAGTGATTTCGGATGCTGGCAAAATACTACCCTGGAGACCAAATACAAGAAACTCTCTCTTTTTTTTTTTATTTTCTGATTCAAAGCGCATCTCAAAGTTTTACTGGCTCTTTCTATGCAGGAGCTTAACACAAACTTTCTCTGCTAAGGCTGTTTTATTTTTACAGGCACAATGAAGATTTCTTTGCTTATGGGTGGAAAAAGGAGGCATTCCAAAATGTTTACCAAAGAATAGCTGTTTACAAAACTAGCATCTTGCTTTTTGTCTTGGGTAACTTAGCATCCATAAATGGCAAGAAGATTGTTCTGGTACTTCAAGTCCCTCTGCATTATTCATTAGGGAAGCTCAAGCTGAATAACTTTCTCTGGGACAAAGCTGTTGCTAAGCTTAAAGTTTGGGAGATCTAGTAATGCAGTTTTGCTTATCCTTCTCCCCAGGAAACTCTTCCACTCACACGATGTGAGGATACCGTGACTTGGCAAAACCATCCTTTGTGCTACTTCCTGGATACTGGAGAACAGGACAACTATGTGAAATGAAGAGAAGATTTATTAACCCTGACACTTCAGCAATGAATCAAAATGAGAGGAAGAGGAGGCAGAGAGAGGGAAAGAAAGGGGGGATAAAACTAGTTCCTCATGGCATCCTACATATGTTATGACATGGCTTTTCCAAAAATGAGCAAGCAGAGAAGCCATACGTGTATGTACGTTTTGTAACATATATATATACCAGCTTGAATGACAAATGTAATTTCAGCTCTGCCAAATAAAGGTCCAACTTCTATTTGTCTTATTATAGGGTAAGCCACAACAGTCAAGATGTCCATTTCGGTCACTTGCCTACAGAGTGACTGAGCGCGTGGTTTCCTCTGCCGCAATTTCGCTTTAAGGAAATGGGGATTTCATTTTTGGACAGCGAAAGAAAACTTCTGTGTTCTGAAAGAGTGGAAAGGACTGAGGTTCAAAGCTGAACTACAGCTTTTGCTGATGGTTAGCTTTTGGTCACAGTGTTAGCAGCGTGATGGTGAAAGCACACTCTCCTAGCACAGAGGCTTTGGCAAGGGATGAAGGGTGAACTCAGCTGGGGAGGCACACAAGAAAGGTGAAAGGAAAAAAGAATCTGGAAACCAATCTGCGAGTCAGACATGTTGCAGAAGCTTAAAGCATTGATGCAAGATTATAAAATGTAGAACAAGACTCTCTGTCCCTGTGCATCAGTTCTTCAAGAAATTCCTAGACATGTATAGAATTAGAAGAAGAAACAGTCTGAAATTAAGTCCAGCACCACTGTATTGAAAGAAAGCACACTAAACAGGGAGCTAATTTGGCTGCAGGGATAAGGAACATTTGCCAAAGTACTATTCTGGTGCATTTTTCTCAGCTCTGACTCTCCAAGGGTGTTCTACCTCCCTTCTAACTTAAACTGCAACTCTGAGAAATGACTTGTTGTTTCAAAGTCTCCCTTCAAAGGTTAGAGGCTCTTGGGAATGTATGTATTCTGCCATTCTCAGCAGAAAAATCACAGGCTGAATGAGCACGAGGACTACCTGTCGATGCCTAGAAATGGTGGAAATGTGGCTGTGCGGAGACACACTGGCAGGTTGTCAGGAAGAAATCTTACACGACTTCCCCTTCACTAGGCTGCTTCTGCAGATAAAGCTGTCAGATGTGCTTTCAGTGGTGCCAGTCCGGGACTGGACTAGTCCGTGAGCAATGCCTTTGGAGATCAGAGGAACTCATCCTCATAATACTACTCAGACCTACCTTTTATGAGAATTACATATGCTATAACATTCTTTAAAAACCAAATATTTCAAAATATTTGGTTGTCTGATTCTCCTAACATGGTGATATATTTTTGTTTGCTTTCTCATCTGCTTCTTAGCCCACCTGCAGTTGGTTTTCCCATGGATCTTGTGGGAAACAGCTTATGAGGTTCTGATGGGACATGAAATTAACCTTTTTCAGTCAGACGTCTTCCAGTAGAACTACCATTTTTCATACAAACACTTTCTTGCGACTAATAGTATTTGCAGAATAGTATGCACTTACATACACCACATATGTTGAAATAGCAACTTATTACTTTCATTTATTTTTGGCCTCAGTGCTGGTAAGTTAAAACTAAAACCTTTTGTACTAGAAAAATGATTCAATAATTGCAGTTATTTATCTTACAGTGGGTATGAAATTATTATTTTAGCTTTACTGAACACAGAAGATGTGCAAGTTCTCTGTCAATGATTATTATAATTGATATTACATTTTGAATGGAAACATTGATAAAATAGTGAGAAATTAACAAACCAACTCTGAGCAGCAGGTAACTGAATCCTGTGTTAACATATCTCTGTTCGTAGCCATTGACTTCCTTTACAGCACAGTGCAATTCTCAGTACAGTGTAATTTTTATATTCAGTTGTCAAACAAGTTGCCTACAGTATGTTCCCATTTATCTTAAGTATCCACATGTTCCTAACAGGTAACCATATGCTGAGTGCCTTCACAGTTGTATAAAATAGGTGTGTCCCAGGAATGCAGTATGCACTTAGGTGTCTTTATTTTGGGAAGTATGTTTTGCATTCAGTACCGCACATTGTGCATTTCAGCTCAATGTCTGCAATTCATGGGCATTTCTTAAAAAAGCTGTTTGTTAAATAATCCATCCATATATTTGTTTTATTGATTATGTGGCAGTAATTACCAGTAGTACACAGCTAGTAGAATGCGTATATAATCAATTCAGAAGAACTTTAAAACATGTATTTTGTCTTCGAGGCTCACAATGACCTACGAAAACTGGTCATGACGTGAATTTAAGGATCATACTGACAGCACTGAAAACCCAGCATTGGAAGGACAATGGGCTACTCATGTCCAGCCCAGCTGGGACCATTATGCTAGCATAGCTTAAAAACAGACTTGACAGTCATCACCAAAGGGCCCAAAGTCAGAATTTGTGTGTTTGGCCTCCCCCAACTCTATACAAACGGTGATGTCACTAAGGAGTGGGGGAAAAGAGTTGTTTGTGTAGGACTGCTTCTAAACAGAATGCTTTTCAAACTTTTCCATGCAGCATCAGCTGTTTTTTAATGATAATATTTTTATCTTCCACTAATCCACTTAAGGCAAGACATAACATTCTTGTTCTGTTATTTTACTGGAATTCTTATTTGTTCTAATTTATTCTGATGTCCCCACATCACTTCTTTAATCCAATTTCAGTCTGAACGGCAGCTCAGTAACTGGTTTATAGTCATGGAAGTGGCTTGTGCCAAATTAGAAAAAGCACATTGTTGTTATTTTTGCAAAGCTGAACTTGTTAAGGAAATTACAGGGGTAACGCTATGACAAAATCAACCACTGAACCGTCATTCTTCTAGGTCCAATACTAAGACACTTTATATGGGCATACAAGGTCCAAAAACTGTTTAAAAACCTCAGCAGTAAAAAGCCAAGAGAAAATCAACACAGAGCAACAAAAATCCCTGAAGAGTGAGTTTGTATTTCCATGTGTCCTTTATAGGAAATTTCTTTTGTAAGTTTTCAAAGCTTACAACAGACAAGGGATGGAGATGTTTTAACGTAGCAGGACTACAGCAGTGACAGTTGTCCCTATTCATTAGTTTATTCTGGTCACCCTGTAACCCTCTAGTGTTCTTTTAGAAAGTGTGGATCATCCTAATCCAAAAAGAGCAAGGTACTTCATCACACAATTTCTTTGGAGGCTAGAGCTCACATTAAAGCGCTTCGTTCATAAGGAGTGTTGGGTAGGATGAGCATCACGAGAAGGGAACTTAGAAGATTACTGTGAGCTATTGAGCATACTGTGCATCTTGGACATACCTGTATTTTCCTTGATACTAACCTCCAGGTGGGATGAGGACTTCCCCGAGCAGATGGAATTCCAGAAAAAAACATAGAGAAGCATGTCTGTAGAGCAGGGTCTAAAACACTGACAAGAATGATTTGTGAACAAAGAATAACGATGCCAGAATGGACAATTTTTTTCTTTTAAAAAATATTTTATTTTGCCAAAACTAACAGTCCCTCATTTGAATAATGATTCATGGCATAAAAACGAGTGTGTTTTGTTAGTTATAAATGATTACCTGTAGCTTTTTTTTCCTATTGTTTACAGAAAGGGATTGCATATCTGAAATCTATATGTAAAAATATGTAATTACTCTGTACAGACATAAAATTTTAGGTTCATTCTGGAAAAATCAGACCATGTATTTTTATATGGACATCCTTTTCATGTACTTGAGAATCTGTGAGTTCCAAGACAGATGAGTTAAATGTATGTGGAGCAGAAACAGCAAGACAGACTTAGAGTGGGATTTGAAAAGGAAGAAGTTTAGTTTGATCTCACAGTAAAGGACAGCAGAGACACAGTCAAACAGCAGGCAAGTGAAATGATGAATTAGACATACAAGTAAAAAGTGTCTTCATTAAAACCAGAAAACGGGATGCTGTGCTAACCAAGGCACAACATGATTCAAGATACTTCCAGGAGGTCCTACAGGATTTCTCACTATCTTTATCCATACATAACACTCTGGTCATGGCTGCGATTGAAGACTGTGCATGGTGACATGCCTAAATGAAAGGCTAAATGGTGATATTTTCCAAAGCCACTCAAAAAATGATGATCGTGAGGAATATTATGTGCTCTGTTTTAACAATGACAACTAGACATCAGAGCTGATGGCTAGACATGCCTGAGAAAATGTCAGAGACAGAGGCTAAAATTTGAGTTTGCATGGAAACGACTGGCGCTCAAGTAAAAAAAAAAAACTGTTTTGTGAGATATTCAGTTGAGATGTTACCTGACTTTGGTTTTGTGTAGAAGGTTACCACAGAGGATAAGAGGTCGTGAAGAACAAGAGAAGACACAGACATCAAAGAAAAAGGGAAAAGGGGAGTAACACAAAGGACCTTAAGGGAAAACTGGGAGTAGAAGGGCAACTAAGAAAGGAAAGAGGCATCAAATTCAAGAAAGAAGAGGAGCTAGGAAAGGAGCACTGCTGATTTTAAGAAGAGCAGTTGGTAGGTCAGGAAGAGAGAAGAGGCACTAGTGCTTCTGAGCTTTGGTTTGTTAGAGACTTTAGGCAGCAAGAATTTGAAAGACTACCAGGTTGGGAAGTATCTAGGACTGAAGAAGAACTGCAGACACTGACTTGAGGTGAAAGCTGAAAAAGTAAAAGATGGAGGTTAAAGCTGATGAGCTAAGTCAAGCTAAAAGTGATGTTTTTAAGATGGAACAGAGTAATGGACTACTGTTACATGATAGGCAAAAGTGGGAGGAGAGTCAAAGATTAAGGGGAGGTATATAGGACTGTTGGGAAAAATCTGATACTGTACCTGTCTGCCATTAAGTGGGGAACTATATTGCTCTGTTGGGAAATACGTCACGAATAAACCATAAAAGACACTTTTTTCCAAAAAAAAAAAAAAAGTGATTCATTATATATAAGAAAAAGATCATACTTTTATTATCCAGCTGCTTACCAGTAGCATAAACCTGGCTCCCATTATTTTTCATGTTCTCTTTTACCACTTTCCTCCTCTTCTTAAAGTGTTGCCATATGTTATACACCTTATTTTCCTGAAAAACTTATTACTGGAAATCCAGTGGCATATGTGTAATGTTAAATGCTGATGCCATTCTCTACCTAACATGTAAATATTTAGCTACTGACTGCTCTCAATGGAAGCTGCAAACTTGACTTTGGCTGCTTAGCATCTCTGAAAATCAAGTCACTCAGATGCCTGAATGTGGATTTAATTTTCTAACTGTGGACATTCTGGTAGCATTTTTAAATATGTTGAAAAGTAACTTCCGAAATAGGAAATTTTAGGAAATTAATGCAAAGATTAGATGAACTTTCGATCTTTGAATTTAGGGTGACAACCCTTTCCCTGCCTAAAGCACGCAGGTGTCTGAGATACCATTTAAGCAATTAAGCTTTATATGGACTTGGATGGTGTTAGTGCATCTGCCTATAAACTGAGGGTCTAGATGCATATTTTCTGCCTGTGCACGTTTTGGGATTTACAAATCTGGTCAGGATCCCAGGCTAGAGTGTGTTCAGTGGTTGTGAATGCCTTCTTACAGAAGCAGGGTCAAAGAGGAAAGATTGGTGGTGCTGCTACTGTTACTCATTCTGCTACAAACAAAAACAGTAGGAAAGAGCTGTAGGCTCTGGTCTTCAGTCCCTGAATTGTTAAGGCAGTTTACTTTAGACAGGCACTGGACAAAGCCCAGAAATGATCCAGAGCACTGGGATTCCCTATTCCCAACAGCACGCTCTAACCACCAAGCTCCCTCTTGTTTACTCTTCTTCTGGTCCCATGACTCCATTAGTCCTGGATGCTCTTGGCCACATTTGAAAGAAACAGTTGGTGTTTGCTTTCACCATTGAAATATTACCTAGCTCTGCTACTTCACAGATGTTGACTATTTGTTGATTCGCTGAAAGCCCTTAAAACAACCTCACTTGCTTCCCTGCTTCTCTTTTCAAAGTCTAAAGCTGGGCTGCTAAATTTACATGCTTTATGCACCAGGATATGTGGAGGATTAAGAGTCTAAAAACCTGCAACCCATTCCAGGGGAAGAGGAGATGTTGAGTACCTTTGGAAATCAGAAAATGTCAGGAATCTCAACAATCACATTGAGCTAGATTTAGTTTATGTGTCATTCAACCCATTGCTTCTGATTTTGCTTCCCGCCCCTGCCTCGGTCTAACCAATTACATGGCCTAAATGTGTACAAAGCACAAGTAATTATGCAAGAATTAAAAAAAATAAATTAGGAACTCCTTTTCTGTTCCTCATTGGAAAGCTTCAAAATGAAAACTCAGCTGTAGCTGATCTCCTGTAGACCCAGAAGCTTCAAACGTGAATCGCTTCAGCTGAGTAGGATCCATTTAATTCTGGTCTGTTTTTTTTTACTTACCAAATGCAGGAATCATGTAGTGAGTTTGTTCATAGACTTGTTTTATTAGCAAATAATTCTTCTCTGTCTCAGTTGTTTACATTCCTACGTGGCCTGTTTTGTCAAGAGATATGCAACATTTGCCAAATGTCCTTCCTGGAATTTCATAATTGCACTCTGATTTGTTCCCACTCATATGTCTAAGCGTTTCTTTTCAATTTAAAAAACAAAAAGCAAGGAGATGAACTAGGTTTAAAAGGGCTTGTTGACATCAGCATCTATGTATTTTGGGGGTATCATGAAACCAAAACAACATGAGATTAAGTGGAGTCAGTTACATTATTGACTGCTATATTTAGAAAGAACTGAAGGAAGTGTCTCTCCTCTGCATTGTGTGGACTTCACCTGCAGAATCCATTACCACAGGAAATAGTTCCAGTCAAATATTATGGCTAAACTTTAAAAAAAAGGATGCGTATAAGTATTGTCTAAGAATAACATCTGTTGCGACAAATGTTGAGAGTACTTCAATACACTGATCTCATTAAAAAAATCATTGTAAATAACATTTGACAGCTTGGGAGGAGTATGGTTTTGTTTGGCTTGCTGGCTTTTGTGACAGTGAAGGACTGGCCAGCCTCAGGAGAGGAACACAGAGTCACAGGACGGCTGAGGGGGGAAAGGCCCCTTGGTGATCATCCAGTTCAACATCGCTGCTTCGAGCAGGGCTGCCCAGAGCAGGCTGCCGCAGACCGCGTCCAGCTGGGTTTTGAACGTCTCTGAGAATGGAGACTCCACAATGTCTCTGGGCAACCGGTGCCGGTGTTTGACCACCCTCACCGTAAAAGAGGTGTTTCTATCTTTAAACGGGATTTCCTGTGTTTCTGTTTGTACCCATTGCCTCTCATCCTGTCAGTGGATACCAGAGAAGGGCCTGGCTCCAACTTCTTTACTCACCCATCAGGTATCTATACACATCGATATACTGACGTGCAGGCCTCCTGCCACCTTTTCTTGATTTCCTGCTCATGGCCATGGACCACTCTTGAGCACAGAGGAGGTGATCTTTGAAATTATCAACCGCTCTCCTGGACCCCTCATCTCTTCAGGGCTGAATCCCATGGGATTCTTCTAAGCAGGTCCCTGAACAGGCCAAAATCTGCTCTCCTGAACTCTATCCAAGGTTGTGATCCTTCTTTTTCCCTTGTATTCTCCTCTCAGGATACCGATCTCTGCCATGTCATGGTCACTGCAGCCAAGGCTGCCCCAGCCTTGCCATTCCTGAAAAGTTCTTCCTTGTTTGTTAGTATGTGAATCTGTCTATTGCTCCTCAACTCTTTCCTCCTCACTGGTAGGATCAAGGAGACTTCAGGAGACTGTTATGCAAAACTTTTTCAAAAGTTGCACTGACCTTTCTGAAGGTACTGAATCTGTAGTAGTGTCTGGAATAAATTTCTAAAAACATCATACCGGTGAGTTGGCTGGGCCATCAGCTAAATTTCCATGTTGAAATTTTTGGAAGGCAGGAAGGTAGCATGACTGGTTTTCTGCCATACCTCTGTGTGATCCTAGTCTCTTCTCTTAGACAATGCCAGCTGGAAACAATGACTCTGAGATTCCTTGAAAAGGGTCAAATCGGATAAAATCATTAAGTTTGGAAAAGACCTCTAAGATCATCAAGTCCAACCATCAACCCAACACCACCATGCCCACTAAACCATGTCCTGAAACTAAACCATGCCCTGAAAACATGGACAGTTCTGAAAACAGGGTCAGTGGAGGACACAAAGGAAAGGCAAACATGAAAGGAAGCTATAGCCAAAGACATTATCATATACAGAGAGGCTTAAGATGAAGTGTGGATGAAGCCATAGAAAATAATTTCATTGACTTTATGCTTACAAAATAGACTTTTCAGGGCTCCCTTAGCCTAAATTGACTATACCTTCTTTAATTTTTGATAAGCAGCAGAAAGCATTTATGTTTTAAAACCACTTTAAAGTGTGGGATTTTTTAGCCAGTATAGCCTGTCAGAAAGCTTTTGTATTGCACATTTTAATCCCTGAACATAAGGTGAGTCTTTGTTACAAATGCTTGGTTTACTTGAACAGAAATCTGTAAAAAAATTTGACATGAAAATGACCCTACAAATCCTTCTTTACTAGTAAACCTTTTCTGTTGTTTCTAGTGTGTATTTTCTGAAAGTTTCCACTTTCTGTTTCCTACACTTTCCTATGTGCTCATAACAGGCTGGCAATTGGTGTGACTTCTCGTCAGGCCTGGTGGTAATCTTGACAATTATTATGTGCAGAAATTAGAATTTTTTTTTCTGTTGTTATGAAACTTGAACTGTTTACACCTATGAAGTATGAAGTCCAGGTATTATTGATAATGGGGCATTCTTCCAGAGGCAGCTTTGGGAAAACAATGCATTCTCTGTTAACCCTCAACCTGCTTACTTGGGGCCTTATTTTTTCCTTACTTGGGAAAATATTTAAAGCAGGAATAAGGGTAGATTTCATTAGCAACAAGGAACTTGAATTCTGTGAGATCATGAAACCATGGAGGGATTGTTGAACAAGAGACAGAATCCTCATCCTGCAAGGAATTGTGTGTGGTTTTGACCAGTTCTTCTCAGGTCTTCTTCTTTTTTTTTTTCCTTCCCCAAATCAATGTCATGCCCTAAATAAGTGCTTGCATGAGCCAAATGCTTTGTAAATGGTTAAATACCACAAAGCAATAAAGTAATTGACTACAGTCATTTTGAAAAAGAGTCTAGGTATCATACTGATGTAAAGCCAGGCTGTGGTAATCCAGTAAGAAATATGTTAACATAAATATAAAATTGCTTTTCAGACCCGCTCCCAGACCAGAGGAATGCTTAGCTGCTGATTTAGCCAGTTGTGGAGCAGCTTCCTCAAGGTTGACATATGGAAATACAGTTGGAGGAAACACGTAGTCTTGACTTACCTTTATATTTTCTGGCACTCTGAGGGACAGAGCGAGACAAGGACATCAAGGGCACATTCATTCAACAGGAGCATAACACTGGAGAGAATCTCTTGGGATCAGTTTAAGTGCTTAGATAGAGGTGTCCTAGACTATCTTGGACATTTAAAGCATCCTTTCTGGTCTCCACCTGCCATGCCAGAAGGTTTCCTGCAGGTCTTGTATGCTAGTTTCATGAGGAAGTGTCAGATAGACAGCCTAGCTTGCCGACAATGGCATTTACTGCTCCCCTAACGGCATGACATCCAGCTGAAGCTGCTAACAGACAGAATTCAATTCCCAAATTACCTAAGCCCCATTTAAAACTACCTAGATTTTCAGACTGTGTCCTAGGGATTATTCTGTGGTCCTGGTGGCTCATATAATGAAAGAGAATGTAGACTTAAGTTATTCCTGATGAACGAACTAATTTTCAGCCCAATAATATACAATTTTTATCTTGAAAGAAAAAAACCATTCAGCCCAAGTAACTTCTGACTGTTAGCATGAACAACTCTCTTGTCTTCGTGATGTTTACAGTCTTCTCCATGTGAGCATAAATATAGACAAGAAGATGACCTTTTCTGACCTTGTTTTGTTAGGCTAAGCAAAACTCATCTGGAGTCTTATCATAGATGGTCTCTCCAACTTTCAGACCATCCCGGGAGCCTCTTCTGAATCATGTCTGACCTATACTATCTTGAGCATGGCTGCCCACAGCTATGCAGTTTTACCAAGTCCTTGCAGATTAATCTTAACAAGCTCCTAATTCACTCCAGAGTTGCATTAGCCTTTTTCATATCTTAAAACAGTATTCAGAGCCAAGCTTTTCTCTTCTGTCTTTTCTAGCACTATAGGTACAAGCGGTGCACATTACGGACAGGGTGGGAACTGGGTTAGTTCTTTACGAAGGCTGCAGAAGGAGTAGGTGGGGACATACAGAATCAGTACTGGGAAAGACTTTCCTAACTAATTTTATGCATATTACATGTGTTAAATGAAACTCTATCTGGAGGCTTAGCACAGTAAAGTCAATGACATTCAAAAGATATTTCTTTCTAGAATAATAATCTTTAGTATGGCAATAAATGTAATTAACTCCTTCCTCAAAGTTCCCTTTAATGACTTGTCTGTGCAGCTTCAGGAAGTAGTTTCATCCATTTAATATTTCACAGGTAAGTTCAATTTAATATATTTTATTGAGATTATATAGTGTTTAATTTTTTTCAGGCTATCATAACAACATTCTGGGAAACTTTTTCAACCACGTAATAATAATAAGCCTGGTTTTCCCTCTGCAGTTCTGCTGTCTGCTCAGAGGATGTCTAAGAAGGTCACACATGGCAGGAAACTCTTGACACTTCTTCATCTTCATCTATTTCAAAGAGTAAAGGACCACAGGTACAAAGAGCTTTCAGACATCTGCCTGAAATCTTCCTTTTTTACAGGAAGAATGAAAAAACCCAAGGCAGCAACTACATGGTTCTCTGGATTGTCTTATGACAGCTCTAACTATAAGCAGTCTCTGTCAGTATGTTACACATTCAGTTCACCTACCTCATTGGAAAGGCAACAGTGATGGCATCTGCGTATTTAGATTTTTTATGGTTCAGGAGCAGTGTATACTTAATGGTTGGCCATAATGCTCAATATTACTCCTGTAGTGAACCACAGCTCTGAACTTTGCTATGCATTTTTGACAAAAAATTGGCTCCTGTTTGTACTGACCTTCAAGCAGCTTTTTGGCATGGAAATCAACATTGTTTATTCAGAAGCAGCTCTCCGGCTTGAAAGGGAAGCCTCAGCTATTTTTATAATTGTTGAGCTTGTATTTGTAAACAAATATTGACGTTCTGTCACGCAGATACTCTGAGCTGCTGAAACACCAGTGTCACTTCTTGTACAGAACGCTCACAGCTATTCCCACACTTGCCCATGAGATTTATAGGCGTTGATTTCTGACATATGAGTTTCAGAGTGGATAAAGCTACTGCAAACTGTCCTGTTCTATAATCTTTCTAGAACCCAAACAGAGAGAGTTTATTGACCTCTAAACGTATAGCAGATTAAAAAATCTGGCAATGACCATAAAACTGATAAAGTATCATAAAATGTCATCTCACACCATAAAAAATGTGTCAGAGAGCAAATAAAAGCCTATTTAAAGTTGTGTACTTAGTCACTCATAAGAGATTTTCATGAACTTGTAATTTTTATGTATATGTGTATATGTGTCTTTTGGTGAACTCGATATGACAAGGGAATAAATTTAACCAAAATGTTGCTGGAGAGATAAACTAATGAATGTATTCCTGCTATTTTTTTTTCAAGCAGATGCTATGTTCTCTCCTGTTTCTATTATTTTCTTGGTTTATATGTGAACTGTGTGCTTGCACCTGGGGAAGTCAGTCTTGTCAAAGCCTCCTCAGGTGACCCCAACAGCTTTGAATGGAGACTTGCACTGATAGTGTTTACCTGGTCTGAGATGGATGCTTTGATATTTGAAACTGCTGCCAAAAGCACAAGGTTTCTGTACACTTCATGCCATCTTGCCCATGGGAAATACACATCTTGGAGAATTTATCCTGGTAGGGCTTAACTTCACTTGAGGTAACATAGGTATTTCTGAGAAACAGTCTTTCCTTCATTTTTGTGTAGATTCAGCTTACTTGCAACCATTTTTTTTTTTTTTGTCATTCTCTGGCCTTGTTAGTAAGTGTACCTTTTTTATTATCTATAATCCTTGTTACTGAGAAGCAATGAAAAATCCTCCTGAGATAGATTACTAACTGAATGTGATAACATTGATTCCTGGAGAAAGATATGCTAGAATTTGCTAAATGGTAGGAATCAGTCCTTTAGTAGTATCGGACTCCTTATGAGACCTGAAAATTTTGGTGGCTGAGGGAATATATTTAGATCTCAGCATGTGATGTCCAGAGAGATGCAATTTCTGTGGTTTGAAGACTACTTTCCCAGACCACCTTCTGTTCTAACCTACAGATATCAAGCCTTCAAGCTGCAGTTTGTGTACTGCCCAACTTAAAATGTTTTGGTCTATCTCACCTACAAAGACTTTGCAGACTCTGCATTTTCATGATCTTTGTTTAATTTAAAAAATGCTTTCCTAGACCCCATAGCTACAACGTACACATAAATTAAACCACTAAAAATGCAGGAGCGTTCACCAGCCTGAAACAGTGATTTGATAAACTCAGTCCCGTATCAGCTACCTAGCTGTACAATAATGCTGTGAATGTCGCAGATTTTTCCTGTGAAACCAGTATCAGCACTGGATACAGAGAAGACCACAGAAGGAAAATCTGGGAGTATAGTTATTCACAAGTGCTCTAGGGAAGAAAAAAGGACAGAGGAAAAAGGGAGGAAAAACAGCAAAAAGAAGAGGGTAAGGGTGAGAGGAGAGGGAGACAGAGGCACTCTCCAGGCAAACTGCTTGCACTGAAGCACACCCTGTCCCCCATTGTCAGGTGATGATTATGAAACTCTGTTATTGCACAAATCATAAATAACTGCCATTTAAGTCACACAAAGTCTGCCTTTACTCTGTCCAATCATCTCAGTTACATCTGTGGGACATTTCCTGTAAGCCAAGGCAAGCCTATAGGTCAGAATTTATACTCCAGCTCACAGAATGCAGTTCTTTTCCTGAATCATTTTGATATACCCATATGGTAAGAAACATGAAAAGATGTCTTTGGTTTGGTTAGAAATGTATAGCTTCTCTCTCTGCTAGTCTTTGGGTAATGTGAAAATTTTCATCTGCCCCAAATCCAGGCTACAACGGACTTACCTTTGCTCCAAATATAGGAAGATAAGAAGTGCAAATAATACATTTGCCCAAGGCAAGAGCTGGCTTGCATCACGCGTTTTCACTTGTTCAAATTAATTTAAGTCACTTCCCACATGATCAGAATAAGCAGCCAGTGATACACCTGACTGTTTCAGCTTTATTGGCAGAATGCAAAATCACTGTATAACTATAAGGGACCCGAGTAATTCTGGGAATGTTTTTCAGCTTTCCCATTATGTACATACCATTTCCCTGTGGTATACAGCTGTAGCAGATACAGGCTGAATACTCTTGATGGATTGATGGAAGCAGCAGAAACGATAATTTCCTAAAGATAAGAGGGAATTAATATCTGAAGGAATGTTAAAAGATATACCTATTTTTTAGCACCAGATATGCAAAACTATACAGCAGAGTTCACTGAATAGAAATTAACGTAAATCAGTCCAGAATTAATTGGCAAGAAGATACTCCATACAAATAACTGCTAGGCTAAATTACATAATTGCCAGCTCTCATCTTGAAATTTTTCTCTGCAATTTCTATTTTCCTTCAACAGCCTGAAATGAGTTTTACTCAGGGGGCAATAATTACAAATTATTCTCTCATTCTGCATTACTTTTTTATCAATAAAAAGAGATAGCCAGCCTCATTTTCTGTCTTTCTCCCTTTTCCCTAGAAATCAGAGAACAAAGCAAAGCAAGACAAAGTAAAACAAGAAGAAATGAAGTGAAAGAAATCTTTAAATGAAACACACTTTTCGTACAAAACTGTTTTTTCCCTTCAGAATTTTTCAGGCACCTTCTTACCTGTCCAAAAATGAGGATTTTTCTTCCCTATTATGTATTGAAATGATAGTTTTTAAAGTCAACCGATGCAGGTGATAAAGCTATCACACCGAAAGGCTGAATATGCAAACCTATTCAGTCTAATGAAGCAAAGATAAACCTATCAGCATCATTAAATGATAGCATCAAGATGAAGAAGTGTTCATTGTGTACAAGCTGAAATGTTCAGTATACATGAAAAGGTGTGTAAATGAAGCATAACAATTGTAGTGTGAGTTACAGTGATCCCAGATGCTAGAAATACATGTGGGCGAGTGTCTATTATTATCAAAAATCGTCTTGTATGCCATTATTCCCCATTTCTAAAATTGTTTGTCTCGTAGTTTTTCAGCTTTTCAGGACTCAGCTGGTGCTGAGTGACATAATGATTCTGCGTTTTCTTCCATGGGAAGATCCCCATGATATTAATACCCCCAACAGCTGAGGAAGTTACAGAAGTAAACTTGTAACACTAGGTTCATGCCTGGAAAACCAATATCTTTTTAGGTTTTGGAAGGGGGAAAAGTAAAGCCACACTGGTGTGTGACCACTAGTTTGCCTCCGAAGTCTGTATGCCATATTTAACTGTTTGAGAGACTATTGGCTGAGTACAAAATATTAGCTACTCCCTCCCTTTATCAGACCATTTTTCTTAATATTGAATTCTTCTTTTTTTAGATTTATCACCTCAGCTATTGCACAGCTAGAGATACATGATGCAAGCACTGTACTATTTTTCAGGCTTCTGAGGGGACTCCAGCCATAACTCTCAGGCTTTTGTGCAAAGGTGCATTTATAATTTTGGAAAGCTTTGAAGGCTCAGCCTCTAGGCTTAATATCCCCTTAGGAAATTGAAATACTTCTACCATATGGAAATAATTTCAGCTTGCCCACCTCCTCATTCACCGCACTGGCTTAAACCACTCAGCTACAGAAAGCTGCCAAGTCCAGTTATGAATCTTAGTCTCTACATGTGCTTTCCGCCAAAGATCAGCAGAAGACAAACCGCACAGTGGGCCATAAATATTTGCTAAGAGGTGTCAGAATGCATCAGCGAACACAGGGCACATTGCATCCCACGCATGCATCAAGTCCCAGGACCTTTTGCAAAATGCTGGATTAATATTATTCTCATTACCTGCTGACTTCTCCATTGACACAGCTAGTCACAAGAAAAAGGATTGAATTTTTAAAAGGAAACTTAAAAATTAACTGCCACCTACTTTTTTCTAACCTCTTGCTCTACCGTAAGACGTCAGGTTCTTGCTTGAATCCCGCCTCGCTGTCAGTGGAGAGGCAGAGCGTAGTAGGAGATGTAGGTATGGTCAGCACTGTGCCTACAGGGCCATGCCAAGCACAGAAAGAGGAGATGCTGAAAAAAAAGGGGAAGTGATGGAAGAGAGACTGCCAGATTTGGAAACCAACTTTTGCTTCTATTTAGAATTATGTTTGGGCAGGTTTTAGTGACTTTGTAGGAATGGCTAGTTTTATGAACATCAGGGCAGAAGTGTTATTTAAAGGGGATAAGGATACAGCGATGATTAGGCTGTTGGTAAAATTAAGATCTCCCAAAGAGACAGGGCAACCCCAATAGCAGGCAGAGAGACAGAAACAGAAGAAAGAGGAAAATGGATACTGAAGTTATCTTGATGCACCAGAAAGGTTAGGAAAGAATAATTAAAGGTGAAAAGATAACAAACCCAAAACGATTCAGTAGCAAAAACCGGAGTGATGTCTTGACCAAGTAGCCATTGACAAGACTTTTGTTTTTGCATTCAATAGGGATGTAGGTTCACCTCCCATCTCAGAGATGAGAAAAATCTCAACTTTGGGCTGAGAAGAAGCCAATGAAGAGATTGAAATAGGAGCTGGTTGTCCTGGTTTCGGCCGGGGTAAACCATAACACTGGGGAAGACTGGAGTAGCACACAAAAGGGTGAGGCTTAGTAAGTGTCCTATGAATCACATCAGACTTGTTGACAGTGAGTGGCTTCTTACGTAGCTGCTGAAAGAAATGCAGCTTTGTGCACAAGACAAAGGAAGCATCAGATATGGAGTGATTTTGGAAAACATGAATGATTTTTCCAGCAGCGGAGAGGTTGTAGAAGTAATGAAACAAAATCCACAGGAGGCTGCTGGAGAAGAGGTTGCTGCAGCAAAAAGGAAGAGATAGTAAGAGCCAGAACAAGCTCAAGCAGAGAGGAGGAATACATGGACACGGACAAGCACAAAGTGGAAAGATACACTGGGGAGAGGAAAAAGAGAGAGAACATAAAAATGTCACCAAAACTGTAAACTGACCAGGACTAGGGGAGGAGGTTGGCATTCATTGCCAGGAAACAGAAGGAGACTGTTTGGGAAGGAGTTTGGTTTTCACAGCACTGAATTTCAGAGTTAGGTGGGTCAGAGAACGTAAACAGAGAAATTTGCAGATGTTTGTCTGAAGGGAGAATGACATACAGGACAGATATTTTAAAAAAAATGTGGTGAGTTGATTTGGATAAAGGATAAAAGTGCAGTGGAAGAAGGGAAAAAGACTAGGACCAATGTTTTGCAAAGCTGAGGAATACGGAAGTGTTTCAGTGCATTTAGTAGGAACAAGTCAAGCCTGCTGGAATGTGTGAAACCTACCAAAAGGAGATTAATTACTTTGTACTGGATACGATACTGCCACGGCTGGATCATTATTAATACAAGATGTAGGCAGTTCATCTTTGTGATACACATTTTTAATGCTACAGAGCACTGCTGTAAGTACAGTGAAGGTGGAAAGGAGAAAGGCACGTTGAGGGAGAATGCACCGAATAAATTAAAAATGGAAGTCTTAGATGTAAGATTATGTTCCTGAAGGCTAATCATATTAAGCAAAGACCTGCTGAAAGTAAGAGAAACAACGATGGGCAGAGGAAACCCCTTAACCTCTTAAATTCAAGCAGGGTGCCCTGACCTGGCCGTTCCGCGGGTTACTGAAAAAGCCACAGACCATGGTCTCCAGGAGGAACCCTACCAAGGGGAGCCAAGGGAAACACTGCGAGCTGGCGAGAGCTACTGCCTCCAGGGGCAGCCGGCTTCTCGTGGGGTGTAGGGAGCAGAGAATTGCAGGGTTGGGTGAAACTTCCCATTAGACCTTTTAACGGGACTGCGGAAAGGTGCAAAGTTAAGGGGTGTTTAGGGGAAGGACCAAAGGAAAAGGGAAGGACCAGAGTGGATCCAGGAGGAAGAAGCATCTATCCTATCTTTTTATTTAAAACCTGTTTCTAACTGTATTCTACGTGGGTGCGTTTTCTAGTCTGAGAAATATTCCGTATGTATTGTAGAACCACCAACAAGTTTGACTGGCTGGTGAGTGGGACAAGAGGTCTGAGTACCAGCAGCTGGAGAGAGAAGGGCACCGTGGGTCTGAGGGGGGCTGTAGATCTGGGGTTCAGCAGCAGGAGGGGCCGTGAGCCTCAGGCCGGCTACTACAAGTCCCATGTTGCGTTTGCACGTGCCTAACCGCCGGTAAAGTGCAAGCCAGAACGGCCAACGAGCAGGGTGGGAGACCTGACCACCAGAAGTGGAGTGAGACCACCCACCCAGGGACCCAGAGGTGTGTGGGGCGGCAGCAGGGCGAGACGAGGGCCCAGGAGCAGCTCCTGGACCCTGAGAGCCCTCGGCCGGCTGCTGGTGAGACCCGTCCCCTCGGTGCGTGGGACCCACCGGCCGCCCTGAGCAGCTGGAGAGGCGGGATGGGATAGAGCCATCTGCGCTGCCCGGCTTTACATTTATATTTACGTTTATTTTTATATATTCCCTTCATCTGGCTCCTGAATACTCATTTGAAAGTTGTTTTGCTTTTTTTCAATTTATAAATGGTGCCTTGATGTCATTCTTGGAGACTCTTTAATTGTAAATATCTAACTTTTATAGACAGGGAGATGTTAGCAGGGGACTGGCTTGTTTTCCTGGCATGTCTCCAAACATCAGTGATTTAGAGTCAATGCTAGAAGAGCTGGCCTGGATAGAGGCCGATGGGATACAATAGAGTTCTGAACTTCTTTTCATTTTAATAAAATGATGTTTTCAACATCTGGAACAATTCTAAACTCTCAGTCACAATATTATAATGCACAAAGCATTTAAACGTCATGAAATATCCCCTTAACGCTTGGATTAATTGATGGTTGTCTTGAATCTGCTTGCACCAGAGTAAGCCGAAATGGATTTAAGTGTTAAGAAAGCCACTGGTTTGGTTTAATAGTTGTGTTTCTTTAGCTGTGTGTCCCCATGGAATTGTTATGCTTAAAGGAACTGTTAAATGTCACTTTGTGTGGTATTGGAGAACAACACTTGAAGTTTTTTTATATGTCAGGGATTGGCACGGATTAATACTTGTATGGTTGTAGCTCCAAGGATGTGTCAGAATAAGCTAATATTACACCCTGATAATTTACTAGAGGTGGCTGAACTAAATCCTGTCAAAATTAACAGGGTTTTCTTCTATGTAAATTTTAATAGATTCTGGATTAATCCCTCCCCATATTATATTTGTTATAAACAAATTCCACCCATGCCTGCATAGTATCTACATGTCTTTAAATGTCCTTGAATTTTTAAAAAGCTCCTTGGAAGATTGTGTAGAATGTGCTTGAACAGAATAAAAATAAAAGCTGAAGGACATACTAAAAATACAGCTTTGCTGCCTGACCAACAAGCCCAGTGATAACCCTTTTGGCAGGATAGCACAAGTGTCCCCAGTGATAAAATTCCTTATTTACAAATCCTGCCTTGCTCAGAGATACCTGTATGCTTACATAGCATTTTAGGTAAGGATTTCTGTCACCCCTCCTAATCTTTTTAAGCAATAGTGGTAATGATTGCTAGAACTAAGGTAGGCTAGGATATCCTGAATGCTTGAATTTAATTGCTTACAATGTCACCATAATCATGGAAGCTGGAATTTTCCATGCTTGCTCTTCATTTCAGGCTAAATTTCTTTGGAAGCCTAGGAAATTCGTTTTTGCCAGTTCTATGAAGATGGTTAAGGGAGCACAGCAGAGAGTTTTAATAATGGTAAAAATAACTTCTGACTTTTTCTAGGATGATATTTTGCTGTTGTTGGATTCTGCAGTAGAAATTGAAGTGTGTATGATTTTTCAGTCCTAAGCTCAGAATTCACCTATTGGTTGTTAATAAATCTGTGTACATCAAAGGGTTTGTAACTGAAGAAAATCTTTGAACATTTAATTAAGGATATCAGGAAGTATGAGTCAGATATTTTCTAGAAGATATAATTAAGCAAATGCCCAAAAGCACTTCTGGAAGACTCAGAAATAGGAAGAACCGAGTTCTTTGTCAACATGGACAGACAGTTCGTGTGTTTGATGGTAGAGAATAATAACTGCTGTTCAAGGAGTGTTACCTTGGTGTGAAATTTCAATCATGAAGGTTCAAGCTGTCTTTTATATGTATGTATGTATGTATGTATATGAAATGTGACCATGTTAGAAAAAAAATGTCTTAGATCTTGCGGTAATCTTTGGTAATATCTATATTACCAAAAGTCCATAAAAAAAAAAAAAAATGGAGCCTTATAACAACTATGAGCTGTTCCAGCCTTGGAAATAACAATTATTTAGAAACTCCTTCAGAAAAGTACTGTGAACGTACTATTGTAAAGGTATTGAATGTACTATTACAACTCTACACTCTAAACAAGTAACTAATATGTGAGATCTATGCAGATTATTTCAAAATTCTTCACAAACTTCCTAGAGATCTTTTTCACTTCAAATGTGTGTTTTCATACTTTAACCAACGATGATTTATAGAATATTGCATCTTAAATCAATTTAGCCTGAAGGGGAGCGACCACATTATTAGCGTGTATTCATCAGTGTATATCTTGATGGTGGAATCTATATACAATCTATATTTGCTCTAAGCAAAAGCTGGTGGTGAGAAGTCTTGTGGAGTATTTGCTGATCTTCATCTGCTCTGTAGGTATAACGTAAGTGCTCTCATGACCCACAGAATGGGTAGATGATGCAGGAAGACACTCACCCAGCATCCATTAGTCACGATCCGTATGGCAATGAAGCAACGGAAGCCTGACATTTAGAGGAGCGATGCCTTTGGTGGAACTGCATAGGAAATGCAGCTGGTTGATTGCTATGAGCAAGTTCAGTTTTCAAGCTGGTGTGGAAATTGCAGCAAGATTGACTGGAGAAGGTTATGTTTATATCCTGAATAATGGCTGAAAAACTGTTTCCTTATTTAACTTCTTTTCCTCAGTTTCACATTCTAGCTTTTTCTGGAAAGTTAGTACCAGTAAAATCCATGCGTCCACATAATTTGTTGGGTCAGGAACGATTCAGCTTATAATTAACCTGTCAGAATAGCAGTTAGTTAATTCTCTGATCCAGCTCGTCAGGCAGCCACTGAAAAGTAGGATTAGCACAAGAGAAGTAGCAGGAATGAGACCACCCCCTTTTGGCAGTAGCCACCACTTATGTCAGTGTAGAGTGATCACAGACCTATAACCAGAGCAAGCCAGGGATTTTATTTCACTCAATCTGTCAATGCCAAAATGACAGATTAATGCAACCAGTTACAATAACTCGTGCATTGCTGCACAAGCCTCTTACACTATTTGGTGTTGCTCTGAAAGACCCCTCTTTGCATCAAGTGTTTACAGGTAGTAACATTTAAATTCTATTCTAGTTTTCACAGCAATAAACAAAAGTTCGAGAAGGCAACCCACATGCATTTTAAAATGTAAAAGAACACCCAGATTAGTTTTAAGCTAAACACATGATGTTGATTTTTAAGACCACCTAGTGATAGCTGAATGCTTGAAATAGGCATTACTGTTAAGAACATGCAGAGCCTTGGAGCCACTGAGGACACAGCAGGAAGAAAGTAGGTTTTTGCAAGGTTGAACAGGGCCTTGTTTGATCTGCAGGACTGCTGGTACTGCTGCTGATGCTTAAGAAGGAATGAACTCAGATGTGAGTGTCAGGGCCCAGCCTGCGATGTCGAAGACAGCCGTTGGAAAACCCAATCCATATTCTTGCTTGTGTACAAAGTACATTTGCTGTGGAAATCATTGAGAGACAGTAAACGTGGGGCACTTGCAGTGTCATTTATTGGCTCAACTTATAAGACCTTGCAGTCTGGCATCTCTATTTGGATATTCGGACCTAATGTAGTAACTTTTGAATGCCACATCCAGCCACTTCCAGAGGATGTTCTGAGGGTCAGAGGGCAGAATCCTAGGGGTTTGTGTGGAAGTCAGAAAGCTGAAGGATGAAAAGGGAGGACACACAGAGCCCCTGGCATCTGCTTAGTCAACAGAGCAGCTCTTTAATTGTCTATAGGCCAAAGACCCACTGTTAGAAAACTATCAACACATTCCAGCAAAACAATGTCCCTCGTTTTAGCTGTTCTCTTTGGCTTTTCCAGTACACTGTTGAAGAGAAAGACAAATCAGGGAAAATACAATTATAAATGGGAGATTTATAGGATCTATAGGATCTATAGGAAGGCTGAGAAGAGGGGACATGGGGGGACTCTAAGTGGGGTGTAGGCCCTGGAAGAGGGTCCCGAGGAGAGGGGAGTGGGAGGGTTTGGTATTGGGCGAAGAGGGAACGGGGAGCTGGGAGGAGAGGGGACAATGGGCACCGCGGGAAGCAGGACTGGGGAGTTTATCACTGCAGTCTGGGGATGGGTGTACCGGCAGACCAGGGAAGGGAGACAATCCTTGTCCTGGCAGAAGAAGCCCACACCAACAGGTTACTGTAGTGCCACAGCATAACATCAGATACACCAGGCAATGGAAAGGATGCCTAAAAGAGTGAGTACTGGTAAATAAATCTTGGGTGAATAAGAACAATAGGATGGAGATGTGCCAATAATACCACTGGATGGTAATAACAGCACTTCTACAACAGCAGGAACTTCATCATAGAAGAAGAAAATATGTGTATTTCTGCGTATTTCATACCGGCCCATTATTTAACTGTTAAGGATCTGATTTGAAATTCATTTGGTATTTGACTGATATAAGCACACATTGGATAAAGCCTTCAAAGATTAAGAAAATGAGCTAGTAAGTTCCTTATTGTTTATAGCAAAGAAGGTAAGAAAAGATATATATCCATTTTCAGCATTAGAATAGTGTCTCTTTTAACACATAAATCACTGCTTGACTTCATTGCATTTCTGTTCTGGAAAACTTATTAGTACCAGAGAACTAAACTACAGAGAAAAAGAGAACCACAAGAAAACATCCAGAATATATAAATGCCACTTCCAATAATATAGAACTAAACAATTTCCTTTAAAGATCCCAGCTTGTCAAACACTGAAATGAATTATGTCCTATTGCATTAAGAGCTAAAAGCAGCAACTGGCACACTCTGTCCTTGACTTCCACATTCATTCAGACGTAAATCTGCATTGAAGTGATAGCAACAGAATTTTGCATGCAAATAATTTGGGAAGAAGCCTTCACAGTTTCTCACGCAATCTGCCTGGATGTGTTCTCATGCGGTTCACAATGGATGGACAAAAAGTCACTCAAGGCCTGTGCCAGGGTTCCTAGTACTTCCAGACAGTACTGGAATGGCATCAGAAATTCTGGTTTTCATTTTAAAAAAGGAATAAGCTTCAAGTGCCTACATCTGGGAAGAAGACTTTGAGTACCTGATTTAGATGCAATCATCACCTAATAGCAGGCAACCTCGTTCCTTCATAGAAGTGGAGCACTAATTCAGTGTCCACACTTTGGGGGGGAAGAAGGGCAAGCTCTGCAAGTTACAAGGCTCTGCAAACTCTGGTCCCCTGTAAAGCTGTTTCACATAAGGAAATTAAAAACAAGCCCAGCTCCAGTGACCCTTCTGGCCTCTCCCACAGGAACAGAAAGACCTTGACAACAATCTGTTGGTTATAAGATGGTGGTGCAGCCTCCTGGGACCTGAGGGATCTTGGAGAAGATAGGTTAGATAGCAGATAGGGTCAGTGGGCTAGGATTTATCTCACTAATTCATCTTCCAGAACAAGCCACAGTCTGATGACACTTTTATGGGGAAACCTTGGCCAGAACTATGATAAACTTAGTAGAAGAAGAAGGACTAGATACACTCTGGGTTTCAAGCTAAGAAGAGGGGAAGGCTCAGATCATTATTATGCTAGGACCAGAAAAGTAAACTGAACAGGTATCCCGTCTACTACTACTACTGTCCTCACAAAAAGGGCAAAACTTAAACAGACATTTTAGACAAAGAAAAGCATTGAATAGAAACAATGCATGGAACAAGAATATGTAAGACCAGAGGCACGTTCAGAGATACGGAGGTCAGAGTCTGACTGATACTGGTAACAGTCCAAATTCAGGCTGGGTAATGGTCAAAAGGGTATCAGAAGAATCGAAATAGTAAAAAACCAGTATCAAGTCACAGTTTTGCCATGAAATATACTATAAATACACTGGTATTTTGTATTCTGCTTAGACTTTGGGAAGGGTAGGCATGTCAGTGTTGCATCTCTTCTCATGGGGAGCTAATGCATTTTAGCATATGTAATCCTTAGGTACAGTACTTGCTTGTAAGGACCTTTTTTCTCTTAAGTTTCTCTAGGTGTTGACATTGCAAAATTCAGCCAAAAGGTAGTGGTTTATTAGTCTTCCTCAAATACCAAGTTAAATTATTACAGTGAGTAATAAATGGTAAGTAAATAAGCAGACAAGAGGCCTGGTGATTCTAAATAAAACACTGCTCATCCAAAGATAATTTAAATTGTCCCGATAATATATATTTTTTTAAATTTGTTTCTTGTTGTAATCAAAATAGGAAATGAAAGCATCCCTGATGGAAATATGTTTGGCCACATAGTCTGGCCCAAATAATGCTTTTCTTATTTCCTTGCTTTTTTTAAGTAAACACTCCTCAACAAAAAAGTTTATCTTTCTCTGTCTAGAATTCTATTGTATTAGTCATTCTGCTGCACACAAAAGCCATGAACATTCATTCAGTGTGCATACCACACTGCAAGGAGACATAAGGCATTTATTATAATGAATTCCAAATAATTAGTGTAAGAGATCATGAAATGTACATAGGAAAAAAGATTGCCTGAGATGTATTGCAAATAGGAGGGGCTCCAGGACATTAATAGGCAATCTGCACTACTGCTGTTCCCTCAGGGGTCTTCTACAGGTGGTTCATATTTCTGGAACAGAAATGTATGCTACATGAAATGGAAAATTTCTTTTTAAATTTTTCTACTACACCATTTGAGCTTTGATTCTTCTTACTCTGTTGTCCTTGAGAGGTAGGCAATTGGTTTATTATTTTTATCACTACCTTCTTTTAGAAAAGCTCTGCCTTTTAAGGCTCTGCTTCCACTTTAGAGAATCATCATTTCCTTGCTGGGTCACAGCAACATCTAAACTCCAGAAAATGTAAAGACAATGACAGCTGGTGCAAAAGTCAATGGGATAAGCAAAAGAAATCAAGAATTGAATGTATGGAGCCTTAAGCTTTCTAAATGAGCCAGCATATGTCACAAGATGAGGCACTGCAGAGGAAACCAGAATATCTGTTGGGGACTCCCCTCTATCACATCCCAGAACACAGCTTCTATGGTCAGAGATTTTTGCGTGACGCAAAGTTCCTTGTTTCTAAAGGATTTGTACTGTTTATGCTTTATATGAAGTTAGGCTAAGAGCAAACTGCTTTATCAAGTAAAGGTCTTAGAGAAGAACTACCTATGAGACAAATGAAAGAGAAACCCAATATCCTTTGAGGTGTGGTTTCTTTTGTTGTTGAAGAATGGTACATTACAAAAAAGTTCTCGCTGGACAGAAATCTGTTCCAAATTCCTGGCAAAGCTCAAGCCCCTTTATTCCTGTGAAGTCAACTGTCCCTGTGAAGAGCACTGTTTTCCAGATCAGTACTGCACAGTTGCTGGTCCTCAAAGTCAGGCTTGGTCATGCTAACACTGTTATTTATCCCATGTGGTGCTGATATGAAAAGAAATAAAGGTGAAATGTTTATGAGGGTAAATTTTCAAATTGGCCAGTAAATTAATTTAGCACACAAAAAGTTGACAAGATTTACTGGATCACAAAAATGCAAAGTAAAGCTATGAAGTATTAATAGACCATCCTTAAAACTTTCCAGTCCTCTTAAGAGCTGAAACAAGACTACCATCGTTAAATGACCAGTGAAATGTGAGTAGTAAGACAGACTCATAAAAGAAAACATTTGATGGTGCCATACCTCTACTTGTTCACGGGAGAACACTTCAGAGAAATAGTAATTTAGCAATTTGAATCCTTGTGCTCTTTGTTCAAAACTAACTAAAACCCTTTTGAAAGTGCATGAATATTTCTTTTCAGCTAATGGTCATTCTACACAGTCTTTCAGGAGATGAAGGGACTTCTTCATGTCTTTAATCTAGCAAGGTTCTTGTTAAGTTCATAGGCCCATAAACCACTAGGTCAAAGTTTCCCACTGGCATTTTATCGTGGCCCTGATTCAAAGCCACTGAACTCAATGGAAAACCTCCTGTTGACTTCATAGGCTTTGGATCAAGGCCCAGGTGGCTACTGATGGAGTATATGAGACTTTCTAACCTGAAAGAATGATCTCACTTATAAACAAGCTCCCTTTTGGGGAAATCTCACATATTTTCAGCGACTATTCAGAGGCTTTGGTAGGTACAGCTGGTACGTAACTAATTGGTACCATGTACCAAGGTTGAGATTTCTTTAGCAAAAATATGTATGTCTGTGTACTGTGCAGAAAATATGGGGCAACTAGGAAGCATTAGACCTCCTGTTCATGTATGCAAAGACAATCATGTATGCAAAGAGAGTCAGTTATGAAGCCTGTTATGCAATTTGTCCATGGAAGAAATACCTCATCTGATACACTGAGGATTATTTAAACATACTGATGCAGCAAGTACATGGAGAAACAAAGCCAGGAAAATAGAACTAATTTAACTCCAAACTGCAGGCAGAGCAGAGGACATCATTCTAACAGTATTGTGATTTGCTGCATGGTGCTGCTCCTGACAGCCGTGATATTCTGTGTGTCTGGGTGCATAAGAAATAAATCTTGGTTAAATCGTTCTAAAGATAAGTGCAGTCAAGATTTCATTTTAGATGGCAGGTATGTCAGAAGTAGAGACTGTTCTCTGAAGACATTGTTTCAGTTTGCTATGTAGAGATATTAAATACATTCCTGAAGAGGCAAATATGACAACTTCCAAAGAGAAAGCATTGAATTTGTGGTGGCATGTGTCCTTCTTCATGCCAGTGTTCACAATTCATGAGGGGAACAAGGACTAATATCTTTTCTTTTCATGAAAACATAGTAAGAAGGTATAAAAAGAGCAGATGGTTCAAACAAAGGAGAAATTTGGTGGGATAGAGGAAGGAGTTTTATCTGAGCATTTTTCCTGAAAGTAGTTACTCTTAAAACTTCAGGTAAGGGAAGAGTATTATATAGTCTAGTCCAATTTGCTGTTTCAGTGTCCATTAAAATTCTACCCTGAAATCAGTGTACGAAGCCAAGTATTTTGTGTTTAACCAAAGTCAAATGTCTGATCAAATCTATCTAGAAGAAAAAACTTGAGACTAGCTTCAGTTTATTCGTCTAAATGAGCTGTTCCTATATAATGAGCTGATATAATTAGACGAAGGACATATATTATACAGACACATCATTTAAGTTTAATTATCCCTATGAACAATCAAGTTTAAGATTAGAAAACAACAGTCAACACTACTTACCTGCACTACTAAGACCTTTAATAAATATAAAAATAATAGTATAAAAATAATTTATATTATAGTCACCTTTGAGAAAATGAAACAAAACAACAGACATGCCCTGAAATGCATAAAGGAATTCCATTTCTTTCTGTTCATGTCTTCCAGAAAATTACATGAGGCATAATCCACAGGGGAGTACAGATGTTGAAGGCCAGTTTCTTGGGAATTTTATCTGCATCTGGTTTGTAAAAAGTTCAAAATCTGCTATTAAAGAAAAAGTATTCCCATTTAATAGTTTACCCAGATGTCAGTGGTTAGATATGTACCACAGTTGCATCTTTTAGAGATGTTTTCAGCTTGGGAGACAATAGTGCACACTTTTAGAAATTCTTTGCTGGAATAAAGGCTTTTCTCAATGGTCCTGCTGAAGTCCGTTCCTGTTTTAAAAACTTCTGAAGCTAACTTTTTAATGTAATTCCAAGACACCATCATCTAGGAAATTAATGCTCTGATAATGTGATAAACTCCTCTGAGCTGCAGCAGTTCCATTCGATTTACTTTAGCTGAGACAATAAAGAGATTTAAATTAAATCAATAAAGGTCATTTTACCTCGCCAAGGATGATTCTTCACAGAGCAATGTCTCTTCAGCACAGAAAAGTAGACAATTATTCTTCACAAGACAATAATTTTCCCCTTTGTTCCAAGTTAAGTGATAAACCAACAGCCTTCCCTCCTCTCTCTTTTGCTAGGCTTAATATTAATTAACTGAAGGTGAGTTCAAGCACTTGAAGGGAAGTTTGCTAGAAAAGTAACATTGCTTTTCATCATTTGAATGGAGAAGATGGGTGTTCTGTCATCCTTCAACACAAACAGTTATGACTTGACTGAGCAATATGTTATACAGAGTAAAAGAACATCTGAGGGGAGACAAAAATGCCATAAGTTATTGTTAAAAAAAAGAAAAGAAGAGAGAAAAAAATTGCTATGGCAGATGTGACAATATGTTTTGGCCTGTTGTTTCACTTCTTTGAGGTTGCTCTTAGAACTTGACAGTGAGGCACTCTCCAGAGCCGCTTTCATGCTGTGAGAAGAGTGGGAAGAGAAAGAAATAGAGAAGCAAGCTGTGGGAGTGCAGTTTTACTTTTGAGTACATGAAGGAGCAGTATTTCTGAATATCAGCACTTACACATAAGAATTACAGTTCCACAGTGTATAAATGGGCAAATTTTGGATGGAAGTCCCCATATTGTCATGTGTTCTCCTCAGGGCAAGAATGTTTTCGCTCTTATATTTTGACAGCCAAAACAGATTTGCTGCAAAAGAACAGTTTGTAGAATTTTCTATTTTAATCGAGCTAAAGCAAAAAATGAAATCTATATAATTTCCTTCTGTCTTCAGAAATACGATTATGAGGGGGTGGTGTAATCCTGGGTTCCCACATAAACTTCAAAGTCAACATCAGATTAGCAAGATTTCTTCTCTAGTATTCCCACAGAATGGTGGACTGCTTCTTGCAAAAGAACAAGAAACAAGAAAAGCTAAGAATCAAGAACAAATGCACCAAGAACTGCTGATACTGCACGGAGATGCTGCCCTCATTTGAATGTGTCTTTAAGTTATGAAGGGCCCTGACATCCACTCTGAGGGCAGGCCCAGACACATTGTTCTAGGTACATTCAACCTCAGTTTTGATGCTAATTCATAGCTATTATGCTACGTTGCATCACACACTCCATAGTTAGGTTCCAATTCTGATCTGATAATCAGCTCCAGGTAAGCACAGACAGGAAAAAATCATTTTTGTGTCTGTAAGAGCATGATCAGGAGCGTAGCTATAATGAAGGGCTCAGAGATCATCTCCTTATATGAACTGATCTGACTCCATATTAATTTTTAACATTAACCTTATAATGTCATTTGTCCAGCAAAACTTACGTGAGAAGTAGAAATACATGTTTTCCCTAGTGTGCTTAAATCAGCTAGTTCAGTGAGGAGACTCCTGGACTATTCTGAACTTCTTGGATGTATCGCAGACACTAAGATGCATGCTGAAAAGTATATTTGGTATTTAAAATGCACAATTATTTTTTTTAATAAGAGAACAAGTTTTCAGGAAATAACGCTTGTAGGGGAGAGAGAAAATGTCAAACAACAGCTCTGAAAAATGGTTTGATATCAGGTGCAGATTAAAGACTGTCTTATTGTTTCACAATGTGACAGTTTTGTTTTTTTCTTTTGTAATTAGAGACACCATAAGTAAATTAAATGCGTAGAAACAACCTCTTTATATCTTTTTGACACAGAGGAGGGAATCGGGGCCTATGTTAATTATTCCTCAGCCAATGCAGGTAACAGAAGCAGCACTTAAAATTTCTTATTATCTTGAAGTCTGGCACTTTTTTTGTACCTAGATAATTTTTAATGGTTGTGCAATAATCTCTACAATAAAATTTTTGGCAATACCAAGGTTTATCAGTTTAAAAGGCCATGAAGTTTAATAATCAAGTGTGACATTCCTAGAAGATGCTTTAACTTGTTTAACTGAGTAGGAGAACAATATGCAAAAGGAAGTAAAGAAGAAGAGAGAGACTTGTTTCTGTGTGAAATTAACGGGGAACAGCAGGCCAACTTCTGTGAATGAGCATGTTCATCTCGTAACTACTCATTAATTGTTCGTCTCATCTCTGGTTTAGCTCATAGAACTCATCCCCTCAACAAAACTGTCACATTGTGACAGGAAAGGGCTTGAAAGGCAAATACCAAGTACCAGCCAAAGAAAACAGTCCAGGTCATCACTTCTGAATAGAGTTTGAGACCATACCAGAAGTAGAGGCAGGTTTCTACTGAGAAAGGTGTGTTGGTCTAACATGACCACAAATCCAGACCAAGACTTGTCATAGAGAAGGTAGATGTGATTCTTCTCATCCTCACCAGTAAAAAATTGGGTTTATAAGTCAGAAAAGATAATTTTATGGGTACAGAAACTCTAAGGAGATTTGCTGTTTTCCCAAGAATTACAGCTCTCTGATGATATTACATGATGGCTTATTCCTGCCTTGCTTTCCTGACGTATTTCCCCTGGACAAATTCTAACCAAGAGTTCAGAGAAACCTTCAGCCTATGTAGTGGCATTAGATTGGTGGAAGAAGAATAAAGAAAGAGAAGTCTGGAGCATTTGTTTTTACATACCTAAAAGAAACAATCATACATCCGAGCATAGATGAGAGCTCTAGTACCTTACAACCCAAACCAGCTTTGCTCTTATCTCTTAGAAGTGCCGATGACTGAGTCCCTTTGCAGCACAGCTGGGGCTGGTAATACATGTAGCTATTTCATATAGATAACATAGTCCAGGAGCTACATTTTAGTTCTTCTGAGGGCAGGAAGGACCGACCATGGACTTATCTCCCAATTTTGTCCATACACGTGCAAATAGCACCACTAGGCATACATCTGCGCAGCTTACGCCCTGAGGAACAAAGGATACAGCTTCCCATTCCGCTTGGTTGCTAAAACCACCGTCAACAATTGTATGGGTGACACAGGCTCCTTGAACTCAGGTCTTGGCAAACAATGAAGTCCTTTGGTTCATCTTTAACTGGACAACTGATGCAGAACATCTCCTATTATAAATTCAGTTGAGTTTTACTCTACACAACAGAAACAGTTTTTCTGGATGGATGGGCCATTTCTTACAGACAAAGAGTACATTGAGAGTAAATTAAGCACATCTAATTGGAGAAGCGAATCTCTCACAGTTTCAGAAGACTTTGGTCTCAGTAAATAAGCAGCTCTTCCCATGCCAGAACTAGCAGTATCACAACAAAGGGCTTCTTATGCTTTGTACAAGCCAAATGCCATCAGTCCCAGTTTGATCACTACACCTGCTTTTATCTAGAATGGATGAACACAAACCTTTCATATGAATTCCTTTTCCAGTTGTTGTAGCCGTGATTGGTACTTATACACTAATTGTCTTTTATAGTTATGCAATTCTTTCAGATGCACAGCATAATTTGTCTTCTAGAGTATGGGCAGAAGCAATTGGTGATGTTTTCCACTGGAAAGCAATAGATATTTGCTGAACAATTCCTCCTGAAGGCTTCACTAAGCAGAACAGTCAGGCTCAGACTCAGAGCAAAGTTGAATAATGATGCCCCCTGCTCAAGTATTTTTGGAGAAGGGTCTGTTACAAATTAATTTCTGTACTGATCATGATGAAGAAGGTTTTTCTATTATTTGTGATGGTGTCTTACAAATCAAGTCCTCGATCCTTTAGGCTGTTTTCTGTGCAAACGTAAGAGAAAAGGATGATGTCTGCCTTAACAAGCTTTATAGTCTATATACAAACCAAAAATAATCAGTGGGTAAAGGCAGGATGGCAAAGATGCACAAGGTGATAATGAGAAAATGCATGTACATGCCTAATACCAGCATATAGCTTAATGACCTAAAAGAACCATATTCGACAGAAATCCAGTTATATCACTTGTGAGAAAAACTGTTGTAATTAAGATTACATTACTGTGTGTGAAGAGGTTTCATAATAACACCAGCTTCACGTAAAAGGGCTTTTAAGCTTTAATTTGTCATTAAAGCAGATCAATTTCCAAACCTCACTAAGCAGACACTTTAAAAAATTGTGTTTTTAAACTATTAGATTAACTCAATTATTCAGTGACACTCCATTCTTGCATAATTTTGGCAGAGACTTTACTACTTTTGCTTTGGTTTTTTACTAATAAAATAACTAAAGAAGAAAATGATCAAATTCAAACTGAAGAACCAGAGGCAGGAGATAGAAGAATTCAGGTTCTCAGACCATCTTAATCCAGTTCTACTCTGGTAGCCCTTTTTGGGTGAATCATGCCCAGTGTGACTGAAGATAGGTGTGACAGAGCAAGTCCAGGTTCTAGTCCATATTTTTTAGAAAGCGTATCAGCCAGTGTCTCGAAAACATGGTAAGAACCCTGCTTTGTTTGTTTGTTATATGTAATCTTTCTTCAATGAGGCAAGGGATTTGTGACATAAATGTTCCATGGTCATGTAATTAAAGCTTTCATTGTAAAATGAGGAAGATGATTTAAGATTGCATGGGCAACCCACACACTGGCATTTCTTAACTTGATTTTTCTCCCAGCATTGTACAAAAGATACTTAATAATTAAAACAACAAAACCCCAAAGATAAAACTCTGAGGCAGTACAGTTGCAGTGGGTCTCATTGTAAAGTCAGTTTGCCTAGAGCTATCTTAGTTACAACAATTATTGTCTTTTCTCAGAGATAATTCATGGCAAACGTTGACTATACAAAGCACATATTGTAGACATAAGTTGTGGACTGTATTTAAGCGCTGACTTGAGATTTTTTCTTATGTCCCCTTCCTTTCAAAGTATCCTTGAAATATAAAGGCAGATGTCATGATCTCAATGCAATTAGTTAAACATGGGTGTGCTTTGCCTTTTTAGACGCCCCAAGATACCCTGCATGGCATTCAGATGCTAGTCCAGAAGGGCACAGGTCTCCCAGACGTCCTGTGTCCTGTCTGCCATCCCCTGTGGATGTCCTGGATAACCTATGACAGCAGACATGTCTATGGAATTTTATCACGCTCTATAGGTCTGGACTTACGCAGTGACTTGCTTTCATTTCCGTAAAATATTCAGCGAAGTTTCCATGGCAAATCACATTTGTGACTTCCCACATCTTTTTATAGAATGGCAAAAGTCACCAAGCGGTGTCAAGGATTGTTCAAACTGGTGAAGGCACCAGTCGCTGAGCAAAGAGATGAGTCCAAGGCATTTCTCTACTATTGACTGACTGGGTGACAAAGTCCAAACTGCTTCATTTCCCCTTTTGCTTAATGAGGATAATAAACAGCTCCTTTCTAAAATGCTCTGAGCTCAAGCTATTAAGACATATAGGACTTGTAGAAAATAGGAATATGTGAAAATACTGCAAACCAGAAAGTTAGCACATTACTTCTTTACAAGCACGGACAGTTAGTCCTTCCAGGTAACAGTAGTAGGTGGAGGAGAAAGGGGATACCAGCATGCTAGCTGACGGTTTGCCAAGTTTTACTTTTCTCCTTTTGAGGAAAGAAATGTAAGGGATGGAAATGGGGTGAGTAGAAAATGCTTACCAGAAGCCAGTGGTAAATGAAGCTCTGGCTACAGCCAACAGTAAAGATTTTTTTCTGGTTTATAAAACAGTGAATTTGGACTCTAGGCTGCCATTCTGATTGTCCTTATGAGGGTGAGCTGAGCCAACAGCTTCTTGTTTTAAAATATCTTTTCCATAACTAACAAAAACCCGCATAGTTTCTCTATAACTGCCGCTGCAGACTGATATTAGTGGTCTTGCTTTGAAGTTAGAAAACATGGAAAACTTCTGTCAGAGCCAGCCTGATGATGTGTTTGTGCTTTGTACTGCTGTTCAGCTCAAGATGTCATTCCTTGGACCGGCCATGATTGGAAGTGCTGCTGAAATTGTGGGTTCAGGTCTCCGCAGAGAATCAACCTGAAAAGCAGAGTAAATTAGGTCTTTCAGAGATCCCTCCTGCTTAAAGTAGGTTAGTTTTGGAAGCAGGCTAGTCTACTTATCACTAGCGTGGAAGTCTCTGTGTGGTTCTGAAATCTTGCATGAGGTTGTATCCAGAAAGTCAGACTTAGGACTACCACTGACTGGTTTGAACAGCAGGGATCAGTAACAGGCAATAAGAATTCATTTCCATCCTCCTTGTCCAAGAGAAGATGATTTTTGATTGTGTTTCCAGCAATTGGCAATGGATGGTATAGTAGGGAAAATACAGATGCTAGACCACAGTAGAGATACAGAACAGAGAATGTAGAAATTGTGTGTGATTACAATTCCGTGTGCCTCTCAGTGCTGGGTAGGAGTTAGTTAGTCCTCAAAGATGGTGAGTTAAACCTGGGCTGCAATTTCATGAGGCCAAAAAAATTGACTTGGCAGCTAATACTTTCCAATACCTTCTGCTCCTTTTCTTGCTCTGGGCTCCCTGTGCTTATTTTGCATCAGCTGCAGCACTGTGACTGACCACCAAACCCCTATGATGGAAGGCTCAGAGAAGACAGATCGTGCACGTATTCTTTCCTGGCAACTGGGGTTGCCTAGTGTCATGACAGTGAGCATACAGGCACTGGTAATGGGAATCACTTCTGTATTTTAATTTAAATCTACATTGCAATTGCTATACTGTGCTTGTATTGTGGTTTCAGTACATTGTTGTATCATTGTGATAAATCAAAATCCCATGTAATGTCAATATCCGCAAATAAGTAAATTTGGTATTAAATATTAAACTCTACTCATGTAGAATACGTAACAGAACATAGTGAGAGAGTATTGGACCCTGACAAACACCCATGACATCCCACTATAAGTTGACTTAGTTCATTAGCATTGCAAAAAAAATACCTTTACAAAAAGAAGTGGACGATTTTCTGTCAACTCAGTGATGCTGAGTTTTCTCAGGGACACGTTTTATGGGAGATGTGAGGCAAGGGACAGGGTGGAAGAAGGGCAAAAGCAAGGAGAAGGAGGAATAGATTGGGAGAGAATAAGACAAGTCCCTTTGGCTGTAGTGATCAACTAAACTGATTCAGTTGCTTAGGAAATCATAGCCTAAGGTCTTATTTTTGAGGGCTAAGACTCTGCACCCAGGCATTTTCTGTTGATATGTGGTAACTTGCGATAATTGGAGCCCTAAACCTTGAGTGCCAAAACAAGGTCTGCAGCAAGAAGAAATAAAA
>JANZLQ010000013.1:27937869-27965449 GCA_026212715.1 Elanus axillaris | reverse complement strand
TTTCCTTTCCTTTCCTTTCCTTTCCTTTCCTTTCCTTTCCCTGTTCTTAAAGCCCTCCCTCAGCCTCTGCTTTTCGCCATTGCCGGGGCCAGGAAAACAAACCAGACCAAACTTTGCTCCAACCCAGTGCAGTGAGTCCTGCCTATATCCCAGGTAAACCCTCACAGGTACTAAAAGATCCGCTATCTTAAGACATAAGCGACATGAGGCATGTCGCCTTTTTCCGAGCCAGATGAGTGGCTCTGAGACCGCGACCAGCACTGCTATCCCAATACATTTAGTGATTTCGGTGACCTGGCTGTGCTGAGTTTTCCCTATGAATGTTGCAAAACTTAATCAGCTTTAAAGTGGGACAGCAACAGCAAACTGCAGTGTGCAAAATATTATCACAGAAGTGAAGCTTATGTTCTGGATTATTCATTCGCTTATTGTTTGCCAGCATGATCTCTAGTGTGTGCCCCAGTTCGGTATTTGACTCTAACAGAGATGGAATATTGAATCCAGAATTAGGAAACATACTTATTCCAATTAATGTATATTTTCCTTTGTTTAAATGTCTCTCTTCTATCATAACTTAAAAGACCTCCTGCTTCTCAGATCAGTTCAAAGGTATTAGTGCACAACAGTGCTGCTAAAAATGGGTATTAGTAAAGCACACCTCAATATACTCAAATGTAAGACATTCAGTGAAATATCTATTTTTTGACATTGTTTTATAAAAGAAAACAAAAAAGAGGCATTCAGTGATGCAGTGTGCTAGACATTACTTTAAAAATCGTTAAATTGAACTCAACTAAAATTACACAGCAACTTTGTTGTATTTGCTAAAGAGATAGAGACACAAGGGAAAAATAAAGCCAACCCTCATTTTATGAGAATTGCAGCCTACTTGTTGCCACTGAGGATGATATTTAAAGTAGTCTGATTATAAAGTTTGTTTCTTTATTCCTCTCCTTTTCCAATATTGCCTTATAGTCCTGGTGCCTTACACAGCACGCAGGCATATGGTGAGGCTATGCCCACACCCTAAGGTCTTAGAGCCATAAAGAAATGTATGTGCCTACTTCTTGCAGAAGTTAGCGCCTAAGAAGGTGCTTATGGTGGTCTGGATCTTCTAATCTAAGTAGGTAAATCAGATAAAACCCAAAGAACATAGAGACCTAATGGTCTTTTGCCTCACTCTCACCAGCTGGAGCAGGGTTTGAGAGCAAGGAGGGGGCTGCAACAAAATGTTCTTCTCGTGAGTGGGAAGACTTGTCAGCAGCACTGGGGCAGAAAGATGCTACTGTATAAAGCCACAAGCTGCCTTCAAAATTTGGGTTTTTTTTAAGTATGTGGTCTTGTCTCATTTGTTTGGATACTCCTTCTGTTACAGAAAATTCTTATTCCCATTTTATAAAGCAAAAGGATTCAATATTCTGCCAAGTGTTATACATGAAGCCAATAGTAGAGCCAGAAAATGAAGGCATAACTTGTGAATTGCCATGTGGTGCCTCAAAAAGAATACTGTACTTTTTTTCTGCGAAGGTAGACAGCAAATTGATGAATAAACCAAACTTTATATACCACTAGGGTACCTTCACTCTGATATTAAGAATTTTAAAAGTGTGCATTAAAATACTAAAAGAATATAGGCAAAACCATACTTCAACATATAAAACCAGTTTCATATACATTACAGTGTATAGATGTATATATGTGTGTGTGTGGTAGAACATATTATTTTAACTGGCAGGAAGCTCATAAAAAGAAAAGCTTTCGGGGTTGGCTCAGACTTGGAGTGCACTTTAACATGCTGGTGGTACTTTATGAAGAAATCTCAAATGTATCCCATGTGTTGCAAATGCTTAAGAATAGGCTCAAGATGAGCTTTTGTCTGCCTGAGCCATACAACTATTTCAAAAATATCTTCCTTCAGCAGCACCAATATTTATTTTTGTATGTCATTTTTGCAGTTTGAATGCTGGATTTGAGTTTCCACATTGCCGTCAAAGAAAGAAGTGAAAAAACCAAACCCTTAATAAATCTAACAACAGAATCTGGTTTCAAGACTATTTTCCATGACTGAAACTTTTTTTGTCAGAATCATTTTTCTTAGAACAGCTGACATATCATTATTGTTTTCCTTGTTTTAGAATATTGGCTTTCCAAAAATGTCCAATCCACCCTTGAACTAAAAAAGGAACATGTCTTCAGAGGCCTGGCTTCTTTTTTAGGAACGGTAATGTTCTTTTCCCCTTTCCACCACCACTATTGTATTAAGTGACTGCAGGTTTCTGGGATGTGAATAGAACTGCTATAACTACCTGGTTGTTCTCCAGCTGTGTGGGATCAATATGACTAGAAGTAACTTAGGAGTTGAACTCCCTTATTATTCTCTGTGGTCCAATTCCATGCTCCTACGTCTACTCTGCTTTTAAAACTCATTTCTTTTGGTGGATTTTTCTTCTGTCATCCTGTCTTCATTATCTGATCTCTTCTGCCTTCCCTGTCATATTCAGCAGAAATTTTTATTGATGGCTACAGTATCATATCATATCATCCATCAGTTTTTCCTCAAGTGACTTTAGAAAATGGTTTTAACTTAAACAAGACACTTCAGCCCCTTGATAATGGGAGTTCAGAGTGATAAAGTTTTGCTCAAGGTGCAGGCATGACCTGTGGACTGTGGAGTTTAAATGCTGCTTTTATGTTTTAATTACTGCTTTCTCAAATGGAAATTGAAAAAACCACCACCCCATCCTTCCAAGTAGTTGCTTCTCCTGAGAAAAGACCTTAGAAAAAAAACCCCAACCAACCTCCAAGCAAATAGTGAACAAGTTAACAAACCATAAAAACTTTAATATTTCTACTGCATTTTTTCTAAATTTGATTCCTCATGAAATCACAGGGAAGCCAAACTGCACACTCTTTAATTTCAGCAGCAGATGAATGATCTTTGTTGACAAGAAGCCCGATTCCGTACATTCTAATTTTTCAGTAGCTCCACAGAAGTCCATAATCATTCTCTTAAAGTGAATTAGGGCTGAAAAAGCAACAAGAATGTGTGAAAAAATCAGGCAGGTATCCAGGCTTTTGGTGGAACTTCAGGAACATGAGCTGCATTTTTAAAGTCTTTAACTGAATTTTCAGAAGACTGGTGACTATTCAAATACCTCTTCAGAATATCTGTGAAGCATCTCACTCATGAGGAATTCAGTAGTGAAATAAAAGATAGAAGCACTCTGAACTACAATGATTTCATGATGATTAAGAAATTCCCATGACAAAAGATTATGAACACAGAAACAGAAAGGTCCCTTAGATGTAGAATGTGAGCTAATGGCCAAATTGCAAGGACTAAGTATCAACACTTTTACGTTTCCCTTTTCGGTGATTCTGCAATTCAGTCTTTCTGTGATACTTCTGGTTCTTCTGGAAAATAATTAGAGCTTTATAATGGATAGTCCAAGGACTGCAAGTGAAAAACCTGTAGTGTGGCATCCATTTTGCCTGACCTATTTGTCTAAATGGCATCCCGGCCTGTATCAGAAATTCCGTGGCCAGCAGGAGCAGGGAGGGGATCGTTCCCCTGTGCTGGGCCCTGGTGAGGCCGCACCGCGAGGGCTGGGTTCAGGTTTGGGCCCCTCGCTCCAGGAGAGACCCGGAGGGGCTGGAGCGTGTCCAGAGACGGGCAACGGAGCTGGCGAGGGGCCTGGAGCACAAGTCCTGTGAGGAGCGGCTGAGGGAACTGGGGCTGTTCAGTCTGGAGAAAAGGAGGCCGAGGGGGGAACTTATTTATCACTATCTACAACTGCCTGAAAGGGGGTTGTGGTGAGGTGGGGGCTGGTCTCTGGTGACTGGAGTTAGGAGGAGAGGTAGTGTCCTCAAGTTGCGGCAATGGAGGTTTAGATTGGATATTAGAAAAAATTTCTTCACTGAGAGGGTTTTCAGACACTGCAATAGGCTGCCCAGGGAAGTGGTTGAGTCACCATCCCTGGAGGTATTCAAAAAACGCGTAGACCAGGTACTCCAGGACATGGTCTAGTGGGCATGGATGATGGTTGGACTCGATGATCCTGAAGGTCTTTCCCAACCTAAATGATTCTATGATTCTATGATAAACTTAGCAGGAACAGGGTCACCCACCTGGTAGTCTCGATTGTTTGTATAGGGAACACAGATATTTAAACTAGGAGTGCCTCAGTAGGTGTTTCCAATCTGAGCATATACAAGGTACCTAACTCAGAATCCATTTCATGAGCCCAGCTCAAGACTATGAGTTTGGTGGTCTCCTCCACTTTCTCATAAGTTTCCCCACAGTGCTGGCAGTAATATTGCAATTTCTCACAGCCATCCCTTCTCGACTCTTACATGCCTGTTCAGATGGCCTATCATTGAGGAATATAGGCTGGCACCCCTATTGTCGACGATCCAGTGCCCTCTTACACATTCTATCTATATGGTAAGCCTGAAGCATGTGCCTTCGTTACTGAGTTTTCATGCTGGATCTGTAAGTCTCTGTTCTTACATTTCCAGGACTTTGATTCCTGTTATGCACTATGGGAACTGAGCTGGATTCTGAACAATAGCAGTGTCTGTTGCTCTGTTATGTTAATTTTCAGACCTTCCTGTGCTGTGTGTTATTGTTTAATTGCCCATTCCCCAGTGTAGTGTGATTTTTTAAATTAGCTTGACATTTTATGTGTTTCTTTTACAGCTCATCTCAGCTGTTAATGAGCCCTTTGCTAAGTGTCTTCAGTACAGATCATTATAGCTCTTTAGTACTGTCATCTGAAAGCTAATACCAATAAACAGAAAAATTACTCTGCAGGAGGTAGGTAAGCGTGCTGTGTTCCCAATTTTTAGTTTGTGAAGGTTAGGAAGTATTCAGTGAAAGGAAGCATTTTTTCTTCTTTAAGTTAACAGTAGCCAATGAATGTGATTTGCTCAGATAGGCATTATGATTGTCTGGGTGCCAGGCCTGCATCATTTCAGCCCTGAAAGACCTGTGCAAATACAACTCAAAAGGTATCCCTAAAATGCAGACTAGTCCTCTCCCTATACTAGGTACCATGGCGAGGCTTTCTTTTAACATCCTTCTTTTAACCTAAGTCCTAGCAAGCGAAGAGTATCACACAGAAGAGGAGAGCCTAGTCCTTGGCAAAGGTTGGAACCTACCTGGGTACATGCTGAGATGTATGGTGAGAGACTGCCAACCAGAATGGGAAACTTTGTTTGAAAGCTGCCTGACCCATGGGTTGTTACAGAGGTTATCTTATTTTCAAACTCTGTTTCTGAAACTCAGGAAAAAAGGAGTTTCTTATAGGAGGGGTTTTTTTTTCTTTTTTTTTTTAAATTTGTTTTTGTTAATTTTAAAGTTTTCATCCATGCAAGTACATTCCCCGAGATACTTTTGGAGCTTGGATAACAGAAGACCTGTGGACACAAATAAACAAAGCCCGAACGGCTTTTTCATAAGCTAGAAAGACCCTTATAAGGGCACATACCTAAGAGAAAAGTGATTGAACTGCTAAGTCTGTAAGGAATGATTCATATTTTCAAAAGAGTTGGATATTAACTGGTGAAAGCTTGTGCAACAGCGTAAGTGCAAACGTCTTATGCAGGTGATTCTATATGTTTTTCTTCATAATATGTCTACATATTGACTTAGGAAACATCATAAGGCCCAGGCCAGTGCCAATTTGATTGGGCTAACTAGAGTTCCAAGGCTGTGAAGCTACAATATTTCAGTCCTCTTGCCAACGTTGGTAAGAAAAAATAAAATGCCTTTCAGTACACAATGCAGCAAGAGCTTAAACTGAAAAAATGCAATTCTCTAAGGTGCTGGAAAGCAGTTTGTAAAAGACTGAGGATTCTGGTGGCATGGTTCTCCATTGATAGACAGATAACCGACTGGAGGATGAATGCATTAAATTGTACGCTGACCATAAGGCAAACATACAAAGATTAACAGAACTGTAATTATGAAAAGTGCTGACTTGTGAGATAACAAAAGTATAGAGAGTGGATATTCAGGAGAAAACCAAAAGATGTCAGTGATGCAGATCAGGAGCTGCAGAATGTGACTGTGTAAAGTACGATTTTTGTGAAGTAGCAGTCACAAGAATTTGTTTTTTGCATATACAAGAATGGCCAAGAATGTGTGGAATCACAGCCTTTTGTAGACCATGACTAAATCAGTGTAATTCTCTGTAGCACTAAGAACTGTTATAAAGTTAAAATAGAGAGATAAAAAACCTCACAATGTTAAAAATGCTGGTTAAGAAAAAAGTCACAAATAGAAAAGCTGACTGCTGTGGTACAGTACCAGAAACCTCCAGAGCAAGTCTTTCTGCTACATTACCTTTGAAATAAAACAGGGTTTTGAAGGGGGAGGCCTGGTATTGTCAAGGCCTGAATGACGTTTAAATAAAACAATGCTTGGAGTAGCACATGGTGCTGTGATTTTAAGAAAACAGATTTGTTTTACAGCAGAAAGCTGAAATGTTTGTAGAAAAGACCATAATAAAAGTCACAGCTTTCCAATAAATGAAGTAATACTACATGGATTTACAGAACATTTCTGGTTAAAGGCATACTGGCAGTCCTGTTTTTAAATTATTAGATGCTCCTATCTGAAAACATGTGTTTGGGAACAGTAGTACTGGCTCATCTGCCACTGATTTTAATGGCATTAGTTATCCCCATTAAGCTGAATAGCTGGTTCTATTGATTTTAACAATCCTGGGAACATAACCAACCATTCAAACTTTTAATGGCCCATCACAGTTAGAACAGTTATGTTTTGTAGGTGTGTGCACAGCTAATGGGAAAGCTGATGGGATAATGAATGCTCAGATGCTAACAGTAATGGAGTCACCAGACATCCACATTACTGAGTTCTGCACAGCATTAAAAAAAGGATGGCCTTGTAGAAGATAAGAAACAAATTGGGTAATTTACAAGTGAATTTGCATCCTCTCCATCATAAACAACCCATTAAGATGGAGTGATCATGGCACTTATTAAGCCCCTTATTATAAATCTGTCACATGGAACGTGTTAGGATGTATTTTGCAGCTCTGATGCAATCTATTTCATAGATGTAGAGATTTTTAAAAAACATTACTAAAGTTCTTAAGGGCAAAAAATAAAAAAAAAGGCCTAAGATTGGAAAGTGTGCATCGGTCCCTTGGAGGGAGAAAGTTACATTAACAGGATCTTGTAATTGTTCTCAAGCATTAAAATTCCAGGAAATCCAGAGATAAGTATGTGTTTTTTAAAAAATCAAAGCATATAACAGTATGAAAATGCAGAGGTAGGATATCTGCACAAACTTGTCTTTGTCCTGAAGTGACACCATGGTGGATGAAAAAGAGGGAATAAACCAACAGCTCCTTCAAAAAAGCACCTAATATGCCGTTAAAAATCAGCTTAATTTAATCCTAGTCACTGTAAGGAGTTTCATTGCACCGAATTAATGACACCTTTTAGTTGCTGGAAAACATTACAGATCCTTTAGTGGTTTAAACTGTTGAGTTCTTTTCGGTTCTGTAATAGAATTTTTTTCTTGAATGTGGATAATAGGTCTTGATATTGTTGTTCCCCTGACAGAAACTTTTAACAGAAAGAGAACTGAAACAGTGGTGGTTTGTGAAAGGGTATGATACATGGAGTCAGATCCTCATCAAGAGTAAGCTGTGAACCAGCTCCCTGGGTTTTAATGGATTTACAACAGCTGATGAGCTGGCACATGATATGGAAACATCACGCACTTTCAAAGATTTCTGCGAAACATAAATTGCCTTTTACTACTGCTTGGAGACTTTCAAGAGAAGGAAATTGCTAGGAGAAGCAAGCTGGTAAAACTGAGACCGTGGTTCCACAGTACAGTAAATCATACTTGATGGCTTCTGGAACTAGATTAAAACAGGTGCAACTGCAAGACAGGAATGGATACAACAATGTAAACTCAATTTGTGAGTTCTAGTGTGTTCAAAATTTTGCAAGGGACCATCCTTATACAAGTAGCTTCTGTGCTGGATCATATATCATCTGCTCAAACTGCTATGCCACTTCAGGTATTTGCTCTATCACACCCAGCAAGCAACAAAGTAAAATCTTAACAATAGCGTGATCTCTGTATCAGATTCCCTGGCTAATTCAACAGTAATGCAGCCATCTGCTCAACACGGATCCAGATCATTTTGCATTGCTGGATGCGCAGACCTAGTTGAAGGATAACAGACCCACGGCTGGAAACTCACAGTGGGGTGGGAATACCTCATGATGTCAGATGGGAAGTGGAGCAGAGACCTGATCAAGTAAACCCCAACCCAGCGAAGTAGGGTTAATGCAATGCTAACAGATTCAGGAGCAGTCGAGTCGTGTTATGCTGCAAAACACCTGCCAGGAGGCTTCAACCTCCATCTGCTTCAAGGCAGAAGCTGAAGTGGCCCTGCAGTGCATTTTGTAGTGCTCCTCATGCAAAAATTGCCAGGATGAGTGCATCTGTAACCCCAGCGTAGAGGCATGCCCTGTGCCTTGTGATGGCTGACTGTGCCTTTAAGTAATTCTGATCACCACGGTCAAAGTCCAATAAAATCAAAAGAAGTCCAAAAAAAGCAACCAAGCAAAAAAACACACCCAGAGAGAAAGGTGGCTGGTTACTGAGAATATGAATTACACTGGATGAAAAACATGGGGGAAACAGACCTTTAAGAGCATCCAATACAATTGGTGGTTGATAAATTCTTCTGCTCTTCAGAATTTAGATTAAGCAAATGAACAAGCATCATCTGTTTTTCTAAATATTCTGCCTTCTGATAGGGTGGTAATGTCATATAATTTATGAGACCAGAGCATCGTCTCCTTTGGGAAATCAGGTTGTATGCAACACCTGCTATTTCTTACCTCTCCAGCCTGAAACGGTTTCCTGGAGACTGAAAGCCTGCACCACAGTGTCAGTGGATTTAGGCAGATATTCTTCTGGCAAGCATTATGGATTTTATTGCCTTTCTTACATTACCGATTTAAGACAGTAGTTTTAAAAAGAAAATTGTAATAAAAGCTGCATTGTACTCAGATCTATAGCAATTTATAAAAAGAACCTCAGAACTGAGAGGTTTCCCAGACAGCCCAGGAAAGCTCTTGGTTTGTGTAAATGGGGGTGCTTCACAAAGGCCAAATCACAGGAGAGAGAAAAGACATGGGCACCAGGTCTCCAGCCAGAATTGAATCTCCCAGGTCCTCCCCCCTCTCTGGCTAGCTGCTATATTTACAGTCCTATAACAATACATCACCAGTTTAGGACCTCAGACTACTGTTGCCCGTGGTTTGGGTTAACAACAGATTAAAGTGGCTCTTACATCTGATGCAAGCTTTCTCAGAAAGAAGCTGTTAAGGTGATCATCCTGGAGCTACTGTTACGATACACCTTCCTCAGCTTTTCTCCACACTCCAGAGACACATAGCTTTTCTAAAAATAGGTCCAACTTTTCTTCAGAAAAGTTTAAAGAATAGAACAAGACCTTCTTGTTCCTACTGACTACAACCTATTTTATAGATTATGGTGAACATGCTTAGCCAAGACCATACAATGTCTATTAAATTAGCTAAAGTCTGTTAAATTATCTAAAAGGAAAGTGGGTTCCGCTGTAAACTGCTGAAAGCAAGACAGGCAAAAATTTGTTAAAATGAACAAACAGAAGAGGTGTAACTGTCTGACACTATGTGTAAGTGTCAAGGATGGAGATTTGGGTGTGAGACCATCCCAATCTACACAACCTTACTCCACCCATCTGTTGGCCGGGAAGGTTCCCCAAGTCCACAGCCACATGGTCGCCAAGCATAAGAGTCACACGCAAGAAGCTGAGGGCATTTTTAGAAAGAACTTCAAATATTGCAGCTGATACTAACATTTAATGATTCAGAGTATTGGCATAGTGGGCAGAATAGTAGAGCTCCTTGGTAAGAAACATTTTCTTGATACATTTCCTTGAGGTTTCTTACATTGTTTAATGAAAGGCTTTTATCCACTTTTTGAAAGAAAAAAGAAGTGTGGAAATGGAAAAAAAGGAAGGAAAATTAAATCAAAGGATCTCTGTGGAACCCCCAAAGGACACTTGATTGAATTACTTGAACGCGAAACCAGGAACTCTGAGTCGATGGCCGAACCAATTTGGAGGAGCAGCTTTTGAGCAGCCTCACTGCCGAGTCCAGTCCCATCTTCTCCATAGGAAGGGGCCTGGGATAAGTCAGACTGAGCAAGACCCGGCAGTGCAATGCTCCTTATCGTCTCCCAGCCCCTGCCATGAGAGCTGGCGTAAGTCAAGCGCCAAGTGCCTCACTGCATGGTGCTTTAGTGATTTGCTGTGCTATGTGCCCGACGAGCCTGCAGAAACCCTGTGTCGGCCTCACGCTGGGCCCTCGTGTCCAGGCTGGGACCATGGAGGACCAGGCCTGCCACCATGTCGCACGTCTCCTCACTGCCATTCTTCACCCTCTCGGCCCCCCCCGCCCTCACGGGCCTTGGGTGCTGTGGAGGCCAGGCCAGCAGGCAGGCTTGGTGTGGGCATCACCTTCCTCGCCGGAGGCTCGGGACAAAACCTGAGCCCTTTTTGGGCTGCGAGAGGGAGCGTTGCGTGGCATGGCGGCACGGCGTGGCAGCGTGGGGTGGCTGGCGGGCCCGAGGGCTGCCGGGCCGTCGCTGCCTGCAGCGGGCGGCCTTGCTGGGTGAAAGTGTTGGACGGGATCCTGCGGAAAGTGTTGCGACTCAGGTTTGGTCCTCAGTCAATAAATGAAAACATAATAGAAACCAGAACCTATGAACAAGAGCATTAAATGAAACATGGGTTTAAGGCAATAGTCCAATACATATTTAATAGCAACCTGCCAAATAGTGTTTTCAATTACAATAATTTTATTTTGTATTAAAGTAGCGCTATACGTCAAGTGATCCAGTCAGGCCTGATGCTGCTTCCACTGCATTAGGTGGTGTAGAAATGTGTAGGACACTTCACTGATGCATTTGCAAGCTATGCTGAAATAAAAAGCAGTCTAAAAGAAATATAGCTATTCCAGGATTGAAGTCCACAGCTCTGCAGGGTACTCTGTGTTGAGCAGGGATCCACCGACAGGAAACGTCTTCCAAGTTCAGGACCAAGCCGAATGATACCTCTGGAATATATTCTCAGTGCTCATGCATTATTTCTTCATTCAAGTTTTAGAGGAGTGTTTGACTTTTACTGTGAAACCATAAATCACCGTCATTCTTGGCTTCTCAGATGTTTTCCTCAGTTAAACACAATGAGTTTCCTCCAAGGAAAGAAGGAACAGTGTAAATAGTGTTTAAAATGTGTTACTAATTTATTGCAAGGTCTTGCTGGATATAATTAATTGAAATGGTTTCATATATTCCAACAGGAGCTATACATCTTTTAGCAATACCTGTACTTTGAGACCCTTGCACAGTATGCATGTATTTTAGACCAAATATTCTCAGTAGAGCTGGCAGATGCATTTTAGCTGCAGTGGCTGTGAATAATGGCCCAGATTTTTGTTGTCCTTGTTCATTAGTCTGTTAGGAACTACTTGTTATTGAACTGAAAGCCAAGAGCTTTTCTTGCCCTTTTCTTTCACTGTAAATATATTTTAAAGCAAAACATAAGAAAGAAACCTTTATAAAGAAAAATAGTATTTGCAGTGGCATAAATTGCTATGGCAGACTATTTTTGGCGGTAGCTGTAAAGACATCTTTTCTACACAGACATTGTGCATAACTGCCTGTAAATATGATAGTCTTCTACTAAAGCACATTATTAGACCTACTAATTTTGGCAGTTCTTTGGCACATTTGGGGGGCAATTGCTTTAAGAAAGAAAAATAACTACCTGCTTCTGTCTAACTGACATCAAAAAATGTCATCTATGCTGTTCACTGAGTTGTGGCAGACCCTGGGGCTTTGCCTAGCAGTGCCTGTTCTGCAGGCTTTTATCCACATTACTACCTGTTATCTCTTGGGGTGGGCTGTTCCAGAGGACTACTTCAGTTTTTAGCTTTGTCTTTAGCACCAAGCAGACTGCTGCTTTTGCAAGTCCTCTGTCAACTCAATTTCAGTTGATTTTTGAGAGGACTGTAAATAGACCTATGGAGTGTGACTTCCATTCTGCTATAAATTTATGGGTGTGATTTTCTACTTCTTGCAGACAGGAAAAGGGATGAGGAACAGATTTTCCTTTCTTTGCTTATATCAGGTTTAATGAAAGTGTACACTTGGAAAGACTTTTGACTAGTATATTACAGAGTCTACTATAGCCTGACATAGTAGCAGTCTCTTTTTAGTTGGCACGTTTTGAAACATTTCTGAAAGCCAACATATGATGGATAATGCAAAAGCAACTTCTACACAGCTTTCTATCATAATAAATATGTTAAAGGAAATGAAGACTTAATAGCATCCTTATCTCACTCTGTCTAGCAACAATGGAAAGGGACTGCTAAAGATAATGGTTAAGGTGATCCAGGATTCTTGATTTGGACTGCTGTGCCCTGTTTTTCACCAGACGTGTCTACATTTCTGCCCTGAACATTTGAGACAGATGGACTTTTGGCATGTGCAACTCATGTTTTTTAAATCTCTACTAAAGCAGGAGCCAGGATTTTGTTTCTGTAAAAAAAAAAAAACCCAAGAAAAAAACAGGTGAGGCTTCCAGCTTAGCTAGCTGCAAGTGGTCTACAGAGGATCTGCAAGAGTTATCAATCACAAGTTAAAGTGTGGAGAGGAAAGTGAGAAAGGAGTGGCAGTCCTAATGTCTGGCCATGTAAAGCCAGAGGGGGGAAAGTATAAACAAAGTGAACCTCAAGACTTTTTTTGAGAATTAGGAGGAGCGGAGCTTCTCAGAAGAAGAGGGGACGCTTCTGGGCACAAACAGCTCTAGGTTATGAGGAGCTGGCTTGCTGTATGGACAGACCTTCCTTTTGCCTGTTCTGGTGCCTTGAACAGAACCTCTGTGCCCTTTCGTCTAACTCATGCCCTTGCTTCCCTGTAGCGTCCTTCCTGTCCTTTTACTCACCGCTCCTCTTTGCTGTTGGAAACGCTATGAACTATTTGTTGCTGGTTCTGTTCCTAACATGGCTGAATGTAAGGAAGTAATTTAATATGGCTGAATGATCCGTCAATGGGTCTAATCATATGCAATTGTCTCAGAGGAGTGTTTTGAGGCTCACAGGATGTTTGTTAAGTGATTTTGGACCCTCTGATGAAAGATTTTTCTTCTCAATGTCATTAGTAATTTTGTGTAAAGTATCACGCCTTTCATGTATAACTAAAACTAGAAAAGATCACTCTTCATAGTTCCTTATTATGTCATTTTTACTTTAAAATATATAAATATTATATCGAGTATATATGTGTGTCCACATATATGACTTTTAAAAGCTGTTGATTTTCTTCGAGCCAAAAAGGGATTCAACCAAAACTTCAGAACAAGTTAAAATGTTGCTATTGCCAATTAGTATTCATAAGCTCTTGGAAAAGAATGATGGAATCTTTACTCTGAAACCCAAAATGTGCATCTTAAGGGAATGCTTTAATGTCAGGAGAGAGGGAGCTGGTTCAGAATAAAACTTCAGTTAAACTTTGCCCAGAATAATTTTAAAGATACATTCTCATGATCAAGATGTTGAAAAGCATTGTGTTTTCATTTGGTGTGCACATGTGTTTGGAACAAATCTGGCCTGTGCTTCAGTATCCAGTCATTAGCCTCTTCTGCACACTCATACTCTGAAGTGTTAAAGATGCGGGTTTTAACTCTGATGTTAAAGAACTATTTGGGGTCAGTATTCTGATGTGAAAGTTTGTTTTTGCAGATCTATTAAAAATCAAATAGTTTTAGACATAGCTTATGAGGACTTGAGTTGCATTACAAGTTTTCTGACATGTAGTAAACCACAAAACATCCATTTAATTTGTGAACATTGATGGGCTGGTGTAAACTGGCATTGCTTCTTTGATGTTTGTGGAGTTGTGCCAATTTACACCAGCTCAGGAATCTGGTCTATTGTTCCTGCAAACATCCTATGACATTTTAAATTATCAAGACGATCATCTTGCAAAGACAGCCAAAGTATTAGAATAACAGTTCCTTGCCAAATTCTCTCGGGAGACTTAACTTATTAAAAAAATAAATTACACGTGTTCTTTTTATATAAATAAAAGTTCTTTCATAAGAATGCGTGATTTACTAGGAGGCTGAAGCCATGATTTCCTAGTTATGGATGTAACTTCATGAATCAGAAGGGCAGACAATGCTCTCCCACATCTCATTGAAGCAAGGGATGTTTGCTCAGACTGATGGGATATAAACAGTTTTAGTGTCCTCAGATAAAGGCATCCAGGATCTAGTCTTGCTTTGATCAGCCCCTTTTTAGGACTTTCCCCCTGTATTTTCCAGCTTTTCCTCATCATCAAGAGTGCATGTAAAAAGACATCTGAGAAGGAAAGAAAGAGAGCAACTATTTTGTCTTGCGTTTTCTATCCTTACAGAATTAACAATTTTTTTTACCACGATGTAGTATTCTGTCTTGAAGATGGTTTCAAGCGATCCAACTGAAAATGGATATTTCATTTAAGGGAGTGGCAAAGATATCAGAAGGTATGGAAATATTCTACAGAATGCAATGCAGGTAAACACGGGACAATCTGCAAGGGTCTACATATAGGATAAGTGCCAGTAAAATTTTCTACCTCCAGTATTAGCTGGAGCCTTTCAGAAAGGAGGGAGAGACGAGGAAAGAAATGCTGAAAGCCAGATCTATATCCCCTCTCTAACAAAAAATACATTAGGTTGATGGTAGACGTGAGTAGCAGTAAGAATTCCACCTGAGAAGATTTCATGTGCCCGAGGGAGGGCACATGAGGGGAACTGGAAGTAATGGGGCTTCAAGAAAATCTATAAGCAATCTGAAGATGTTACAAACTCTGCCACAAGGCTCACAGATCTGGTTTAGTGAATTTTTTTTTGGCAAGGCTTCTTCACATTGCAAGAAAAAAACCCTAGTTTTTCTAGTAGTAAGACCCTACAAAAGGAAAGAAAAGGCAGTAGAAAAAAGAGCTAAAAGAAGATTAATGGTATCTTTTAAAAAGTAACAGTATCTGGAGATACAGTTATGTGTTTTGGGTATTGCTGTATCAAAATGGTAAAGATCATGACGGGCTTATTTATCAAGTATTCAACCTTGGAGAACCTTTGGTGCATGAGAATATTAATCCCTTTCTGCACACATTTACATTCATTCTGAGTTTATGCAGATACAGACAAACCTAGAGGCCAAAATTTTTACCCTGAAAATGAATTTGCACTGACTGTTTCACTGTTTGGATGGCTTCCAGCTGGCAGTGAAATGTAATTTAGGTAAATTCACTGATGTTTTTACTTCCACATTTCAGTAGAAATAAAGACTGCCTTGCAGAACACCAGAGATGAACATTTTTAGGATTCAAATTGGATAAACATCATGCTGGACAAAGGAACAGTTAGCCAGCATAGTTCTGGGAAGTTGGTATTTTGCTGGAAATCAGTGGAAAAAAGTCATTCCATGTCGTGGAGAATTTTTGCTATATTGAGATTAGATTTGATCTCAATATGGCATGAAAACAACAATTTAGAAATTCTCAGGTTTGGGGAATGGAAAATTGTATGTCAGCCCATTGTCCTGGGGTCATTATATACTGGAAACTCTGGAGATGTTCATGGAATGCATTGTCTTGCAGTCCCAGAAATTGGATACTTGAGCAGCCAAAAATCTGATGAAAGAAGTAGACAGAAGATCATGAAATTTTTGATGGGACATCCTTTTCCACTCCTAAGCAAGGTTGTCTAAGTTCCATAGAATAGCACGCACAGCTACCTTTGGGAAATGTTTCAGCTTTGCCCAACCAGTAATGTCATTTTGTGTATCACGTACATGTGTATAACAACACACCAGAAGCCAGTAAGGATTGTACGGCTTCATGATAGAGGTGACTCTCTATCACTGTGATGTTGTCAGGCAGTGACAATGGGAAATAAAGAGCTGAGCTGAATAAATTCATCTCCTTATAAATATTCAGTGAGGAAGACCTTTGTCCCTCAAACCCAGCTGCATTTTATTTTCTTTTAAGTATTCTGAAGTTACTGAAGCAACGTCTGGGAAATGAAAGGATGCATTTGAACAGACACTGATGCAGGTTAACTATCAAGCTGCACTTGGAGGGAGACACATGTAATAAAATTAAGGGAATGACCAGATGAACAACTATTTTTGATAAAAGCTACAGAAGATGTTGACAAAAATGGGCTCAAACTAAACAGATCCATGCACGAACATTGTGAAAGCAGAGAGCTCATCAGAGACTGATTTTCTGTTATTTAAGATTTGTGTAGCCCTAACTACTGCTTGGAAGAACTGGATTTCTGGTTGACTCAAGATGACTGAGAGCTGGGTTTGGAAATGTTTTGACCTGTGGTGTTTCTAGAGCAGCACCACTTCAGATATTCTTTGTCATTTTAGGAAACCTCAGAAATCAGGTATGTGCTTGGTTTTGCTGTTTCTTGATAACAGAGGAAGGCAGGAAAACATCAGGTGAAGTGTACCTGAATTTTGGGGACAGTTGTCTACATCGCTGAACATTTAAAAGAAGATTTTTTTTGCCCCAGCTTTTTATTTGGCCCTTCTCTGCTCACCCTGTTGGCTAAAATCTGTTGACTTCCTTATTTTAGAGGAAGATGACATTGAGGTTTGTAACAGAGATGCGAAGATTTAGCAGTAAACTGCTGAGAGTGTTATCAGTTACTAGAGATAAGTATATGATTTAATGGATTGTATCTAAAGGAATACAGTGATATTATTCTAGACTTCTGCACAAATGTCATGTACTTATCTTAACAGGACAAACAAGCATATATTTAGACACAATATACATTTGGGAGACAGTAGAGACTAGCATGAATAAAGCAAGGAGGAACTCTTTCTGGCACCTTGTAATGATCATCTAATTTGGGAAAGAGGCTTAAAAAAATCAGTTGAGGCAGGAAAACTAGAGTCATAGGGAACAACCGAAGGTTTATCTTGCAGCCTGAGGCGCCTGCCAGGTGCAGCCTGTTAAAGCAGAAAGCTGCAAGAGTTGTTTTAGATTTAAGAGAACTGGATGTTGCTTACTGAGCATGAGGTCATTCAGCACATACTTGGTGTTAGGGGATGATGCTCAACCTGTTGAAGTATAAAGTGAATAATGCTTTACTTGTCACCCTGTGTCTATGTTTCTTCTGTTCTTAAGTATGACCACTGACTGTATGGCCCATAAGATTACTAAAATTTCAGATATCAGCTGAACTTTTTTCAACTTTATGAAGCACGAATGCCCTTTGCTAAGTGAGAGAAAGTTTTAGCTTCTAAGAAGAAGTTTTTTGTGGAGTTGAGCAACTAAACCAGTGGTTTCTAACCTTGTTCATGGATAATTAACATAGTGTAAATACAAATATTATATCTTTGGTGGCAAACTGGGGTTCTCTCAACATCACAGCTTCACCTACAACTGGTGTAAGACCTCCTTTGGTTGTGATACATTCACTCATCAGAACACACACACACACACACACAAATACAGTAAACCAGTTTCCATTATAAGCCTGATTATGGGTAGCTATCTGTACAGTGATGAAATTTGTTATGGTAAGTCTTAAATTAAAGTTAAGGAAGAGAAATGTGAACTATTTCTGACTTTAAAAAGATGTAAAAAGTAGTAAGCAAAATTCTGCAGTAACGCTTTTAGTGATGTATTTTTTTTAGAAAAAGGAAATGTGACCCTGTTATAAACATCTTTAAGTGGCAGTTTCTAGATTTCCTACAGAAATGAACTTGTAATCCGTGTTTTGGGGGCAATTAGATGTATTTTTGTGATAAATAGGCTTTCTCTGCCCCCTTCCCCCTCCCTCCACTGCTCTGTCAATATTGTGACTCATAGGATTATAGAATCATAGAAACATTTAGCTTGGAGAGGACTTCTGTAGGTCATTTGGTGCAAGCCCCCACACTCAAATCAGGGCTTACTTTAAAGTGCGTTTTTAACAGGCTGCTCTGGGAGATATTGGCACTCCCTGTGCTGCATGAGAGCTCTGCTGCACAGGTGGTGGCTGCACGTCTTTGAAAACAACTCGGATTCAGTGGGCTCTCCTTTAACAGGGCTTAGTGATCAAGAAGCAATTTGTAGCTTAATGAGAAAAAAATGAATGCAAACCATCCAGCATTTTTGGCCTAGGACTTGGATTATGTCAAATCAGGTTTTGAAGAAAACTGTGTTGGGGGATATGAAGGATGCCAGGAAATGTAATGGTCCCTCTTTTAAGTCCTTCTGGAAATTCTTGGAGAGACTGTGCTCTAAATGCTTCTGTCTGTAGGTGAGCAAAGGCACTTATATAGACTTCAGGGGACTGGTGATGTATGTGACCACTTTCTGTTGAAAACCCTGTTGCCCCAAGGGGCCACTCCAGCAAACAGTCTAGCTCTAAGAAAGAAACTTTTGAAGCATAAATCGCTAACCTTGAGTGAACAGCACAACATTCCAGCAATAAAATCCAGCTATAAACACAGGGAAAGGCCACATCTTTGATAGCTTCATGAAATGATTGCAAGTTTCTTTTTACGCCTTCCTCTCACTTAAGCATCTGAGAAGGTTAAGGTGTAGGTTACTGTGACTTTTACTTTTAGAAATGTTTACTCATGTGACTTCTATTTTGCTAAGGCTATTTACTCTTTTTTTCCCCTCCCCTCTTCATATGCTTACTCCATTCTTCACATGCTTTTTCCCTTCTTCAGATGCTTAGTTACATGAGACTTACTAGCCCCTCACAAAGGCAAGCCACCATGAAGCCCACGTGATTTTTAATTCAATTTAAATACTTCTTCATGGACTCAAAGGACTATTATGTGAGAGATTAGTTTTGTTCACTGAAGGGATATTACTTTCCTGTATTTATTTTACATTGCTTGCCTTCTCTCATTCATTCACACATTTTGCCCCTCCTAATTCTTTTTTTATCTAAAAAGATGTGGCTGATGTAGGTCTTTTATGCCTTTTCTGTACTTGTGTCTATATCAGATCATTTGTTAAAGGAAAAATGTTTGGCTAAACAAGAATAATGTTGTAATAAGGGTGGAGTACATTTCTTGTTTTGAAAAGTTCCTTCCAAGATTTTCATCTTCATTTTTACTCCAAATGTTTAGCCAAAGAAACAAAATAAACAGAAAATCCCAAAGGGTAAAAGTGGTGTAAAACACCAGCAATATTTTTTTGTTTTTGCTAGATACAAACTGGTTCTTAACCGAATTTAAAAACCAGATCTCTTCAGTGTCCACTATTCATAATCCTTTCTTGCTTCTTTCATTAAGATTTAAGACCACAGTGATTGTGGGAAAAAATAATTCCAAAGCAGGCCAGATCCTTCAGTGTGTTGTGTCATCTTTATACCACATTCTCTGTGTCTACACCAGTAATTGCACATGACCTTAAGGTCACCCTAAAGCCTGATCACACTAAAAATCTGTAAGGTGAACCCCACATAAACCTTCCTCAGCCATCCCTGCTGTACCTGCAACCAGGTGGCAATAGATTTGTGTTCAGCCCCTTTGGAAAGCACACACTTATGCCGGCATGGAGCATTGCAATCAAGTCCTTCAATAGCAAGTTCACCTCAAATTTGCAGTTGTTTGTGTTCCTGTAGCACAGACAAGCCGAGACAGACAGACCAGAAGCCCACAGTTGGTTTTCTAGGAGGCTTGAGTGACAGAATCTTGGAGATACCATATTGCCGTGCTCTGAGTGAGAATCGGAACGTGGTTGGCCTTGGTGAAATTTGAGCATTTAACATGGAAATATTTGGGCTAATTACCCTGAGTTCAACCTTTACTGGTTCTCAGTGGCAAAAAAACCTGGACCTTACAGTGTCTTTAACATTCAGAGAAGACTTACTCTGCTGCAGAGGCAAAACTTGCAGTGGTCCACAGTCTGTGTGCTGGTTTTTTTTCCCCATCTGCAGCGTATCAATGAAAAGGAGAAAGAATTAGTTGACTAGGGATCCTGGTGGAGTCATCTCTGAAATATGCTAGTCTGTGACTTTAAACGTTGGCCTCATGTGGCCATTGCTAGCTGGGGAGCTTTTCTCAGGAATGTTTACTGAAAGAGCACATTTTAAACTAATAGGGAGGAATACTTGCCAAGTGGAAGCATTCTTACCCGTATCTTGTGACTAATGCGTCCAATCAAAGCAGTTCAGTTTTCCAATCTTGGATAATGAAACCAGATGCTCTTGAATAAACTACAGATTATTGCAAAACAATTTTCCTGTTTAATTAAAATGAGAAACATTTTCTGTTAATACAAAACTCACCAACAAGAAAAGAGGTGGGATTTGGCTGCCGAATTATTTGTTATGGAACATTTGCTGTGTTTCAGACTGCAAGGTGGTCATTTGTGACACTGCCATATTATTTTAGAACCAACATAAAAGGTTTACTGAACGTAAAAACTAAGCAAAAAAGGAACATCTGTCTTCCTACACTACCTGGCAATGTGTCTGATAGACTTAGGTAACAGATTACATCCACATTGTTTAAATTATTTTTCAAATGCCAAATGGTAAACCTGAAAGATTTTTGACTTCTAAACAAAAGACCAAGGAGGAATGTTGTGCCAGTTCCTGAGGGAAAAATAATGGTCATGTTTTGCATAGCAATTTCATAAATATACCTAAGAAGATCAAATTTACCTACTTTTTTTTTAAAAAAAAGTCATAATCTGGTCCTAGCAGCATGTATAAAGAAGAGACATCCAAACTAAGTTTCTTCTCAGTCCATTAATATAGTTAAACAAAAATCTTTCTGTCTTCAAGTCAGAAAGACTTGAAAAACTTACACAATTTTACAGTCTTTTGCACAGAAAGACTCGCACAATTCTGGAGATTTGGTTGATTGTTTATTTTTACTATATGGTATGTTAATAAACAGAAATCATGTCTTTGGTTCTTTTTTGAATGCCAGATGGAGAGGGTTTAATTTCCTTTAAATATTATCAACAGAAGAAGGGCAATGTGAAATATACCATACACTTCCAACTGGTCATAGTAGGTTTTCTGTTGGTGACTATTTTGATTAGTCAAAAAATAGTTAACTGAATGAATTAGTCTTTCTTGCTGCCTATCATAAAACCATAAATATTTTCAAGTCATATATACATTTACTTGCTGATTTTTTCACATATTTTGCTTTCTTTCAATAGGTTGATCACTTTGGCAAATAATAATGTAAGGGTGTGGGTTGACAGATGTGATTTAATACCCGAGTTATATGCTGTTGTTTCTGTTTCCTGCCTGAATAACTGTACCTCCTAGCTAGGCAGTCTTGAGAAAGCAATAGATTAAAAAAAAAAAAAAAAGAGTTAGGTATGGTAGTACCTCACTTGTAGGTGGCTACAGCAGAATATGCAGCTGTTTGCTTGGCACACATCTTCTTGTACCATCAATTCTTATTCCTTCTAGAGTACTTTCTTCCACTTCTTATCCACCCCCCTCCCCCCATACGTGCCCTGTTCTCCAGCTGGCAACACAGTTAATCCATGTTGCCTCAGCACAGTTCTTTATTCCTATTCTTCCAAGTCCTAGGAAACTAAGCTTGAGCAAATTTGTCCTTCACCTTGCCTGTTTTATGCCACAGTTTTCCTAAATCTGCACAAATACTTCTGCCTCATTTCATAGCTTTCTAAGGATCCTTATACCATTTCACTGATTACTTTGTTTGGTTGGAGCCCTCCTTCCTAAAAAGAAGAGCTGCCCCTTCCCATCGTATTCCTGCAGTTACCATGCCACATCCTTATGACTCATGGCTTGGCACTGCACAAGAGAAGGAGGATGAATATGTAACGTACCTGGCCTTACAGGACTGAGATGCTTCTACCTGGACAAAGAGGAGAGGTTTAAGTCCTAAAGAGGTAAGGTGAAATTTTTGAGTCATAGATTTTGACTTATATGTGGATATCCTTCCGAAGTCCAGCTTTGGTACTGAGGATGGAAATGTGTTGTTTAGTCAAGGTAGGTGATTAACAAGGATTGTTTACTCCATTTTGAGTATGTTCTTGATGTATTGCTGTTAACAAACATCTGAACTATAAGTGCCATTAGCCCACAGATATTAATGTAATATCACTGTCCTCCTAGTCACATGTAAATCTGAATGAAAGATGTGATGGTAGAGAAATGTTTAAATAACTTTAGAGGTCATTCCCTCTGTTCCCGGGATCTTTGACCTTGAGAGAAAGAGTAGGGAAGAAGCAATAAAATATTGTCAGCTGGTCACTGGTCCAATTTCCACACAGCAGTGGATAGCCATCTTCAAATGCACACAAACATGGACAAAAATTACTATTCCATTTTTTACAATTGCCTGCAGCTACCTGTTTTGGATTTGAAACACCTAGAAAGTTCTGTAGTACAAATGCGAATGTGAAAGAGGACTGCTATATGAACCCTTCCTATTAATTTAATTTTTGAAATTATGCTGTTTATAGCATTCATAATCTATGGACAGATGGTTTAATCTAAACTAAGATGGAAGACTACTGTGCAAATTTGTTTGTTTTTCTTATAAACCAGTCATCTGCCTCACAAGGAGCCTCACTTTAGAATTCAGCAGGCAGTAGATATGAAATCTGGAGTATGATGTTCTTTTATGACATCTGCAATATTTCTGTATATAAAGGAAAATCACCCGAATGTATATGAACATTATTTGAAAAATAAAAAGCTGTGCTTAAAAGCTTTAAGAAGTGCAGAGTATGGTGGCAAAATTAAAAGACAGGCAAACTGAAAGAGATGCTCTTCATTTAAGAAAACAAAACCAAGCTTACCGTCAGCATGTGGTTACCCCAGAATATAACACTCCATCCATCTCTTACTCCCTGTCATTAAGTGGTAGTGCTTTACCCCTGCTCCCATTCCAGTCATGCCATAGTTAAGTTAGGCAGCCATTTCCAGCTTCCAGTATTCTGGTAGAGAGTTAACAACATTGCTGACAAGGAACACTTCAAAATCATTAAAATTTATGACAAATTAAGGGAGTCAGTGGAACCAGTGAAAATGATAATTTTAAGATGCAGCCACTGATTTCTTGTGATGGACATGGTAGACAGGCGTAGCAAGTATTCCCTCAGAGTGATTTAACAGCAAAGTCTCTGTCTACTTACAGAGTTTCTTACAGCCTCAGAACCCATGAGAAGGCCTTTTGAAGATCCACAAAATTCTTAACAGAAGGCTACACACCACTTATATGGAGTTACTGGAAAATGATTCACATTTCAGACTTGTATCAGGATGCAAAGGGAATCTATAGTGTATGCAGCAAAGCTTATATATTGCTGTTCTGGAAATGTCTTCAAGGTTACACTATGGGACAGATTGCTTTGTATGAATAATGACAGCTTTCAAGTTTAAGGCAGAAGTGAATTTAACATGGCGTAAAGTAATGGAATTAGTATTAGCAATGGAAGCAGCAGTGAGAAGTATTGTAAGACTTGTGCTTAGGACAGAGGGGAAAACAAATGGGCTTAGTAAACAAAATGCAAAGTGTGCTGGAAGAGTCTCAGGCTCACAAAGGGTTTTTTCTGCTCTGGAAGAGATAGCCCACTTCAGGTGAGTTTGTATATTTTAAGTGGCCTCATGTCAGAAATGCCTCAAGATTAGGCATTCAGCCAGAAAATGCAAAACAGTCCATCAGCCATCTTCTCAAATCGGTGAGGTAGAGTCCAAAAGACAGTAGGAAAAGGAAAGAGTAAAGAACTTGCTTAACCTGGGGAAAGATGTATATGTCTGAAAGGAAAGAAAGTAGAATCTTGCCAACTAGTGACACAGATAAATGATTAGATACCCAAGATGTGAAGACAAAGACTTTAGTTACACATTTATGTGTTAGCATACCTGGAGTATATCAGCCATGCTATGCACAGCTGATTCTGGTCGCAACTGTAGTGCTGACAAAAAAGCTAAATAAAATTAATGCTGAAATATAAACCCTTAAATATATAATAAAAAAAAAAAAACATAAAGAACTAAAAAGGCCAGAGTCTTACCTAGTCCTTGTGTCCAAGGGACCAACGTAAATTTCTTGGGCAGAAGGTTGCTTGTTAGAAATGAAATTGAAACTGGGGCAAACCTTCAAATGAAATTCTACCACACACTGAAGATGTACTTAACGCTGTTGAAAGGGCTTAACGAGTTGTAAAGATCAAGATTTATATCTAGGCCAAAACATATGAATACAAACTGGGCTCTTAACATCCTCAGAGAAAAACCTGAGGTTAAATTAGAGAGTCTAGATGATAGGCCAACATCATTTCACCATTTTAATATTCTGACCGAACCTCCTCTACCATTAAGCCAGACAAAACTAGCCACATCTGAAGGGGCTGTATGAAAGCTAGTGACGGATGTCTCCATGTTTGATAATTACTTTATGTGTACAGACAGAGGACTTGCCGATGGAGTTAATTGGAAGACGATTGTAAGAATGGTATATTTTAGACATTCACAAAGGTTTGTTTATATTGATGTAGTAAGTTGCCAAGTGAAGTGTAATCACCTTCCAGAATTTTCTAGAAAGGTGATTTAGCAAGTGCTGTTTATATCCTCACCTCATGCAGAGGTAATATTGATAAGCCAAGGAGGGCACTTCAAACACATAAGCATTGAGGTCTCCTGTAAAACAAAACACATGCTTAAACTACAAATGTGGATCTGGATGGTAGCAGAACAGGCAAAGAGGGAATCAATCTTGCAGAAGGCATAGGATGAACAGTGAAAGGATTTAGGTTTCCCGAACACAACATCTAAACCCATGTATGCATTCATTTAACTTTTATCACTATTTTTTCTCCTTGTGCTTTAGTGGTTTCAAATTATTGATGTTGCCTGCTAAGAAGAAGATACATCCCTCGTACTGAGAAAGAGAACCAAGTGTTTTGGAGCTTCCCAGGCACTCTATACTACTTACTTATTTTGAGCAACAATTTATTTGTAATGTAAGAGAAGGGGTACTTCTGACCCATAATGTGACAGCCACTGAGGAATAATCAACTGGCAGGATAGAGTTACTGCCGGTTGGAGACAGAAAGTCTAACTGTTATCTTTGGACTTAAAAAGTGCCTCAATAATTGCATGGGAAGTCTCTTTACCATTTGGACAGGTCACAAACCACTTGTGGGTTTTGCTAGGGAAAGTCAGTGCCAGTCGTTGCAGCTGTCTGGCTGTAGCACGGGGCTTTGACCAAAGCCTTCAAAACATTTGTTAGAGTGCCATCAACAACTGCTGTTACCACAACAATATGGGAATATGGAGCGCCTATGTTATTTGTGAAATACCTGAGGTAGATGCTGATGAAGGCTTTCCTGAAGAAACCTTGAAGATGGTCTCTCTTTCTGAGAGAAGATCATATTACTTCCTGCATTAGGGTAATAATTTAAAAACATTCCAAGTGGAATGAATTTGGGAGATTTAGGAGCAAAGGACCAGAAGAAATGCTGGGGGTGGATATATAGTATAACACAACCGTCATGATATCCAGTGAGGAAGAAAAAAAATCCTGATAGCATTATCAGAAACATGGCCTGTTAACCCTTGCATACATCCTTGGCTTGGGTCTGTATTTAGTGGTTGAACAGAGATGGTACTGCGTGGTCAGAAATGGACACTGAGATGTCACCATGGCTATTGGTGAAAAGCAGAGACAGGTATCGACTATACACCAGTTTGTTCAAGAATACAAAATCTGCAGTTTAAATTTACTTGCTTTCACCCATATTGCCCAACTGCAGCTGGCCATCTGTTAGAGCCTGCAAAGAAGTCATAAAGTATGCAATTAATGAGACGCTAGGAGATCTGGCTGAAATTTTTCTGAAATGCAGAAGTTGGGAAAAAAACAACCCACTTGTACTTTATCCAGCCAGCATGGAGCAGCATTAGGGCAGTGTGGTTCCAGTAAGCACTGCAAAACCCAAAGCCGCAAGTGTCATGCCAAAGACAGAGAACTGGACTCAGAGGCCTTGTTTATACCAACATTTCCAGTCCCTAGCAGCAGCTTTCAGCTATTATCCTAAATCAAATGCAACTTGGTTTTTTAGAAGTATACATCAGTGATGTAAATAAGACGTGGCTGGATGAATTTAAGTGCTCAAAACGTATTATCTGGGCTACACAGAGTATTTTGAGTACAGACATTTTCCATCTCTTCCTTATGTCTTGTTTATTCTGTAGGAGTTCTTCCCATCTAGGTCTGAAATAAAGTGGCCAGGTCCAACCTGAAGTATTGTGAATAGACAGTCACCCTTACTTTTCTAGCCCTATTTTCTTGAAGTCGAGAGATCTGGTTTGCTCAGATAAGGCCAGGACAAACAGCAAGTCCCCGGTGGTCCTAAACAAACTTTTAAGCCACTTAAGATTTTGCGCATCATTAAGTACACGTCATTTTCCCTTTATAAAGTATTGCTTGATCTGCTCGTCCATGCTGCGCGGGGGATTAGGACGCATGCATGTTTGTATGTGCGTCCGTGCACATTGCTTGCCTTTTCTTGCACGTGTATGAGCTAGAACTAAAATGCTTGAGCACCCTGCCAGTCACTGCATGACTTACATGAAGCCCCAAGAGCCTGCTTGAATTCCATCTTCTCAGAGCTGTTGGACAGAAGCACGCAGGCAGCCACAGGAGTAGGATCATTGTTGGTTTTGGAGCTTTTCTGTTGTTATCCCATTGATCTCAGGCCTGCAAGCTTGGTAGAAAGGAATTAAGCAGCTAGTTGTGGATAAGAAGCTTCCTAGAAGAAAGGTGTGTGCTTAACTTTGGAGAAGAGAGAAGTGCAGAGTAGCAATCGGTTTTGAAAACGAACAGTGGTCTAGGGCTGTAAAGGCTTTTAAAGATTCAGCCACTATGCAACCACCCCCTCGTATAGCTGGCGGTCTGACCGTAGTGTCACTACTCGCCGTTCTCCTACACTCGTTTAGCTGCGGTACATGACCCACAGCCACCTCAGGACACCGGCAGGATGTGCGTGGCAGCTGGAAGATACGAAGCCGCCAACTTCCAGGCTGATCTCTGGCAGCAGCAGCCCATGGGCTTGCTGCTAAGTCTTCTGCTGGCCTCTCACGTGGCACGTTGCCTGTTTCCAGAGTTGTCTGCAGCTGGCTCGCACAGGCTCAAGCTGCAGCGGCCTTTCTTGTTTCTGGATGATGAGCAACTTGGAGTCCCTTCGGACTGTTCATCCCCAATTTCTGTTGTTGTTGGAATAAAAGAACCTACAGCCAGAGACAACCACTCTGAGAGAAGGGGCTGTTTTCCCACATGCTCCTATTTTAGGTACTGATTGGTATAGACAATGCGTCATTGATTCTGACCGTTACTAAATTGCTAATGTTTCTTTTCTACAGATTTTGACATCTTTTTTTTTTAGTGGTTTTGTTTATTTATTAATTTATTTGTTTGTTTCTATTAAACTTAGGGTGCCAAGTCCATTATGAATCAAAGT
>JANZLQ010000013.1:27909444-27935393 GCA_026212715.1 Elanus axillaris | reverse complement strand
AAGTTAGCTGTTTTTCCCTTACACCAGCTGAGGAATCCTCTTTGGCAGATGAATTCTTAGTTGTGCCTAATGTGCCAATATCTATCTTATTTCCATTACCGTGGCTGCACAAAGTACATAGTTCAAGGAACAAAATGTGTCCCAACATCAGACACATAAGTTTGAAGTGACCAATAATCAACTACTAGTAAACGAAATAATCATAATAAAATTCGGTGTATGCTATTCATGGAAGTGACACATTCATTAAGTTCACCCAAGGATAAGATACTTTGTTGTAGTCAGTAGCAAAACTCCCATTGACTTCAGCGGGAACAGAGCCAAACTCCTTGCATGCACCATCAGACGGTTACAGCCATTTATTAATAAAGTCCTGGTGCAGCTGGGATGATGACACATTTTTGTTGCACTGCCTGGAATAAAGTAATAATAAGCTAAGAAAATTTTACTTTGGATTCTCAAATCAAATGGGCTTTTTCATTTTGTTTTGTTAAATGTTTGCAGGATGTACTCCCTGATAAAGAGGTTAGTTTCCATTCCACTACACAGCAAAATATACTAAAAGATTGACAGACTCTTGGTGAATCATGAATTTTCAGTGGAGCTGACCAAAATGTTCCTCATAAAACAGCACAAGCTTTAACAGCACCTGTTAAAACTAGACTTACAGTTACACAAAGAATTCAGTGGAATGAATTTAGGAACATGCCAGAATTTTCATGGCTGGTTTCCCTCTGAAGAAAAGGCTTAAAATCCTTTTGCAACACAATCTATTTGTTGATTTAAGGCCAGTCTGGGGAACATATTTAGGCATTTAATGATGCAAATAGATGCTCTGTGAGATTTTGTAAAATGTCCAGCTACCCTAACCGAGGATACTCAAAAACTACTTTAACCACTTTCCTTCAAAGTTTGGAGAACCAATCTTCTTGGCTTTCTGGGTATCTCTGGCAATTGTGAAGCCAAACCACCTTTCCAAGCTAAACAGTGTCTTATATGGAAAGCTAGTAGCCACCTTAGTGCTGGAAAGGATTTGCTAACACAAACAGTGACTTGGAGATATTTCCTGTAAATGAAAAAGCAGATTTGTCAGCTTGACACTCACATGATACATCCACAGTACATTATGCATTTACTTATTTGTAAAACTGGTTTATGTACAGTTATTCCGATTATTTCTCAATGAAGATAGACACATCAAACGAATTGATACAAGATACGCAAAAACTGAAGTGATTGCAAAGTTTTCATTTCAAAGGTGCAGTTAATTACCTGAACATAGGAGTTCATCTGAAACAGGAAAATGCACTCTGCATTTGCAGGCATTTTCTTTAATTATGTGATCATTTTGCATTTCTTGCAAAGAATCAAGCAACAGCCTGCGCAGCTTCATTGGACCTCACAGGCTTTTTTGGAACTAGATATTAAATTGTACTATAAAAAAGCAGGTGTTTAATTTGCAAACGCTAAACAGATGGTTTATGCATTTATAAACACAGACCTCCTGCAAGAGGTGTGCAGAAACTGAGGTTTGGTTCATATGCATCCCGTAATTTATGCCCTTGCAGCAAGGAAAACATAAACAGGATCTTCTCCCACCACGATCAACATCACTGCCAGATACAGACAGTTTTGGATGGTGTTTCTGGATAATCTTTAAATTCCATCTGCTTGCAGGAGGACTTCCTGACCTGCAGGGTGAATTTTATTAACACCGAGTTCTTATGAAAGCAACAACCAAAACCAACCCACCCCAAAGCAAAACACAAATGCCTCCCTGTCTGCAAGACAGGTGGATTAGAAGTCTGTGATACTTTAGCATAATGAAGGTGTTTAAATGCAGCCAACAAATAAGAAACAATCCTGCACCTACAGGTAGGAGCTGAGCATCATTTTCCCATTTCCCTGAATTAGAAAGCCTTGCCGCAGGCTTTATTACAATAATATTGTAATTAACAGCAATTAATACAACAATGATGGCAGTAAACAATGTCCGTGAGAGCCCTCTGAGGCAACTGGTGAGTATTTAATGAGAAAACTTACCTGGGGAGAAAAGTCTCTCCCTCCCTCCCCAACCAACTGGCACCATCCTCTGCAGCACGCAACGCACGGCGTGCGAGTGCCGGTGGCTGTTCTTCCATGCAACCCTATTCCCCATCCTCTCCGAGGCAGCCTCTAGTCCCTAGCGTTGTCTGAAAGACAAAACCTGAGCATTTTTGCTTGCACAGGGCTAGAAAGAGTCAGAATGAGATCTGAGAAGAGATCTCGCCCGTCTTGCCTGATCTCACCTCTGAGTCACAGGACCCACATTGTGTGCGTTGGGACAAAGTCCACTGAATTCCACATAAAGCTTCCTCCTGGTTGTAATAAACCTTGTATTAGGCCCCAGTCTGGTTTAAGAATGAGCTTAGTCAGTGGCAGAAATATGACTAGACCAAAGCCTTTGACTCCCTTGTCTTGTTCATTGGGCTGCCCAGGAGGTTTCAGTCTCTATCAAACTATGTTCCAGCTAAAACCCATTGGGCCTAGAAATGAACTTCGGCAACTGCCCTCTGTAGTAAAAGCTAAGCTATGTCAATGGTTAATTTATCCCAAATAAAACTGTTACGAAAACTGGGACCTATGCTTTCAGATCTGAAGAAGGCTATAAACAGCTCCATCCAGTGCTTTATTATTTTAATTCATATTGTGTTTGCATTTTAAAACACTTCAAACAAATTAGCAGGTAAATAGCATACAAAGTTAATTAGGGATGATATTACTTTCTTCTTAACAAATGACTCTCTCTATTTCCTGTACCTATTTAAAATACTAAGAAGCATTGAAATCTCATTACAGCAGGAGTTGGTAATAATGTAATGAGAAAAATATTAAATACATGGCAGAAAAAGGAAGCACCTGCACTAAGTTTGCTACCATGACAGTGAACAACAGAATCATCGAATAATCTATTCTGTCTGCAGGGGCTGTCTGGAGGGCATCTGGTCCCAGCCCTCGCTCAGAGCAGGATCAGCTTTGGAGCTGTGTTGGCTTGCTCGGGGTCTTGGCCAGCTGAGTGGTGAGCATCTCCGAGGATGAAGACTTCACAGTGTCTCTGGGCACACGTTTTAATGATACATACATGCTTCCATGTAAATACTGTAAGCTCACAAGTGAATGTAATTACAGCGAAAATATTTAAAAAATCATTGGAAGCTCAGAAATAAAGTTAACAGCCTGAATGCTGCAGTGATTTCTTAGAGCACTGGAAAAGTCTTTAAGCAACACAACCAGTGCTATGACTTGGCAACACAAAAAACCATCCCATAGCCAGGATTTCACTGCTGATGTGAGCAAAGGTTGTTGCAGCTGAAAAACCAACCCTCTGCTTCCCCCCCCTGCTCCGTCTCCCCTAGAAAGTGCAGTGTTTGGAATTTAGAAATGGTTAGTGGTTTGTTGGGTTTTTCAAAGGAAGGACCTGTGCCAATTTTTTAACTCAGACTGTCTGCAGCTTTTACTGTAAATGGCCCAATATGTAAAAAATCTGAGTACTCACAAATCTCAGAGATGTAGGAGTGGCAGATACCCAGCCCATTTGAAAGTTAGGCATTATTTCTAGTTGGGTGACTTTGCCTGAATTCATGGGGTTAACCTCAAAACACTAGAGGTAGAAATCAGGGGTCAAAAGCATGGGATTTTTTTCAATCAGTAGAGGAAAAAATAAAATTTGGCAAAATAATTTGAAGCGTAATGACCCAAAGAATCCAACTTAGTGTAAAAATACATCAAAATGTGGTGCTTCTTGAGAGCAGGAGGATAGAAGCCTTCAGATACCAGGGTGCAAGCATGCAGATTTTTACTTTATCCAACCAATTCACAGTCAGCAGCATGTAGTGCTGTTACACTGCAGCAGAAGATTTTCGGGACTCCCTAGATATTATTCATTTTTTTAATAATTTCATCAGATTAATACACTGCAACAAACGTATGGTCAGAGATGTAGCAATCCTGTTACATTGGTCGTACCTATTGTAGCATAAGCTATGTATCTTTCCAGAAGAGTGAGCTGATGCTCAATCTATGTCTTTCTGCTGAAATCACTAACCATAAAAATGAAGACAGACATACAGTTTCAGTCTAGATGCTATACTATGGCAAATGGCAAAGTCATGATTTCTGGGGAATATTTATTTCAGATACTTTGGAAAAGTTATAAGGGGAATAAAAATCCAAAGGAGAAGGTTCATTTTTTTGTCTGAGCTAGGGCAAATGCACTGATATAGACAAGACATTAATCTTGAGATATGCAGACGAACATGGAAATGCTTGGAGTTGCAATGAAAGAAGGTTTGAAAAACAAGTCTAAGTCACAGCTAACCAAGGAAAACAAGATTCAAAAGGTGATTATGCTTATTATTACATGAAAATATATTTTCTGTCTTCGCTTTTTCTTTTATTTGCTTATACAGGAAAACTCAAGTGAACAAATGTTTATCCACAGTAATTGTAGACCACAGAAGAATCGCAGTCAGAAAAATATTCTCCTTGAAAGCTCTTTGGTGGCCATTTGGAAACATATTGCTGTTTGCAGGGCGGAAAAGGGAGAAAGAAGCCTAGGTCTGTGGGTATAAAGAAGGTTTTAGAGGATTTTAAAGAGAGGACAGTTTCCCTACCCCTGCAATGTTATCACTTTTTTAAAAAGTATCTCCATGTTTCTCTTTTCAGCTCATGTCCTGCAGGAAACTATAGGAAGTTGATGACAAAGATACCTAAAATGACACCTTCGAACCTCATGCTCTGAAGCCCCAAATGTTGTTATTAACTTTGTACTTGGGTCCTGCCTCTTTAAAAAAAAAAATCATGAGCTTGAAGTCTCCTCCTGGCTGTATAAACTCTGTCTGGGGGTGAGGACACAGGGCAAGCGAAGATTTAAAAAAGCTAAATAAGAACAAAAACATTTACAGAATGTAAATCCTTGTGGCTTTTTGACTCTGTAAATAAAGTGCAAGACTTTCAAATGTCAAAATTCAAACATTAAACAAAAAATTGTGTAAATTGGCATTATAAATCGTACACCAGTATCATCTAATCACTATGAATCATAGCTTTATATCCGTTGTCTGTAGAACAGCGATACTACCGAAATGTAGGAGCGCTGCTTTTGTTCTTGAACGCTGTTTTCATGTTCACGAATTTCAAAAGAAGTCTCACCTGACAGGGACGAGCTTGCTAAATGGGAGTGTGGTGGCTGTAGCCTTTTATGCGTACCCTCTGCTACAGTGGTGGATGTACCACCCTTTATTTTTTTAAAAAATAATGAATAATCTAAGTACCTTCAGAATAACAATGACAAGATCAGGATGTTTCTAGGTTGGGATTCAGGCAACTTGAAGTTAGCCCAAGAAAGAGGAGAATGGGTGCAGACAAAGCTCCCTCTCATTTTCTGTAAGCAGATCTAGCACCAGCCTTCCCCTGGAGACACCAGCCCGGTCCCGGTGCTTCCAGAGCCATCCTGAGCTCCCAGCGACACGGGAAAACCAGGCGGTGGCTATTGCCGGGTGGGACTAATCCTGCCCGACGTCAGCTCACCGGGCTGAGGGTGCTCCGCAGAGGAGGGGGTTGGTACCCGGCTGTGCGTGCTTGGCAAGCCCCGGCCTGAGCCTGGGGATGCTGAGGGATGCTTTGGCCAGCAGTAAATGTGACAGCTCGCTGTTGTTCAGCCCTCCCCGTTGCACGCCAAGCAGCCGTTTTCACCGTGACTTGCTTTCTAAAGCTGTGAGAAGAAGTAGTTCCTGGGAATAAAAAGTTGCAGGACTTCTCTTTTTCCTCCTGGATGGAGGAGACTCGAAGGAGATAAATCTCTGGGAATGTGGCTTGGAACTGCACGTGTCCCGTCTTGCTCTCTGGATGTTGTTCAGTGCCCGTGCTCCCTGCCCCCCCGGAACTCCGAACTGCAACATGTTATGATCTCCTCATTAATGCGACGAAAGGCCGGTGTTACTCCAGTTTGTACACCTGCACGCCTCGTTTGAAATGGCAGTAATGTGGTGATTAATCTAAGCACAGTGTATTTTAAAGTGGCTGATATCTCCTCTAATGATAGGCCAGACATCTACTTTTTATTACTTATCGGTAGCTATCTGCAGCTTATTTAAATTCTCATGCACAATGCTCTCTTTACTAGGAAATATATTCTTATCTCCTTTAACGCTGTGTAAATATCTTCACTTTGTGCCAAGTTATGTCTAATGGCTCAGAGCAAATCTTCACCTCACCGATGCTGTGGTAAAATCTTCCTTTCTAATAAAAAATTAATAGCATATTTGCCATCAAATTTATATTAGCAGGGATAGCATGCAAGGCAGAGCGAGTTACAGAGCTCTCCAAACTGTAAGTCCATAAATTAATCATAGCTGACTCCAGCTGTGTTTGTGCTTTCAGACTCATTGCTATTTTAATTCCTATAGGTGGTGCTGTGTTGAAACCTAAATCGTTTCCAAAATTTACGCTAATCTATATATCGTCCTTGAAATTATTATCAAATTATTATTCATACAAATTCTTACCTACAATCTGAAGGAAATGCTCCCATTTTCAACAATAAAAACAGCCATTGCTACAGGACGGTTGTAGGCTACTCAGTGAGTTTTACTTTTATTTGCAGAGGGTTTTTTAGCTTCTGGTTTTTTCTTTTTTTCTTTCCCCCGGTAGTTGTTGTAATCATGTTTGTAAAACCAAGCAACAAAGGCTCCCAAGGCGGAAACATTCTGTGTCAATGAGGCTCATCCCTTGTTACTTGTGGCTCTGTCATGCAATCCTTGCGCAAATTTATAATGATTAATCTTAAAACAAGTTGTTCCAAAAACCTAGTCCTGCAAGGATAAGAAATCTTCTAGTCTCCATCCTAAATTTATTCATGGCTTGTTTTTCTCTCAATGATGCCTACGAAGAAACTTCATATTCTGCCCAGGCCTTAGACCCACCAATGCAAAACTCTTTTAATCACCTTTTTTATTTTCAGCAGTCTTTGATTATCCCTTCACTATGCTGATTCTAGTTCAAGCTCATTGCTCTTGAACTGAATGCTGTACTTCACACTGCGCCAGTAGTTTACAAGGGAAGCGTGCAAGGTAATACCCTTGCGTGTCTTAATATCACATCTCTTCTTTTATTGACGCATCATTCTGCAAGTTCCTTGTCATCCTGCCATCACCCTGTAGACCCGGATCTTTTCATCTCCGTGTTTGTTTCTGGTTGATGAGCTCCCCAATTACAGGATAAGTTCATGGTGGTGGCTCCCATAACTCGCCCTGTCAAACTTCGTTCTGTCGCAATGTCACGTCCACAAGTTCTTCTTCCTGTTTGCTTCTCTGGTGTTTCCAAAATTAGTGTCCTCAGCAGATTTCATCAGAAAATTTCATCACTACAATTCTTCCTATTCTGTCAGGGACAAATCCACATTAATGTCCCCCCAACTGCAAACCACAAATAATTCCAGCAGTAATTCTTGCAACAGAATCCTTCCTTCAGACAAAGGTCTCCATACAAGTCATTTATTCTTGTGCCCCTTTTAGCAATTGCTCAGTTACCACTCTTCTTCAAAACTAAAATGTACCTGAATTCATGGACTCACCTGTTAAAGCAGGAGTAGAAAGACAGAAGTCCCAAGGAGCCCAAGGGCTACTTTTTCGAGGCTTTGAAAAATGTTGTGTGTTTTTTTTTAAATAAAAAAATCCCATTACCTCATTGTCGGCTTGAACTGTTTTTCCTGGAAGTTGATGAAGGTTTTGTCATTGGTTTCAATTGTACCTTAGGGTCGGATGCTGTCTCCAAGGAAATACAAAACAATGCCCAAATGACTAATGTTTAATGAGATTTTCTATGCAGTTATGAACACAAGGAACATTAGATACTTAATTTCTCTTGATTTAAATTTAAAATAACTCAGTTGCTACCTCTTTGCATCTTAGAGACAAATATGTGCTCTTTCTCCCTGCCATGTTTTGAAAAACAGACCTGAAGAGCCTATAATTTACAATTAGGTAACGAAATTAATCTCTGAATTTCATAGGACATTTATGTACGGGATCAAAACCATCTTTTTTCTGTCTTTTGTTCCATGTTGTAACAATCTCTGTTAGATAAAATGACATCGACGTTTCCAAACATAACTGCTTTGGTTTAAAACCTATGCCCACTTCTATTTATTCAGTTTTGTATCTTTGTATGGGATTTAATGAATTTTGAAGTAATTCATTAACTTCTGAATGAATAAATTTAATTAACCAAATTGTGCTTCTACCTCTGAAAACCATATTCTTTACTTTAGCTGTAAAAATGCTCAGCAGTTTCAGAGGTTAAAAGATCTGAATAGCCCAAAACATACTTGATTTCTAAACTATTGAACATGCATCTTTTTGAAAACAGGTACCCTTAGGTATCTTTGGACAAATAAGACAACCAGCTTGCTCTGAAATACCCTAATACCAGTTCCTATTTATCGTTCCAATATTTCACTTTGGAGGTGCTGCCTCACTAAATATCATTTGTCATCGTCACTCAGTGGCCCTGACCTAGTTCCTAGTGCCTTTATGTATGAAACAGCTGCTCTGCTGTTTTGTCTTTGTTTCTGCAAAGACATAACATTTTCTCTTCCATAAGATACCGGAAAGTTACTCTGTTGTTAGCATAATTTGGACTCTCCTGAATGTTTGAGTGTTGGAAAAAAAGACTTATACCTGTAGTTCTAATAAGAAAAGGAGTGGGTTTCAATTTTCTTGGCAAAGTGAAAGTTAGCCAATTCCAACTTAATGTAAATACAGTAACCGTGGGGACGTGAACAGTGAAGATATACTAAGAAATCTGTGGGCTACAGTGTATTGTGCCTGGCTGATGTAGGGATGGCAAACTAAGGAGGCTTAGAGGTTTTCGGTCTCATTTCTGCCCATTCACAGTGAATTACCCAAAGGTCCTTCCTCTTTCTGCATGCTGAATAGGCTGCGGTATTGCACGGAGTGTCACTGTCTCCCCGGAGAGGGAATTAGGCGGCATTTGCCTTCCCTGTACCAGGAAGGGAAAAGAGGCCAAGACCTCTGTTGGGAAGGGGAGTGCACCTATGAGGACAGCTGAAAGAGCTTCCTCATTCAGTTCTACGGACTTTCCACCCCCAAAGGTTCTTAGGTACCTAACTCTGCTGAAATAATCAGAAATTATCTGCTTAAAGAGCTTTAGGTATTAAATCAGTAGCTTTGGGAACTCCTGCTAGGTTTGAAGACATCCTGTATATATTCTTGCCCATAGCTAGCACAGAAAATACCACAATAGGATTCTTTCACCTACTACACCTAACACCTGGGTCTTCAGTCTCAAGGACAAAAGCTGGCTGAACCACAGGTTTTTGTGTAAGGGAAAAACTGGGTATTTTGACTGTCATTCATTTGGTTTTTATCTGAGCTCACTAAAAGCTAACCTAAAGGGAAAAAAAAAAAAAAAAAAGGGTTCTTACTGCTAGCTGATTTTCAAAGAACAAAAGCAGGAAGCTCCCGAGGTTCCACAAGCTGGGGCAGAAAGGTTCCTCACCCAGCTGGGAATGTTATCCTTTGCAATGCACATTAGGTTTCCAGCATGTGACACCGCCTGGTCCTACCCTGATTGCATCATTGCTGGTGTAGGGAATGGGAAGGAGACTGTTCACAAACCACCATTCCAGGAGAAAGTTGTCAGCATTCCCAAAATGTGTTTATGAGCATTAATAGTATTAACTTTAATGAATCACTAGGCAGAATTGTGTGAGCAAAAGGGTGAGGCTTTGAGAGATCCTGGCAGCCTGATGAATCAGAAGTTGGCTTCATGTGGTCTTTTTGCTTCCACAAACATGAAAGATACAGCAGCGCAACCATTCCTACACAGTCCTTTGGACTAGTTTGATTCTGGGTGCTGAAAACCCCCAAATCGGGGCTGAGTTCTGGCAGATGCCCACGTGGAAGAATAAAGCACCCCTAAGTAAGTCCGCGCATAAGCAGACAAAACCACTATCAGCTTACTCCTGGGCCTTGCATACCCATGCTGCCTTTGTATTTTTTTCTCACAGTCTTTGCAGCTCATCAAGGGTGGCACAAACTAGCTGGAATAACAGGAATGGATAAATACCATCCAGCTTGCTAGGACAAGTAAAAAGCTCATGCCTCCCAAGAAGGGCTGCAGGGAGCTGGAATGCAGAGCTTCCTTCCAGATCTGAAAAGAGCATTTCCAGAGACAATATCCACAGAGAGCCTCACATATTAATAAGTAACACATTTAAGATAATTATGGTCAGATTTTTTAATTTCGATTTTAGCAATATGGTCTGTTTTTTCTACTCGGAGGAAAGAAAGAAAGAATAATGAAAGGATGGTCTAAACTTTATTTTCACTTGAAATTTCTTCAGGCTTCTTGCATATTACATAGATCTTAGATAATACCATCCATGGTTTGCTCTAGTAAGGTGTTAGTGAAGGGACATTAATGATAAGTTTCATGTTTTTCTGATTTCTTATGTATACATGCATGTTTTAGCTTTCCTGCACATTTATGCTGGTTTTGCTCGGTTTTTCAGTGGTTGATTTATAACATTTTTTTAACCGTCTACGTGTGTACAGTTCTCATATATTGTGTATTCACCTACAGCTAGGTTTAATCGAGGTAGCCTGAATATGGAAAGCAATTGACTACTGGCAGAACAAGCAGATCCACTCAAATTAGCCTACCATGTTGAGGCAGGGCAGGGCAAAAGTAAAATCTTCCCCAGCATCCTATCAGCTGAAACTAAGACATAAACATCAGAGAAATATACATAGCTGAAATTCTACAATTATGTGGTGTAGGGTCTGAGTGTAATTGGGAATTAAGTCATGCCTCGGCCATGTACTTTTCCTCCACTGAGGGTGAATTTTGCTTGTGTGAAACAGAGGAAAGATTAAGCATATTGAGTGGTCGAATAATGACGATGTGCTGGCAAAGCTGGCAACTCTTTGTGGTTTTTAGAACCTCCTTCTCAGTTTAATCATAAATACATCCCCCTGGAATATAGCATAGAGCACAGAGAATGCCGTTTTAAATGCAGGCTCGTATCAACAAAAATAATCGAGAAAACCTAATTAACTTCGGTCACTGCCATGTGTAGTATTTGTATTTTTGCATCTCTGATAGATCAGTTATAACAAACAATAATTAAGCAGACATTACGGACATACAGCTTAAAGTGGTAGTGCTATGCTAATGCTAAATTAAGTTACTTTCATTTAATAATATAATCATCACTCTTCTGTTATTGCAGTCACTGTGACATGCAGTAAAGAAGAGCAAAAACGCCAGGTTTAAAGTGCTTGGGGAAAAAAGGTATGATCTTCGGTTTTATGACAGAATTAATATTAGGGTATTAGGGTTTCTAACTCCCCCTTCCCCCCCCTCCAAAAAAAAAAAAAAATCAAGAAACTAGATAAAAAGCCCCAAAGTAATTCCAAATATGACTTATTCCGAATGAAGGGACTATTGTTTATGTGGGCCTGACAAAGTTTGACCACTTGATTAAATGTGATTTTAAAAGTCACACCGTGTAAACCTTCATCTCAAAGAGGGGAACTAGTTGGAGATCTTTTCGTATACAGGTTTCTTGACAGAAACTGAATATTATTTTTTTTAAAGAATTAATTATACAGTAAATAAAGTCACTTCATTCCGCCATAGGTTCCCTATAGGAAGTTATGTTGACATAGTTGTGGCGGTTTATTAGACTGCTGTAATTCTGCTCATCTATTTGCATATGTAAGCAAGTGATAAGGAAGAGTTATACTCCTAAACTGCTTTAAAATTAATTCAAAGATGAGTGACTCTCCATCAAGATTTGGTAAGTCTGAGCTACGGGACTTACAGCACATAGTACACTAAATAAGCAAGACCTGGGCCTGGAACTTGGATAATATTTTAAAGTATCTTGCTCCCAGATACTAACATGTCTGTTTCTTTAGGGTCCTAATAGCCCAGTGGATTTGCGGATTTCTTTCAAACGCTGGCTGTTTGAGACTGAGTTGCCAAAGGACTTGCTGCATATCACATCAGATCCTCTTCCCAACATCAGCTATTCAAATCTGAAGTACCTCTAGGAAAATGTTGTTTAAATAGCCCATGGTTCATAGAAGACTGGAATTTACCTGGAGAATGAGAGCTTGTAATTAAAAAAAAAAAAATTAAAAATGGAAGAAAAAACCCCAACCACAAAGCCCAGCAGTGCTGGACAATGAGTATCTCTTCCCGTCCTGAGAGCAGACACATCAGAGTTGACATTCACCTCTTCAGTGACCCCCTCTTCCCACTCCTGCTGTAGGATACGTCCAGTCAGAGGGTGGTGAGGACAGCTGCAATTTCCCACCTACCCATACGGCTCTGCTAACACAGCCGTGGGACCCAAGCGTTGGTACCACGGTAGTGGTGCTGCTCCTCTGTCAGCTCTCTCAAAGCAGGAGTGGGGAGCAAGGCGTCCTGGGGAGGAAGGGCAGGCTCCGTCCTCATCTTGTCCTCGGCTCTCTGCTGGTGATGTGGTCAGCAGGAGAAGGAAGGGGTGACCCTAGGCAAGCTCTCTTCGGTGAAATCCTCTTTCTCCCACCGGGCTGTGGCAGGGAAAGGCAGGACGGGTCTTCTCAGCCCTTGGTGACATAGTCTGGGGAGCGCGGTAGTCAACTGGCTTTGGGGGAAACTTGGGAAGCTCCTGCAAAACAGAACCACTGACTGGAGACGTCCTGAAGTGGGATGCTTCTCTCGCAGCTCCGGCAGCTAGAAGTGAGGGGAAAACGGAGATCTTCTCCAAGTATGGAAAGGGCATCTCGCTACGGGAAGCGTCTGGCTGGGCTACAGCTCTGCACCCAGGACGCAGTGGGAAGCAACGGCACAGACCCCAAGCCAGCAGCTCCAGTCGGTGCTGAGCCCTGGAGATCTGCCCTGTCCCTTTCAGGGCTAAGCTCATGATGAAAACGAGGTAGGACTTCTCAGATGAAACACTCCCTTTATATTTCTTCTCTACAAATGGAGCCCAGTATATGTTACAGGTACAGGTTATTAAGCAACCACAGTGGGGATTGGAATTCGTCCTTGGTGACCTAAAGGAGAGCAAAAACCCCCATTTCATAACTGCCAAGCATCAAGCAATCTTTTTTCCTATAAATGTAATTTTTTTTCATTTTTCTGGCAGTTTCAGATAAAATGTCTGAGTATTTGCACAAGAAGTTCAAAATGTTAGCGCCACTATGTCATGAAGGGTTTGAATAGCTCTAATTACAAGAAGAATCAATCATTCCAGTATTTATGGGTAGAGAGCAGTGAAAGGATACTGAGAACAAATACACTTCTTAAACTAGAGTTTCGCATGCTTATAAGTGTGAATTAATGCAAGACACTCTAATTGAAATTAATATTGAGATATCGATTGAAAAGAGCATACAAAGCTCTATAGCTTTCAAACACTAGCTGAAATAAAGATCAACATGTACAAAATTGCATAAATGATTTTTAAAACATTTACAGCTGAGTACAGCTCAGTATGCTAGTGCTACAGAGCTAGTCTGCATATAAAAAATGTTGGCTATTCCAGTACTGCATGCCAGTTCATAATTAAGTACAGTAAGTGTTGCAGCTATAAGGAACAGGATACTCTTTCTTCTGGAGGGTCAGATGAATCATAGGAGTAATAGCTTCATTGTTTGTGGTTTGAACATTTAGAGTCAAATCCTGTACCACTGAGATCAGAAGAAGCCTTGTGTATGTCTTTGGGAGAGCTAAATGTCAGAAAGATTTAAAAAAAAACCCAGATATCTGCCATCCTTATTTTCTCTCCTGTGCTTTACAGTTTCTTTGTTTAAAGTCATGATGGTATCAGAGAAACAGTGGCCGGCATACAGGAATACTCTTCCCTTATTCTTAAGCATCTTTCCTGCAGACTGTAAAAGTTTGGTTTTGTTTGCTCTACGTGCCTCGGTGCTTCTGGTTCCATCTGGAAGCGGACATCAAAGCACTGCCGTCCCACGAGCGAGCTCGCGTTTCTCTCGAGCTGAACCAGGAAGGGCTGGAAGCCTTACAAAGAGGCACGCCGTCCCAGGCCGGGATCCAGCGCGACGCCGAAATTCATCGCTCCGACTTACTTCAAGGGGCACCAGCTCACGTTTTTGAAGACTCATGTTTAGGTACGCAGCACAAACCTACCCGGCCAGCTTATACTCCATCATAATACATATGTTTTAAAAGGAGGGCCCCTTTTCCAGCACGGTATTATAGTAATCAGACAGAAAGCAGAGGAGAAGCTCATTCAAGTTAACTGGCAACATGCTGTGCACATTATGAGACCTCACTTTCAGTAGACTCATAAATTCCACAGTATTTTGAATGGGGCTGTGTTGAAGAACAAAGCAAAACGGGCTGCCTTTAAACATAATTCCGTTCCTGCGCTTCCCTTTGCCGAAGGTCGGTAACTTCGGAATTAGAGTAATTACTACAGCTTCTGGTTTGCGGCAATTAGTCTCCTTCCTGCTTTAACGTACACAGTGTTGGAAAGGTCAGGCCAGATGCAGAGAGATTCTCTCCCAGTGTGTAGCTGCCCACATCACCCTGAAGTGTCTGCGTACATATACGTCTAGCCATAGATGTGTGCTTGTCTTTATAGCAGGCACCAAATGGGAATATCCCTTTGATGTGTTTCGGCAGCTCTTCAGAAAATGTTTTAAAGATGTACTTAGCTGAGCTTCCACATTATTTTGTGCTTAGGAATACGGACTATGTAGAGCCACCATTAGTGTTGTTCAGAATGATCCCCTCTCAGAGATACAAGGAAACACAAAAGATATGGGTACAAAATTATATTTTAAGAGTGAAACACTAACTTACTTAATCCCATCATTTCAATTCCTTTGCTACAGAGGCAAAGATAAAAGGCAGAAAGTTTCATCTGATAGGGAAAGGCAGAACTGTGTGAAAAACAGCGTTTTCAGTTCACTTGGCGTTTGGGTTAAAGTTGCAACTGTGAGCTGAACTAACAGCTTGCTGCTGCCAAAAGGGGGAAGCCTTGCTCTGCCTCCCTCCCTGCTCCTTCCTCGCCTTAGCCACCAGCCAGCCACCCCTGCAGCCAGCCCTGGCATCCCCCTGCCCAAGAGAGAAGCCAACTTAATCCCTGGAAAAAAGAGAAGGAAAAAAAAAACAACAAAAAAACCCCAAAAAAACCAAATTCTTGTTTTTCTTTTGGGAAGGTGAAAGCACTGTTTTTCTTACCTTTTTTTCTTTCTTTTTTTTTTTTTTTTTTCCATTTTAGTGAGTTGAATGAGCTTCCTCGTAAGGCAGACAACTGCTAGATTTGGCTGCTGGGGAGAGGGGAGTGGGGAAGATGGGGATGAACAGAGCAGAGGGATGCCAGGGGAAACAGAGTCTCCTCCCTCTTCTGTGGTGCAGAACCGTGAGTTCAGCTCTGGCCATGTTAAGAAATCAGAACTTTGCAACACAAACACAAAGGGATCAGAACAAACAGTTTGGTTTTGGTGGATCCAAACCCCATTTTTTGCTTATATGTGTTTTTTGCACCGAGCCAAATTATTAAAGTCAGATCTCTCAAAATATTTCCTTTTACATGAGAAAGATGTATTTGTTTTCAAATGATTTTTAGGTCTTTATTCTTGATTGAAATGAATTCAGAGTTTCGGATGAAATGTCATCTAGAACCTTTACATAGGAACACTTGTTTTGAGACTGTCAGAATAAAAGATTTTCCCTTAAATTTCACTTAAAAGAGTTTGGCAGAGTTGGTACAAATTCAGGAAATCAGATGTCCTGGCTGAATTTTTTGATGCCCGCAAATAAAAATTACTTGAAAAATATGATAGAGATCAAATGCATCTTCTGGCATGCACACATGTGAGGCTGCAAAGAGCTTGTGAGGAGATGCAGGGGCTTTTGGGCTGCTGGTAACATTTACCTCCCTCTCCTCTGCTGTTCTCTCTCCTCTGATTCATTTGAAGCTGTCTCTGGGTCCTGAATGAGGGTTAGTTGATGAAGTCCAACTAAGAGCTAGTATCTTTCCAGATAAAACAGAGATTAAGTACCTGCTGATCTTGATTGCCCGTATAAATCAGAAATGACCCCACTGAAATTGGTAAGTTGGCTTTCCTGATTCTCCTCTGTAGTATGGTAATACTTGGACAACCCGATCGGGACCAAGCCCTCCCTGCACTGGATGTGGTACAAGAATGTAGCGATGGGCATGCAAACTCATGACTGATTTTCTGTGAATTTTGGCTGCATGCAGCAAATGTCTGCAGTAAAAAAAACTGGATTTTAAAAAAATAGTTAATCCCATCTCCAGACTTACCTGTAGCCTAATACAAAAAGAACAAAACTGATCTGTCTGAGACGATTCTCAGTGGGGCGTATTGAATTAACTTCAAATTGGTGTTTGCCTGAGACCTTTTGGCCCTGAGCTCTGGCACAGAGAAGCTGTACCCTGCAGCCAGGCTGTACCCTGCCATCAGACAGGGTCTTCGTAAAGGTCTAGATGGGGGGAAGGAAGCAAGTACAGACATGCAACTAAAAACATTTTTACATTGTTTTGAAACTGAAGTGAGGCGATTATTAAGTTTTCCATGAGTCATCTGGCATTACTAACTTACACAAAATTGTAGATAGCATTTTGGTCTTCAGTTTACCCCTTCTCACTCTTCCGTACCTCATTTTCTGTACTCAAGCAGGGTGGGTCATTTCACTCAAAAAGGAGCACTACAAAGAAACGGAGCCCCNNNNGCCCTGTGTCCCTCCCTGGCAGCTTCTCCTGGAAGGCTTGGCTGAGATTGCATGCCATGAGATGTTTTCCCTCAGAGCAGTGGTGTACCTCAGGGTTCCCAAATGACATCTGGCTTCACAGAAGGCAAGGAGACGTCGACTCGAGAGCAAACCTCCACAACCACTGGTCGTGGTGGCTCCTGCAGCACTCTTGTGCCAATGAGAGCACCAGGCAGAGGCGCTGTGCGTACCCCTGTTTATTCTCCACTGCTACTGATGAAGGGCCTTTTGTGGCTCAGTATGGACATGCTGTTTTCCCTAGCTGGGATGCCTCCAGGATCTCTCCCTTTCTTGTTTTCTCTGCAGCTCCTTCTCTCTCTTGAGGCTGGTTGTTCGGGCACTAGAGCGTTGCTGGTATCTGTCTCGCAAACATGCAACCTCCCATGCCAGGAGGGGCTTTTAGCAAGGCTCCTCTGAGCTATGCCATCTCCTTTTCAAGCTCCCAGGTTGTGAACATCTTTTTCTTTCCCACCCTCAGAGGAGACCTTTACAGTTAATGAGCTGGGGTTGGGCAGCCCCAGCCTCCGCTCTCCCAGATGCAGAGCCCCAGAGGGCAGAAGCCTCCAGCACTTTGCTCCAGAAGAGGTTTCTAGCTTCTTCCTAATCCCAGCCTGCTAAGGAGAATGCCCAAGGGCCCTAATAACCCCCTTCCTTATCTTCTTAGATTGCACAGCTGGGAAAGGGATGGGAAAGTACTGTAAACATGGTAAGACAGGGAATTGCAGTGTTTTCATTCTGTCCAGATACCTCCCGATGAGGCTGTGTGCAGCTCACGTGTCAGTAGGACCTTTAGTTCAGTCTGTCAATTCAGAGGTGATAATTAAAGGAACAGTGTTGCTGAGGTTCTGATGGCCTAAGTATATAAGGGAGGATTTAAGATCTGTAGAAAAACGCCGTATTTTGTATTAGAGCAACAGATATAATTGCAAAAAGCAAGTTTATCTTAAATGTCTTTTGATGGCATCAGTCCCCTTGAGTGAAGGTGATTGTACATTGCTTTCGGTATGCGAGTCATAGCAGCAACCAGCTACTGTTTCCATACGAGCTGGTGTACTGGGCTCGGCTGGGATAGTTAATTTTCTTCATAGCAGCCTGTACGGTGCTATGTTTTGGATTTGTGAACAAAACAGCATTGATAACACACCCATTTTTAGCTATTGCTGAACAGTGCCTGCACAGTGCCAAGGTCTTCCCTGTTTCTCACGCTGCCCCGCCAGCAAGTAGGGGCTGGTGGTGGGCAAGAGACTGGGAGGAGACACAGCCCAGACAGCCGACCCAAAGGGATATTCCCTACCATGTAACATCACGCTCAGCAACAAAACTTGAAGGGAGGGTTGCCAGGAGTTGCTTTTGAGCGGGGACTGGCTGGGCATCAGTCAGCTGGTGGTGAGCGATTGCTTTTGCATCACTTTTTCTTTGTTTTGTCTTATCTTTTTTACTTATTAAACAGTCTTTAGCTCAACCCACATGTTTTCTCACTTTTATCCTTCCCATTCTCTCCCCCATCCTACCCACTGTGGGGGAGCTTAGCTGCCTACCGGGGTTAACGCTCAGCAGCTGGGTAATGAGTTCTTATTGTAAATACGACTCTCCGCAAACGTCTATGACTTTGTTACTCAGAGATTAGACCCTGGCACGGCTCCGCCAAGGACGGGGATGCGCTGGTGGAAAGTGTTCAAAGGGGTTTAAGTCATCCAAATCTTTGGCCTAATGCATTTGCGTCTTTTGCTGCCTAAACTGAACTGGAACCATCAGGATAAAAAAAGGATGTTCCTTTGGAGGAAAAACCGAGATAGGACAAGGTGGGCATATCAAAGCAGGGCAAACAAAAGCAATGCAGAGTTTCTCTGAGGAGCTCTAGCATGGCCTGTAAATTTCTGAATTATGATTTCAGAGTTAAAGGTAATGAGGGACTCTCCAGTGGTTTATTGCCTAGAGAAAGCAATTCTGATGCTTCTTTCATCGTATAACCGAGACCAAAGAAATTTATACGTTTACTGTATACAGTACAACTGGCCACTTCAGAAAAAAACGAGCATCACAGTATTTCTTTGCAAAGATACTGGCTGTGACATGAAGCTGTGGTAGGCTGTCTTGCCCCTTCCTGCTCAACACGCTATTTGCTAAGAACTGAACGCTGGGAGGTGATCGCAGGCTCTCCATGCCTTACAAGTATCCAGACTCACCAATTAACTTCTCCAGCAGTTTGCTGCCACAACTGAGCTTGGAAAATGAAGCATTTCCTCATTTAAACAATGCTTAGAGAGCACTCTCTGCTGCTGATTCCACCTGCCAGGGAATGGCATCTGTATATCGGGGGAAGAACAGAGTCTGCAGAAATTCTGGAGTTTCCGTAAAAGCCATTTCTCTCTTTTCTGACAAGCTGCTTTTCCTCCCATTCTCATTCTCGGCGCAATTGCTTCTCCGAACCAGGCCTCCAACAAGGTATTGTTTGAAAGGGATAAACATAGCAGGGCTGGATTGTTAAACATTTGACAAGTGTTTGTGGTATTTCACAGCTGGCATATAAAACACTTGGTGGAAGGACCAGGCTTAAAGCTTGTTAGCAACTCTCTGTGGAGCAAAACCCCCCATTTGTTCTGAATTCGGCTTCCTCTTTTTGGTTAGGAAGATACTCCCAGGCACTCAGGGAAGGAAATTTGTCATTTTTTCCTCCTTCATCCACTGCCTTTAACATTTGACCTCTTCCCACGATACACAACTCGCATTCTTCAGCATCTCTCTCTTCCACCTCTGCTATCGCTCTGCCCCAGGAAAGGGCTCAGACCACACTGGGGCATGCTGGAGTACAAAACCAAGTCCCGTCAAGAGAAATGAAGTTCTCCAGCCGCTCTCGGCCATTCTTCTCAGTGTTGGTGCTGCTCCAGCGCTGACACGTAAATATAGATAAGGCCTTGTGTCCTGGTGAATTGTCTTATTTTAATTCAGCTTCAGCACCGGCAGATGCTTGGTGTCCTCTTGGCTTTGGAGCCCTGCCACCATATTTTCTCATATTGATTGGACCTAAGAGTTCACAGTGCATCACTTCAAAGCCTGGGTATTAGTGACTCGTTAAGGACACGTGCTGCTACCGGTTTTGCCCCTCTCCTTCTACACTTTTTCCTGCATGAGCAGGAATCAAATTCCTCATAAACTGAGCAGGCCATCTCCTCCTGACTGCAGTGGTCATGGTGTTAGCTCTAAACACACACTGCAAAGTGTCAGGTGTCCCAAGAGCTTTTGCTTTTTTACAGGGTCTGCATTTACTGATCAGCCAAAAAACTCCCTGCGCTTACTCCAGCTTTTGTGGGCCAGGAATAATCTGCCCCTAAATCCTCTCCCGTGTTTACGATTTGATAAGGTACATTAGTAAATGGTCAAAAAAGGAAGTTTCCAATGTGTCCATATTTCCACATAACTGGCACATGGCAAGTCCTCTGCCAGAGCATGCCTACTAGCCTGCTAACAAAATGAATCATGAATGTGGGTGACTTGAGAGTCAAATATTTATGGTGGATCTGATACAAAAATGTCCAGGCTTGCTGCCATGCAGAAAAAAAACAAAAACCTGTAAAGCCTTTTTTAAAAAAAAAAAAAAAGTTTTCATGAGTGGAAGCCTAAGAACATACAGTAATTCAACATTTGGGATTTGGCGTGAGGTCATGAGCACCATGAAGGTTTCGTCTTAGTTTCTTTAGCAGCAGGAATGCTGCAGAGTGAGCGGTTTCCTTGTTCTCGGCATGCCCGCTATTAGTGCCCATAAAGTGTCTGAAATAACTGCAAGGAGATAAACCTAAGACACAATTTTGTTTCCTCCTCCTCTTCTATTTTTCAGGCTGGGCAGGAATCCTGTGGTATTTTCAGTGGAAATACCGAGAAACAAGTGCTTACAGAGGGATTTCCATCAGCTACCCCAGGACAGGAACATTGCTTTGGCTATTTATCAACAGAGAAAATACATTCTAATATCCATGCCAGTCAAAGCACTTGGCACGGGGTTAGATTAATCCGAGGATCTGCGTTTGAGGGGGCTGGAACCGACACAAGATGGATTTGCTCATTATCATTAGCACTTTGTTTGCTATTCTTGACAACACAAAGAAGGCAAGGGTTATGTACATAAAAAGTCTAAATTGCTGCTCATTTGGACGACACGAGCTTCCCTCTTCCATTCAGCAAAGCTGGCTTGCTTTTGCTGCTTCTCTGTTCACTGGCAGCGTGTCAAGGTGGTTGATAGGCCTTAGACGGCCGTGTACAAAGGCAGAGGCCCCGCCAGTGGCTGCGTGGGCTCTGCGCCCTTCCTCCCGCGGCTGGGAACCTGCGGCATCTCCTCTTGCCCGTTAGAGGAGAAAACAAACCAGAAGACTCAACCTCCTGCCCACTGTGTCTCCCGCGGAGGAGGTGGCTGATGGTGATAAATAACATATCGACGGGCATAAAGTTGTCAGGTTGTCACAGGAAAGTAGGACAGCTGGAAATGGTTCTACCATGAAGAACAAATTTGGGAATTGTTTACTGTTGTCTTTTTTTCTGCATCATCCTGGGGTAGCTTGGAAATGTATGAAACAAAGGCAAGCTTGCCTCCTTTGGATGGTTGCTTAAGATAAGAGTCTCATTCTACTTGTGGCTCTAGGGCTGGGGAAGGCATTTGCAAATGGCTTGTATCATTTTAACAGGTGACTCGCTTTCCATGAGATTTACTTAGAGGAAAGCCCCAAGAAACACAGTCTTTGAACGGGATAATACTAGAGGAAAATCTACTTCCTAAGGAGAATTTATGGCTTTCCAAATGGCCCCAATTTAAAAGAAATGAAAAGGGAGTATGGTCTATTGGCTACAGCACAAAATTAATGCCAAGGAAATCCTTTCAGTGAGGGCCTATATATCTTGCTGTTAGCTTGTGCTTTGCTTTCTGTCGATGCTGTCTATTTGCCAGCATCCTGGGAAGAATACAAGATATATGAGACTGAAAACTTGTAGAAAATTTTGGAGTCAGAGTACATGCACATCACCTTTGCCTGTCAATGCATGTAGTCCGAGAGTCTGTGCCTTTTAGTTTGCAATAAGTTTTCTGGTGTCTAGTAAGGTAACAGCTTCGAGTGAAACCTCTCCAGCTGTTGAAGTGCTCTGACTGTCTATTACCATTTGTGGATTTTCTGGTGTTCAAAAGCAGCTGAGTTTTTACAGTATCATTTGCTCCAGTGGAAGCGCTAATAGTTTTGGGGTTTTGTTTTTTTGTTTCGCTTTGTTTTGTTTTTTCCTGCAGGGCTTGAAGGTTTCAGGACCTTTCCAGAAATATTTTGACTTTGAAACCTCTGTTGCTCTCCTGATTCAGCCTAGAGAATTAAAAAGGATAGAAGGAGAAGGGAAAACTGACAGACTAAAGCTCTTTGATGCACACAGAACCATGTGATTCATATAAGCCTCATTTCCTTAAGAAACAAGGCTGAAAAGTGCTATATCTATACTTGATATTATCCTATAGCTGGCAATGCACTTCCAGCTTCCTGTTGTAATGGCAAAATTAGTACTGATTTTATTAATTTTGCCGAAGACTCCCTCCATCTCTTCCCCTTCCCCAAATCTTTCTTATTATCTCCTTTCATCCAAAAATCCCACCACCAATAATCTGTTCACCATTCACTTATAAAGCTGGCACTGCTTAGGAAAAAAAACCATGTTTTTTCCCCCTCTTCTAATTTTTCCAAACCTACTTACACCAGCAAAAATCCATTGGTGAAGGAGAAATTATCCTAGGCATAGGCCATGCAAAAAAGAAGTGAAATGTACCTTCTTACCAAGAAGGCATCCAGGATATATTAATTCCACCAGGAGTAACATGATCATATGACATTTGGATAAAGGAGACAGACTTTGCAGAGACTAGAGATCCGGCAAATATAAATCCACTTGGCTTTGGCGGGTGAACTCATCTGCACTTCTGATCCTCCAGGGTCAATCCCCAAAGATATTAGACTCCGATGTTCTAACCCCTGTTTTGTAAGAACATTGTGTGAAATTAACTTTGTGATATTAAATAAGGAAATTAATTCTCTTAATCCTTCTGTGTTTTTTTTTAACTCCCGTTTTGGATGCTAACACCTATTGCTGCAGCAGAGGTGGGATCCCACTGCGTGGGGCGAGGGTCCGGTTCAGCAGCGAGGGAAGTCGTCTACGATGCAAAGGTCAGTTATTACTGTTCAGGTGATGAGAAATGTTTTGCCTCTCTGTGTGAGGTACAGGCATCTGGTGTCAGCTGTGTTTGGAAAGATAGCCCTCGTTTTCTTCTCCCACTGTGCTCTGTAAGTACAGGTAGCTGGAATGTGATTCATGCACGTAACGGGAAAAGTCGTGTCTGTTATGGAAGTTCAGTTTTTTCTGGGTTGGACGGTAGCAACTATTTAACAGAAAAAAGGTGCAAAGTAGTTGGTTGTGAATGGAGCTGCAGCGGCTTTATACAAGCTGAATTCTGCTCCTTAAAACAGCAAGGCACCACAAAACTGAAGTTCCAGTTGCTGGAAGGGGAAGAGGCAGAGGAGCATTGTCTGTTCTTCTTCCACAGAAGTCCCTGGTGCAGACTTATGGCATTTCTTGGGACTGAGCAAAATAACTCGGCAGTTCTGGACATATTAGTCAGTGGTTTAAAAATTCAGCGGAAGAGCTCACCATTTGTTTGCTAATCCTTAAATTCAACAGATTTTCACCCTGAAGTTCTGAGCAGCACATCCGAAACAGTCAGGGAACAACGTGGCTCTTACCACGACTCTAAATTTGGAGACAAAAATTTGTTTTAAATGATATTTTGTATTAGCAAGGGAAAAAAGTGTTTCTGGTCTGAAATTTTATATGGCAACTCTCACCTCAAGGTAATGAAAACAAGCTGAGCTATAAACTTTTCAAAACTGGGGTTTATGGAAAGGCTGACAAATCCTTTAGTGGAGTGATGTGGCTGGGAGCACTTTAAAAGATTCCCATGAAGCATTATTGATCACGATCACACACTCCCAAGCACCAGCACCAGGAGGCTGCAGGCAGAAGGCCGCTGTTTTCAATTACCGTGCCGTCCCGGCGGCGTGTCCGGCCAAGGGGGCCGCGTTAGCGGCTGGTCGTCTGCCCCGGGAGCCCACGTAGAAGGAATTGGCTTTTAGTGAGAGGGCATGGCTTCCCTTCTCAGCCTCTTCCCTTTGGATTTCAAAGCGAAGCCATCTGACGTCGGAAGCACCGGCAAGAGCCGGTGATTGGACCTCAGGAAATTCACAGTGGTGTTTTTGTGCTTCTAAATGAGCAATGCTGCTGCTTGTAAAGACCTGAGGTAAAATCCTGGCCCCACTGAAGTCCTTGGCAAAGCTCCTACCGCCTTCAGTGGGGCCAAGATTCTACCCCGAGTCCTGCAAGCCATTAGTCTTTTGAGTTTTTAATGGGTCCACTCCTGCACAGACAGACTGCTCTTGTAAGAAAGGGTTAGCTCGATTGGCTCGGATACCACACAATTTAAAACTTAAAGGAAAGCAATTTTGTAGTGAAATTAAGGGACTATAAAAGGAATTTGGCTTTAGACAACTTGCTTCTGTTTGGATTTGGATTAGACTGCAATCTCCTTGTCTGTATTTAGCATACATGTCCCTGCCAGCATCAATAATCTATTTTCCTTAGTGCGAGTGAAAGGCTCTGATGACTCAAAGGTGTAATCTGGTATCCAGTGCTGCTCTGGATTTCTTCTTTGGTTTAGGAATCAGGCTACAAATAGTCAGAGACTGCAAGCTGCTCCTTAACATTTATGTGCTGCCAACAGCCGATTCATTGACACGTGGGCCGACACACTCCTCCTTTCCCATTGCTCTGCTTCCAGTCAGTCCTATATTTTTTCCTGACCCCTTGAGCTAATCCAGCTCCTCAAACCCTTTCTCTGCCCGAGCAGTCCCTCCTAGCCCAATCTCAGCATTCATTTGCGCTTGGCCTCGTTATGTTTTCTTTGGCAAAATTCCTTTTATCCTGTCCAGCAGCGTATTAATCCTCAAGCGCTTTCTTGAACTTTTCAGGTTCCCTCAAATACCTCTCCTTCCCTCACCTACTCCAAAGTAAATAAATCAAGACTTCAGATAATGTACATCAAATATATCATTTCACCTCAGGTCACAGCGTCATGTGCAAGTTAAGCTCAGCAGGGCTAGAGGTTGAACGTGGAGACTACAGGGAAAGCCAGGGAGGAGGAAAGCGTGGGGGTAGCCATTGCTCCAGAGGAGCCCAAAAAAGATCCAGCGGTAACATTGGGAGAGGCTGCACGGGGATCCCAGCTCCTTCCCGGCACCCGCTGCTGCCCCGAGGGAGCGTGCGCTGCGTCCTGCCAAGGCTCCTCTCGTGCTCCCCACGCAGCTACACTCTGAACCTTAACTTCATTCCTCTGAAGGTGTCTCCTCCTTTCTTTTTTCTTTTTTCTTTTTTTTTTTTTTTTTTTTTCCTTCCTGGGCATGCGAGGGGCTGCTGCATTTTCCTCTTATAGCAGCTCTGCTTGTCCTTGGCTCACGTGCTGAGTTGTAAAGCTGGAAAGTCTTCTGGACTTCCCCGAGCCTCTGTACGTGCAAAGTCTGAGCCAAGTCCAGCAGGCAGTTGTCTCCGGTACTCTGACATGGCATTAAGGACGCAGTGGAGAAGTGCCTGGAGGAGACACCTCACAGCAGATCCCCAACAGCCTGCAATAATCAAAGATCCTGCCAGTGTCATGCAAAGTAGTTCCTCGCAAAGTGTTGCCAGCTGTATTCTGCTTTCTTTAAACACTGACTTCTAAGTGGAAGGAGGGTCTCTTGAGAGTGGTCTCTGTTATGAAATCTTTGCTCAGAAGTGGGCCGAAAGGAATGTTTTCCTGGTAAAATTAATGAATTATAAAGAGGAAGATCCTACTGTAGTGGCAAAGGACCATCAGCTACTTCATCTATGTTAAAAATCATAAATGAGGGACTTTTTTGCAACATCCCAGAAGCTGCTTCTTTTTCAATGTGGGTAAGCACAATTATTCAATTTGGCCTTGTCTGAAACAGCCATCTGTCTCCTTTCGAATTCCCAGTGTTAACTAAAGCCACTAAAGCCTGTACCTAAGTATGATGGAAAGTCCCGTCCCCCCCACCCCC
>JANZLQ010000013.1:27816848-27909344 GCA_026212715.1 Elanus axillaris | reverse complement strand
CCACCCCCCACCCCATGCAGGGCGTGAGGAAGCTGCAAAGTGTGCTTCGGATGGAGCAGCTGGGAAAGGCATGGAGAAGAAAGGAAAGGTGAGGACCTTCATCCATGGGATCCTTCATGTGTTTAAAAGTTGAGATTTAATTACCACACCACGGTTTTTGTTATAGGAGAGCAACCCGTCCCGCTCTAACATCCTAGTGGAGATACACCTTTGTAATTTTGCTGTCATGGAGACTGACTGAGTCAAACATAAGCAGGGACTATGGCAGTGATTTTACTGAGCTGACTTAGTACAAATGACAGGTGCTTTATCTCTGCTAGAATTTTGTAACACGATACTTATTTCATGCTAATTTATAACCTCCCACCTTTTGGCAGCGAAGGAACATATGAAAAAAATATAAGCCAAACAGAGTAACTGCCCTAACATGTACTGCAAAAACTGGAGTGGAAACAACCCACTGAACATGCAAGATAAGTGTAGCTATTTAAGTGCAAAGAAAGTTTACCTTTTGTGAATGCCTCTGTGCTAGTCGTGCAAGAAAAAACATCTGAGCCTACCTCTGGAAGCGACCATCAATACCAGAGAATTCCTGGACATTTATAAGGAGGCTTAAAAAGCATCCAAAGGTTTCTGAAGACCAAACCATGTAAAACGTACCACTATGTCAGATTGCAGCTTTTTCAAGATAGGTTTCAGCTGCATTAGCACTCTATTCTCCACACAGTAAATCTTTTCCCAAAGAACCCAAAGCACTTGACATCCAGCGAGGTCTCTCTGCATAGCCATTTGCACCTTGGCAAACTAAGACAAAGTACCCAATAATTTTTAGTTTGCACTGACAGGGAGTAGTGTATGAAGATTGAGGAGAGTTAGGGGGAGTTAACTTCTACTCCAGCATTTAAGAGAGGAAGGAAAGAATACAGTATGCGATTTGACCTACTAAAATATGCGAGAAATTTTCTGTGGTCTTTTGCTTTTTTAAAAGATGATTAATCCATTTTGGAATGTGTTCACTAGGCACCTTATCTTAATACCTTTCCTCGTGGTCACAGCATTTTTCCTAATGATTTCAAATGCCAGGGAACAGCGTCAGGACCTCAGTGAATGTTGCTGCCACCGATAGCCAACGGGCCAGGAAGAAAGGCAATGGTCACAAACCTCCTCGTTCTCCCCGTTCGGTCCAGAACTTTCCATCGCTGCTGTGTTTGTCAGTCCTCCCATGGCGAACAGGGAGAATGACTGATGAAATGATGCACGTCCTGGCTTACTCTACAGCTGGCTACTCTCTTTCACTTGCATTTCCTACTTGTACTGCCTGCTGTACTGTAGTTATATAGATTATATGACAAGCCAAATTTGGGTTGAATGGAGTGCTGCCATCTCTTGGTTATTTTAGGCAGATACACTCACAGATTGTTTCATTTTCCTGCCACTCAAGAACGGAATGAAGTAACATAGAAAAACAGCTATTCTGGATTAAAATGTTTAGGCACTTAGGAAGCATAATTGTGGTTTTCATATACTTAAGCATGGAGAACAGAGTTCATTTGCTGGCGTATTGGATCTCTGCTTAACTTCTATTAAAGGTTTTTAGCAAAACTATAAACCATGAACAGTTGGACCAGTTTGTGTATGATGTGAACACCACAAGGAAGGGAAAGTGATGTTTTTTATAGATAATTGTAGGCAATAAAGACATTAAAATGCATGCATTAAGGAGTACTGGATTAGTAAGAAATGCCTATCGTATACTATGTAATTTGAGAGTCAGGAGAGGTCAAATTATTCATACTCAATTTGTCACGTAATTTATTTGAAAATGCTTTTGTGATTAAAAATGTGATTTTCCTTCCTTCTTCTTTCTAACTGTGATTGGGGCCAAAAGACTCCTGTAAGCACTGTCACGGCAGGAGTCCAGAGCCACCTTCTTCCTGGGCCTTTTCAGGGTCGGAGACCTCCCTTTCTCCAGTAGTAGCAGAAACCAGATGTTTGTTTGGTTTTCCTTTTTTTTAATTGAAATATGGGAGAAAATAAAGTCTAGTTGCATTCAGAATAAAAGATAAACACCAGGAATTCTCACTGCCAGAACCTCTCCAACCCAACCACCCACTGTATTGTAAAGAAAATGACATATGACAAAGATTTTTAAAGAACTAAAAATGCAGCAAATGAATATGTAAGTCGGGACATGTCCATTATGAATAATCTCTAATATTAGAGGAACAGGGGATGAAGTGTATGATTGCTGCTGCTATACTCTAGATCAGAGCGACAGCTCCTGAGGGTGATCCTATGGGTTCCTCAGGGACGAGCTATCAGAGGCTGCCAGCCTCCCTGCTTCTGGCACTGAAGCTGGGGGACTCCTCAGAGGACCAGAAGGCCCACGGTCAGTTTTTTTGGTGAACGCTAGGGATGGAATTTAAAAGCCCTTGGCTCTCTAAGTGCTCCTCAGCTACCCCCATTGCATCTCTACCAGCCATCCCTCCTAACATGAGGGCACAAATCCAGTAGCAAGTGCTTGGCAGATTATTGCCTCAGGGCTGGCACATGTAGGACAGCTGGAAAAGTCTCCTGGCAAGGATGTAAGTTCTTGAACAAGCCGATGTCTCCGTCTGTTGTTGCTCCTGCTCATCCCTCTGCTGCAGCCCGTCCTGTCTCCCTAGCAGTAGTCCTCTGCAAGGAGCACAGGAGTTCTCAGTGATGTCAAGGACTCGAACTGGCTTTGTTCCCTTGTTTGCGCCTTCTGACACTTGTAATATTAGGGTACCCCTACTATTCAGCAGCAGTCCAGAGGAGTGCCTTAACGTACACCTCAACCAACCAATCCTAGCTGCTGTCAAAGAGCGCTCTTCAATGAATCTGAGTGACAGCAGGGACATCCCACTTTGTTTTATCCAAACTGGGAAATCATCATCTGAGCAGTAAAATAACGTGCTTAATACTGGCTGACCGTTGGGAGACGTATTCCAGTCGTCATCGTTACTGCTTCCACCTCTGTCCTGCAAGGTGCCGCTTGTTCCCTACTCCTCCTGCTCCCCCGGGAGCTGGGGGGCACCAGTTTGCCTTTAGAATGAAAAGATGCACAATCTCTTTCTAAGTGAACACATTCCTGGTTCTCTGAGGAGCTTAAGAGGTACCGAGTTTCTCGTAGAAGCAGGAGCATAATTCTGCCTGCTCAGAAGCTGCTGAGAGGTCACAGCTATGACATTGCTACAATTTTCTGAGCCATCTTTCCAGCTTATCAGCTGGCGTCATCTCCGCAGCTGGTGCAGGGAGCTTGTGTGCTCCACGGCAACATTCCAAACTCTTCTACCTAAAGCTTCACCTCTGAGCCAACCTAAGGAATACGGCAACTTAAGGTCAGGTCCCAGAAACATATATGATTCACCTTGGCTCCTACCTGGTCTCCTCATTTTAACCCTCTTGATTCCTTCCTTCCTCTTCAGGCTGGCATTTGTGGGTTTTGCAGGTTTGTTCTTCTGTTTACTTTTTCCTTCTGCCTTTGAAAGTGATCGCTTTGGTCTCCAGCCAAGTTTTCTAGCTTGCATACAATACAGCTAAGGACTGAGTGGCCTGATAACTATCTCTTGCTAAAGGAAGGTCCTCTCCTGCTGAAGGAAGGTCATCTAAAAGGGTTGTGATTGTACCCTGTTGATGATGTTTGGACGCGCTGTGGTACAGTCTCTGGAAAAGTGACCTTTTCTTATATAGGTTTCGTTGTAGTAATCATAGAATAACAACTAATTACTGAGCTGAGTTCTAGGGTCACTCCTAGTCCTAGGCAAAGTACTTGCCTTTCAAACAGCTGTTTCCTAACAGGATTTTTCTATATATTGAGTAGCGAATTACAAGGAAGGGCCTCAGTGTCTCGCACGATTGCAGTCAGCGTGGAAGGGATTCCCACGATTGCAGTCAGCGTGGAAGGGATTCCTGTGGCACGTGATGCGGATACCAGGAGCAGAAATCCTACTGCGGTGGTACGTGGCACTACTTTTGCCAGTTTCTCTTAAAATCAACCTTCACTTTTGCATGGGTTTTTTTCACTGTAAGAAATGCTATGTGTATGTACACACATGCGGACTGTACGTAAGCAAAGAAGAAACGTGTGTGATGCCAAAATACTTTGATAATGATGAGATGACAGATCACAAGCAGGCTTAAGGCATCCGTTACTGACTGGCTAAAAAGAGCAGTTCGAGGCACTCCCTCCGAAAAAAACTTTTATCTCCTCCCTTAGTGGTGTTGACTGTGAACATTGCGGAAATCTCTGGGTGGCAATTTCCTGGACAGCCCTGGAGGAGTCCTGCTGCCTTTGAATCAGAACGGAGTGTGGGAGGTAGGGTGGAGGAGGGAGCAGAGGTGGTAGAGCTGCACTTATCTTCATAGCTATTCATTCACTAAAGCAATGACAACATACAAAAGTGGCAATGTGATTTCACAGTTCTAATCTGGTTTATCATCATTTTTTCCAAGCAGTGCCTCAGAGCAGTCAGGGAGGGGAAATACACATTCATACTCTGTGCTGGTTCATGACTAACCGTGTTCAAAATGTGCAGTGTTTTCCAGAAGTGAGGGGTTTATGCCTTATTATCTTTTCCATAACAGTACCGCGTTATCTACAGCTGATATAGACAGACCTTTTTTTGTTTTTTTTTAACACAATGAAGATGTTCCTATTCACAGGAAGAAGTCATCCAGACATGCAGAAATACAGTTTCCTGCCTTTCTGTGCAGGAAATGTACCTTTATTTATGAAATTCACGGTTGTGGCTGAACCCATGGATAGTGTAGAAAAGAAAATCCATTTAATAGGGCAGGGTTGGAATAATGTATTCCTGCATGGATACATTTGATCAGCACTTTATGCTGATCTCAGGATAAGTGACAAGATATACTAAGGTGGGTGTGGGTTTTCGCAGAAAACTGGTGCTTCTTTGCGACGGAATTTGTTGATAAATGGTTTGCAATGAGAAATAGATCTATAGCTTTAGAAACAGATATGATTTGTTTATCCTGCAGCCAACACTCATGCTCATCTTGTCAGCTGTCTTTTCACTCTCACAGATAAATAGTTGAAAACCGGGAAGACTGTGTTGTCACGGATTGACTGCATTAAACAGTTGTCAAGCTGAGAGCCAGTTTGGTCCAGATTTATGGCTGGCTCAATCAAGCTGGTATTAGTAGAGCTGTGCTCTTTCACCCAGGCTTATCTTTTGACTCTCTCAGTTTTGTAAAAAATAAATTAAATATTCTAGTAACACAAATGCAATGGATAAATATGGATTATCTTTAAGAAGACAATGAATAAAAATAAAGCCAAGATGTGCATGGCTGGAGCTTTTTCATTCTCCTCTGTATACTTGGAGTTCTGCTAGCTAACAAACATTTATTAGCTGCTTGTGTCTTAATCAGTTGTAAGCGCGAATATGCCACTAGCTAACTTAATCGGTTTATTTTTAAATAATTGCAATTGATGCTTGAAGGCCAAAGTACAGAAAGTGGAGACTTGAACTAAGTAGGATCTAGAAATACCTGGGAAACATGTTCACGGTAGTAAAGGGCTCCTTATCAGATCAGAGTGTAGGAAGATCCATGGCTAGGAGCTGAAACTAAAGCAATTCAAGCTAGAAATAAGGCACAGGTTTTGAAAGGTGAATAAAATTAACTTTTGGAACCACTTACCTAAAGACAGAGTGAATCATTTAGACTCTTGGCATCCTTCAGCTGAGCTGGATGTCTAAAATATATGCTGCAGTTCTGCCACAGCTTACTGAATCTGATGTAAAGTACCAAGGTAAATTATTCTATGACCTGTATTATGCGGGAGGTCAGACTAGAGCATCAATATGGTCCCCCTGGCTTTTTAGAACTATGAATGGGCATAGCTACAAAGGCAAGGAAGAATGGTTTACAGGCATTTGTGAACAGTATCATCTTCCATAAAGCCTAAGGGAGGTGGCATGACTCTACAAGATAGAGGATGAAAGTGCAGTTCAGCTTCTGAACACTGATGTTAGACTCAAAGGTGAAGAAAAAGGATACCTGCGGTGACCCTTCATTTTACGTTCCCCATAGTCCCACTCAGAGCAACAGAGGACATCTGAAAGCACCAGCTGCTGGTCACAGGTTTGACTGAGTTTGGAAGACACCTATGATATATCCGACATGACCAACTCAGTGTTTTGACGGCGATGTGTGCTTTTAGGATTTATAGGTTTCAGCTTACTCTGTCAGCAACTGATGTTTCAAAAAATATCTCCCAGTGTAAAGACCAACAAGATGTGCTCATGGTCTCTGTGACTTTCACTTGTATTGACGAACACATAAGCCAGAACCCTCATGCAAGCACAGATCAAGCACCCTTGTTGAAAAGTGAAGCAATGCAAAAGAATGATGATGTCCTCGCTGGTGAGCAGATCCCGCTTTATTTCTTCATGATGCACTTAAATACATTTGAGATCCAATTAAGAAATTGTTCTAAATTTAGGAACAATGCCAAAAATGTTAGTACATCTAATCTTTTCATACCTTTTCTAAAATGCGCAATTATGTGCTCTTTTTCTGTAGTTTTCATTATTTAAGCCAGCCCTGACTTCATTCCAACACAATCTGGGTTATAGTGCTTGACTGATAAAAAGCAAGAAGTTAATCACGAAGAAGGAAACAACTGAGTGTTAGAGTTCCCTGCATACCCAGACTGAAGATCCCACCTGTCTTTCAAAGGCTGCCTTAGGCACAAATGTTATTGACACAACACAGGAGGTTGTTTCCCTTGGAATCACTACTGAGTGCAGAAGAAATTAGGAAAACCTTTGCCCAGGCAGGGCTAATTCTGCAAAAATGGCTGCAATACAACTATGTGCACAAAACCTTTTTGCATTGTGGAATGTTTGTGTGATCTCAGATTCTGAAGTAGACACTGAAGGCTTTTGTGAGAGGGTATTGCACTCTTTTTAAGCCGGGATCCTGATGATAAGGCAGAAAGGAATATGTACGCCATTCAGAGAGATACAGAAACACATGCAGCTACACTCATAGCTGCATTTACCGTGGTGCCGCACCACTATAACGTTATGGCTGATGTAGCATGTGTCTGCAAGGCTAAGAGGGAAGCTGAAGCTCATTATCCACCCATCCACCTCCCTAGTTTCATGGAAGCTGGTACGCTGATGCTCCTGATGATCTTTTCTCCAGCTGTGTCCTGTCCAGCGTCTATACTCAGCCTGGAACACTGCCAGATACTAGCAAATTGACCTTAAATACAAAGCACGTGTGTAGGGTCTCACCTGCTCTGTGGCAGTGCTATCTCATCCTCGCTGGCTACCCAGGCAACTTTCACCACCTTTTGGAGTGCCTCTAGATATGCTGCTTTGTAGTGTTTGTTTCTCTGAGTGATGAATATGCAATTCTGGTGCCAAGGCGTTCTGTCTAAGGAGTGTCCTGACACCAGCGTGGGTCTGGGAAGGTGAGGAAGAAGGCTGACAAATGCTGAATAGCTACTAGTCAATAAAGCTTTGACGTCTCAACCAGCAGAGAACAAGTCTAACAAAATGCTTCTAGGGGAAATGTGCAAGTAAAGCAGAGAGGAAAGTTTGGCACTTTAAGAACAGAATATAATTCAGGACAATAGCAGAGTCTAGCAGACAGCTAAGGCAGCGTGTGCAGGCGTGAGCTTAGCCTGCAGTGACGGAGAGGAGGGAAAATTCCTTCTGTCAGTATCTTTTCTCCTACAGTTTCACTAGTGCAGAGGAAAGGTGTGGAAGGTAGATGGCCATAGCATTGCACCCTTAGATTTAACATTCTGATTTATAACCATCCCTTACATGATTTATTTGAGAGGATGAGGAAGACTACACCTTTGGCCAATGGGGAGAAAGGATAGAAACATGTCCATTTAATGCCAAAGTTAAGCTACTATATTGCTCTCTCAGCAGATGGCAACAGCACTTTAAGGTATCAGACTGGAACACAGGATTTTTAATTCAGTTTGGGATGAGAAGTGGAATCAATAGTGAGAACTGGTACTAGGGTGTAGGCTGGATAACTGTAGATTGGGAACTCCTTTAAAATAATTCACCCATTCTCTTAATTTCTCCAGGAGGTTTAATTGAAGGGAATTATTACCTGGCAGTCTGGGTCAGCAGACAAACCAAGACAATATGATAGCTGCTTGGTGGGCTGTGAGAAATACATGGCAAATACAATTAAAAAAATGCTAAGTTGTGCAAGGAAAAATCTTTTAAATCTTTGACTTGGAAAAAAAAAGTCTTGCTCTTGAACATTATTTAGACGCTGGGAGCTCTGTCTTTGCCAATTACAGCTACTGCATTCAATATACAGCTAATCACTGCAGTTCTCACTTATCCATGCTGTGGGTCTTGGCATTTTAAAAGTCTGGTGTTGTTTTCCTTTTGCTATACAGTGACTCCAAACATCCTTTATGTGGGAACGTATTTAAGCAAAACAAAAATTTGTACATCCTAACAATTCACTAAACAGTTTCCCCTTACCTTTAATGCCCTGTTGTAAAACACTTGCATGATTCACTGAAGAGAAAATCAAGATAATGCAGGTCATTTTGTAAACCCGAAGATAAGACAAAGCTCTTTCATCTGCGGAACAGACGGCATTTAAGCAGTGCTCACTGTCAGTCCTGTGAGAGTTCAGAAGTGTTTGTCATCTTCCCACTACAAAAAGTCCATTTCCATTGTTTTATAACTTCTGCCAAAATAATTACTCTCAACTGCTAAAAATTAGCAGAAGGAGGTCTTAACCCAGAAACAGTCACTTGAAATTCAATTTGAATAACATGAAAGGCTGACTTTAAGGCCTTTAGTTCCACCTTCCACAGGAGGTGGAACTGCTTGCAGATTTACAAACACCTTTTGGTTTGTTTAGCTTCCAAATAGCTTTGAAAATGCATTTCACACATTTGGCAAGCACGTACCTTCTGGGAGGAGAGGAAGGCAAGACATCAGTCTAATCGGAGAAGTGCTATGCTTTAAACAATAACTTCTCATTTGCAAGAATTATTATTTCCCAGGGTTTTTCCTTTCAGTCTGAAAAATTCTCCTTGTTTCCTTGTGTACCGCTTCGGAAACAGAGTGATTTATATTATTTATTTTTTTTTAAATAAACATACAAGCCTTTAGGAAGTCAACATATTACTGGCAGCAGGCAACTCTTCAGTTCATCTTGGCAATGATCTGTAAGTTAACAGCTGCATCCAGTGCTCACTAAAGTTACTGGAGGATTTTCTACTGACTTCAGTGGACTTTTGCTCAGCCTCGATATGTCTTTGACATTTGGCACTGAGGACAAGGCGGTGATGAAACAGTCCAGACCAAACACATAGACACTCCAGTGAAGGTGTGGTTAAGAGGAAAGCTATGTAGCTTTTTTATGTTTGTGCCTATGGGAGTGCTTGTCCTTTCTTAAAAGGCAGCTTGACATTAACATTTAAAAAGCAAAACATAACTGGGAAAATACAGATTCCTGCAAGCCCACGTCTCAGTCATAAGTGTAACATTTGGTTACAGGCCACTCTAAGGCATCTGTGTTTGGCCAGTTTCTAAAGGCTCACATGGAAAATCAGCCACACACAGGCCTTTTACTCAACATTATTCTCAGGGCTCATAATTTTTGTGGAAGAGCTTTTGATACGCATACTTGTCACCCACACAGTGTTTTGCTTCTTTTAATGTATTTCGCTTGTTGCATACACAAACCTTTTAGGCGATATCTCCCATGTCACTCTGCCTGGTGCAGAAGCTGGACGAGTCCAGGAACTTGGACTAAGGACCGTCCTCAAGAAAACTGGAAGCAACAACTTGTCTCCAACAGACGAAGGAAGAAATTACTTTCCTACAGACAAAGGAATGCATGATACTAGCATAGATGGCATTATATGGATGATACCACTTACTGGCTATTTTGTTGCCAAAAAGATCCGAAGCTCCTAATTAAGTTTTTTTCATCACAGGAGAGAGCCACTGAAATATCCAGTAATTAACGCTGTGATCATACATGCTTCTCACTTCTAGGCAGGAAGGGCAGTGACTCCTTACCAGTTTGGAAGCTGCTCCAGCAAAGATGAGTGCAAATTTATAACATCTTTGAACTTCACTAGAAGCTTTTCTATTATTTGAGACAATCATATCATTATTCTGCAAACAAAAAGGAAATGCTGGCCAACTGGAAGTACAAAATAAGCCTTCATACATTTTGAGAAAAGAATAGAGGCTTTCAGATAAATTGCTTTTCCTTGCTGGGCCCTCTTTTGCTGTAGTTAATTATGAGTGGCATATACAAGAAAAGGCAAGCCAATAAGAAAAGTTTACAGGCAACACTAAGGAAGCGTCCTAATTCCTCGGGGCATTTTAGCATATTGTTGTACACCACTAACCATTTGCTTTCCAAGTGATCTCACCAGGGTACCAACAATGTAGATGTCTTCAATGGATGCTTGTTCAGGCCTAATAATTACAGTTTAAAGAACAGTTGGCTATGCATTGTCCCAGTTAAAATTAAGACACACATTTTGTTCCCACAAGAGATTCGACTGTGGGTTTTTCTCTACTGAGGAATGTATACTACAGAGTCCTGACGAACAATAGGAACCTGCGATCAAGACATAAGTTTTAGAATTGCTAATGTGGCTGAAAAACAAGAGTGTCTTTTGATGTCACAGAGGTCACGAGGCAGCAAAAAACGACATGCAAGCAGGATGAATGGCCAAAATACGTGAACCTACTGAAAATAACATTTAAGTCCTATCAAAATAATTTATTTCTTATTCTTAGGGAAATTAGGATAAGTTAATTGCATATGCAGTACTTTACAATTTAGATGTGTCTTTGCTATAGGGAATGAGAGCAGAAATAGTCCAACAAGTTATTCACTTGAACTGCTGCTTCCTACAAAATAAAATGGAGCACAAAAGGAGCAGCTCAATAGAAAACTCTGCCTGCTCAGAGGTAGCTTTGGTTAATGAGTGAACCCTATTTCCATCAGTCATCTTGGTGAAGGCAAAGATAGAGAGTTAGGGTAGGTTATATTGCGCCTGTTATTGACCCTCTATGTCTTAGGTGCTCACTCCATGGACTAAGCTCTCTCTGCGGTCTGCGGAGAGAGGCAAAGAGAGAAAGGGGAGTCCTGAGACAGTGACTCCTTCCACCCATTTTAGATACCTTCTCCACACGCAGCGACTCACCTGGTGCTCTGTCTCTTACACCAACAGCTAGCTTGGAAGACACCTGATTCTTAGATGGCTAATTTGAGGCGTACTCTGGGTCACACTCACGGTAAAACTGGGGCACCTCTGAAGCTGGCCGGAAGTGCCTCCATTTTGCCACTTGTTCCAGCAATCCCAAGGTTTAACTCAGCCCTGTGTGGAGGGTACGTGGACAGACCCACCAGGGCACCGCTCAGGTGGGGCCAGGAAGCCGGGGGGCCGGACAGCATTGACGGCACCAGCATGGTCTGGCTGTGCTCCATCTGACGCTAGTTTGGAAACACGTAGCAATGAGGCGATGCTGTGGCGTGTCCTGGTTCCTCCTCCTGCTGCTGCTCAGAGGACTTCTGATGACCCTCCTGCCTAGAAAAGGAGGGGACTCCATGTATGGAGTAGAGGAAGAGGAGAGAAGGTGGCTCTGCTTGGTCCTACTCCTGAACTGAAACAGTCCCAAGCTGACCTCCTGCCCTCTGTGCCCTAGGGCCCACCATGACGCTGCCTGTATGGACAGTGTTCATTAATTTTGCATTCCCCAAAACGAAGCTTTACCACACTGCATTCCATACTGACTTTGCAAAGAAAAAACACACTCCAGTAAACATCGCCAGGGTTCAGACGTACCAGTCCTATGTTTTCAGAAGCTCTAAACTACTGAGAACATCAGTCCTATCAAACAAGATGTCATTCCTAGTTTTTCAAAATATCTCTGGATAAATGTTTTTTTTGCTATTTAAAGCAGAGGTATATTGGGAGGAGAGGGAGATCATACAGTACATTCTCCTTTTTTTGTTTTCTTATGTTATGCTAAGTGCCCCCAGTACTAACCCTCTATTGTGTGCAATACAGGTATCCTACAGATGCAAGTTTACGAATTGTTAACATTCAGTCACTGCTAATCACCCATCATAAATTTTATTGAATCTAGTAAATTCAGTGGAAGGGCAAATTAAAAAAAGAGAGAAAGACAGCCCAGACATATAACCAAGGTAAGATGTGATGCAACTTAAAATGCTGTGAAATATTCTTGGGTCTAATATGTGATGCCGCAAGTTTCTGGGTGTACTGCTGACAAGCTATCTACCACTTAGAGTTATTAAGACCATAAGCCTGGACTTCCTTTCTTTTCAAGATGATAGTATGGAATGATTAACAATTTTTTTTTTTCCTGTTGTTATTTTTTTCAGAACAGTTGATGGGGATCACTTGAAGACTGATTGCTGGGGATTTTGCTGCAGTAAACCATCTGGCAGATAGAAATAGAGGTTCTGTATTGTTTACAGCTTGAATCAGTCACATTACAGAACTTTTGTACTGAAAAGAACTGCTTGAGAGGCAGATATATAGCTAATTGAGCATGCATTTCACTGATTATTTTCTGTGAAGACCTATTGTAGATCAGGCTGCTGTCATCTACATTAGCTACTCTGCTAGTGATTTGCAAAGTCAGAACCCAAAGAAAAGTGATGGGTCCTTCAGAAACCATCAAATTGACCTGGCAGCTTCATCCACCGGAAATGATTGACCATATATACTAACAGAATATTTAAAAAAATAATCAGAAAGCCCTGATATTAACTTTTATTTTCATTGGCAATGACAATTTATTGACTTTTATTTTCAAGTTGGCAATGACATTACCATCCTAACCAGAGAGGAATTTTTTGTGTTTTTACTTTGGAGATTTTTTTGTAATCTTCTTGTATATTTCTGTTACTCTTGATTTCTACTATCATTGATATTGATTTAAGGACTGAATGGCCTGAACTCTTTCTTACCTCCAAATCTTTCCTGAAGATTTTTGCAACAAAGATCAGAGCTACAGTCTTTTATAGCTGCCAAAATCTTTGCTCAGCCTTAAAAATATGTGAGAACATCTCCCAGGCACCAGGCACCAGTTTGAAAATGCACACAATGCGTGTGCGAATTCCTATCTCTGCTTCTACCTACCCCACCCTGTTTCCTAGACCAGAGATTGTGAGGAATATAGTATAACCTGGATCTGCTAGCTACAAGTCATTATGTCTGTAGCTAACTATCTGGGTTCCCTGGGCTGTGCACTAGAAATACAGTGTCAGAATCTGGATCCTGTACATGCTGAGTTATTAGCTTTTCAGGAGGTATTCTTATCCAGCGAAGTACCTATAGGTGCTGACTATTTTTTAATTAAAAAAACCAAACCAAACCAAACAGCTTAATACACATTTGGTATCATACAGCTTTTACTCTGCCAAGAATGAAAAATCAGGTGTATATATAGTTGAATAAGTAGAAATGTTGGCAGGCCATATTGTCTGAGAGCAGCTAGGAATTTTACCCATTTTCTTTTCTTCCAAATAGAAGCTGGTAAATGTGCTAAGGCCAATTTCTTATTTCTAATAGGAAGTTTTCTAAGTCTCTCGTTTCTTCAAGAAATGAAACCCATGACAGTTGCCATTCTTATATAGGGGGAAGTGTGTGGTGGAGTCATCTCCCTTGTGCAATAGAGGAGTGAGATATAAAGCTTGGGAAGAAGTGTTGCTGCAGGGGTCCTGGGTGTGAAATGAAGGATTATAACTGGAAAGAGGTGTCTCAGTCAGGGACAAAGCACAAAGTTGTGCCTAGATGGTCCCAGCTGTGTAGGGACCATGTCCTGGGTATGAGAAGGCTATCCTGCTCGGATCATAGCATAACAGAATCATAGAATGGGTTGGGTTGGAAGGGACCTTTAAAGCTCATCTAGTCCAACCCCCCTGGCAATGAGCAGGGACATCTTCAACTAGGTCAGGTTGCTCAGAGCTCCGTCCAACCTGGCCTTGAGTATTTCCAGGGATGGGGCATCTACCACCTCTCTGGGCAGCCTGGGCCAGTGTTTCACCACCCTCATCGTAAATAATAAAAAATTTGTTCCCATCTTTCTTATAAGCTCCATCTGTGGATTGCTTCTATGCTCATGTGTTCTGCCCTGCCTGTTCTGATTCTTCTCCCAGTGGCTTCTAACCATGTGTCCTCCTCAACTGGTCCATGAAGACTCAACCCCTGTGTCCCTAATTCTTACAGGATGTGTGTGAGGGAGAACAAAAAAGCAATATTTAAGAACAACTGGTCTCCAGAAATCTCATTCTGCCTAAATTATCTGGTAACAGCAAGTGTGAACAAAGTTTAAGCTTTGAGAAGCCAAGTTTCTTGATTTTTATGACGTTTCTACTGGATAGTTCTGGGCAAAGGTTGAGGTATCATCCTGGATCCCATTATTTCTAAGGGCATTTCACCAAGAGCCTCAATAGGAGCAGGAATGTTTTGGGGAGGAGACCAGAAGGTGCCAAGAAACATATCCATGAATGTCTGTCCAAGGTTGCTTGAATGATAAGATACAGTTGGCATCATTTCACTTGATACTTTCTGGAACATGAGTTTTGTAAAAAGAGAGAATAAAAAAATTTTCAAAATTCTTTTATATGCAAATGACCTAAACAGAAGAGTGTGTTTGCACTGGGAGGGTAGCTCATGCAATACATGACCTGGAGAAACTGGAGACAGTGTATATTGAAATAACAGAGTTAAGTGCTGGTCAGCAACATATTTTCATCTGACTGCATTCCTGAAATAAACAACAAGATGTTACTGGCATTTTGAGATGTCAAACCACTTTCAGTTTGACATAAATCATGAACGGGCTAAATACAATTTTCTTTGATGGGAAGACTATGCAATCCACATCTGGAACCTAGTCTGTAAGAAAATCAGTTAGTTAACACAGAAGATTAAAAAAAATTAATTTGATGATTTGCCATTTTGGCCAATGCTTGGAACTGAATTTCTTATACACACTAGCTGTGTGAGAAATGACTCTTGAACTTTATTCAGTAAGATCAAAGAAAGGAGCTGGAATTATGACAAACACTTGTCTATTTCTTTCCACAACTGTAAGAATCTGGTAGGCTTTTATTCCTCTGAACATCAAATAAGGTTATGTCCTCTTTTTCTCTCAAAAAAGCTATTGCAGAAGTTATATCTGGAAGTGAGATTTAACAAAGTAAAAGCCATTCTCTCTGTATTACTTTTCTGAAATGAGGCTGTCCATGTATCCTGACAGAAATCAATCCAGGGAAAGAGAAGGTGCCAAAGCCACAGATAATATTCAAGTCAGCAGTACAACATTTTACTGAATCTGTAAGCTGTTGTTAAGTGAGAAACATTTATCAATTGTCACTGTGAAAAGAAAGAAACCTTTAAATAAGATTGACTACTGAATATGCCTAGCAATGGACTGAGGACACTGAAGATAAGATTGGCTGCCTATGAAGGCAAACCCAATAGCCCACTGGGTGGTTACAACCTGCTTACTGAAACATCACGTCCCATGAGTAGCGATGATTCTAAACACAATATGTAGGATGAAATGCTTCTTGTACAATGTCTTCAAGTGCTATTAGTAGCTTTCCTCTCTCGTATTAGCCTAATAAAACATGCACACTATAATTTCTGTCAGTGATTCATTTCCTTGCAGTTTTCTGAGTTTGCAAGCAGTTCAGGAGAATCTAACTGACACATTTTAAGTTTGCAAGGTGTTTGAACCCTTATTTTACAAAAAACTTTGATAAAGGCATAACTTTTTTTCTGTCCCAATTGCAGCTGAATTCATTTGTCTGCTGGATCATTCCTGCATGCTATTCACTCACAGAAGTGAATAGCTGGAGTTACTGCTTGCAGGTTACCAGCACTGAAATAATTTAGAACCTTTACTTCGTTTCATTATGAACAAATGTAGGCTTGCCAAAACCTATTCTTGCTGCTTTTCTCACTTCATTGTGCACCACAGCTGTTTTAAACTTCCTAAAGGGATTCGAGCCTGATCAGCTGGTATTTATTGGCTTCAGAGAATATGCTAGAGGTACATACTTTTGATGCTTAAGAAAAAAAGCAATGTTTGTTATTAAAGTTGCTTTCTGTTTCCTGAAGAAATGCTTCTTTTGAAAAGATCAGATTCGTAAACTTCTCGAAGAGCTAGTACATAAAAAATGCTTTTGTTACTTCACTGGCTACTTGAGATTTCTTTTCTCTTTTAAGTAGTTCCCAAAAAGAAGACAACAGTGAATACTTTTTCCCAAGTGGAACTTTTTCACTTCTGAAAGGTGAAGGAGGAGAGAGGGCAAAGCACAAAATACACTGTGTTCTCTAAACCTGAAATTCTGAAAAGATTTTCAGGAATCTCAGCTAAGCAAATGTCATTTCCTGGAGCATCAGTGCTATGGAGCAGGTGATCAAAGCAAAAGCTGGGTAGTTAGGATGAGGCTTACTGCCTTATTTTACAAAGCTGCTCCCCATGTCTTTCTAAAGCAGACAACAGAAACTTTGGAGAATCTGTAGAAGCTTTCCTGCGTTTCTGCTGTCTGTTCATTATGGTTTTTTTTTTAAACTGGCAGTGCCAATTTTCAACTACTCATGTGGTGAACTTCAAAACAACCCCAAAACAACAACAAGAAAATGAAAAGGACTTAACTATTAGTCTCATTACCCTGGATACATATTCAGTTCAAATGTTAGACAATGGAGAGAAGTCGTGACATACAAACCCAAAGGATGTGGGAATTAATTTTCTGTCCTAATTAAATCCTGATATCACCTGAGGTATGTTTGGTGTTTTGTAATGTCAAGTTGGTGCGCTTTTTATGACCTGTGCCTTCTATTCAGATGAAGAGAATACATTTTCTGTTTATCTTCCTCAGAGTTTTTGTTTCGTATTCAGCATGTTATCGAGTTAATCTTTTCACATACATTAAGAAGTGCAAGGCCTTAATTACTCTGTTTTTCATAAGGCCAGTAATATACAACAGAAACTAGGAAAACCCATGGGGTCTAATACATGCCTAGTTGACGTGAATAACTTGGACAATATGCCACTCCAGGACCAATGTGTAAATGATTTTCATACAATATTGGGAATAGATGAAGATGCTTGTTAATCAACCCTTATAGCAGTCTCTAAAATACAAACCATGCCCCTTTCTAAGGGATACTGCAGTCAAATTTAAATGACATCTGAGGACATGGTGCACTCTCAAATGTGAGTAGTATAGTGTAGAGAGCGTTAGAGTATATACTGCTCCTCGCCTCAGAAAACTCTGAGTAGTCCCTGTGGGGCAACCGCATCTTGGCAGGGAGAAAGGGCAGCGTAATTCCTGAATTTCCATTATTAAGACGCTGTAATTTTTTTTCTTTTCTATCCCAAAGAGAGCTAAAAGAAGTAAGGGACGTAATTAAACATGAAGTAAAATGGTAAAAAAGGGAATCCGATACTGAGTCCTCTTTCTAACTGATGTGAAGCTCCAGCCTCACTCTTGGGGGTTTTTGAAGGAAAAATTTGTGCTGCAGCACTGGGAAACAAACATACATTTGCCTGTCTCCTGGTTGTGAGAGACAGGAGCCAGGAACGGATATAAATAAATGATATTCTTCTCTTAATTGCTTGTTTTTAAAACATCTTGCTAGCATGCTTCTGACTTGTTAGCATAGTTCTGACTATAAGGTTTCCATTGGAATCTGTTGAAGATCTCTGGTTATTTCAAATCCAAAATGGTTAATGTCACAATTACTGGTTCACAGTAAGTTCATTATATAGTGATAGCTGAAATAATTTCTCCCTTTTTTTTAATTTTTGTCTTAAATGATGAGTCACATTTGTTTATGTAGCTCCGGGCAAATACAAGAACTTAAGAAAACACCAGCCCCAAACCCTCTTCTCTCTTGGTTAACGTTGCTCAGCCTCAGTAAGCCCAATGGTAGAGTGGAGGTTTTGTGACCAATTTAGGCAGGAAATTTTTGCAATAACATAACTTTATTCTAACTGTATGAAGCAATCTGTCTAGTGTGAAACTAAATGTAATTATTTACTGTGTCTGTGGAACACTTGAGCATGAAACAATGACTTTTGTATGGAGCAATTTAATTCCAAATGCAAAGGGGATCAAAATATACTTTCCAGAATGAAATACCCCATTTTTTTCACAATACTTTGTATCTTGAGTCAATCTTCCATAGCACAAAAATGTAAGTCTTAAATTTAAATTAAATTTATCCAATTTTTTTTCTCCTCAAAACCAGTTACTTTTTAACCTCTACTTCTACATTTCTTTGGGTTTTCACAGATGAAGCAAGAAACAGACTTCCAATTTTCAGCTTTAAGTTATTAATGGTCAGTTTTGTCCTATTTATTCCTGTGCCAGCATTGTTTTTCCCTCTCTACTGTTGAGCTGTTCATATTTTATGAGGAAGAGTCACGTCCCTTTTTGGCCTTTGTTTTACTATATTAAACAAGCCAACATCTTTTTCATACAATAGGTTTACTCTTTCCTTATTTATCCTAAACTACAAATTCCTTCATTATACGTATCATAAAAATCTTTTCTGAGAAACCCTAGGATTTATAGGTTTTTCAAGCTTATGGCACACTAAGAATGGAGTCATTGTTTTCCTCCAAAATGTTCTTACATGCTAATGTCTTATTTGTTGTGTAAGAATTTGGGAAACTAATGTGAAACAATGATTCATACAGATGCTCCCAGGTATTCCTAATCTGATAAAACAAAAGGTTATCACATCTCCTACCAGGCTTCATTGTCCTCCATTTACCTGCAACGTGTTTCACCCCAGCAGCTGTCGGAACTTTCTCTATTGTATGCGCTCAAACTTACCCTCTAAACAGTAGCAAAAAATTCACCAGAGCAACTCTCCACACTCTTCAGAGAGCTCTAAAGCGAACTCTTTGAGCACAATTAAACTAAAAAGCCGTGCTCTTAACTGTTGGCTTGAGTGAACCACAGAGATTACAGTGCCCTGAGTATGACATATTGCTCAAAACTAGATCTGCCAATGTAATCACGCATGGTGGAGAAACTGTGCTGTGTGGCTTGCTGACAATTAAAAGAAGTCTAAAACTTCCAAAGAGCTAGCAAATACATTACTTACTATCATGATGATTTGTGTTGTGATGCTCTTTTTTGTTGTTTTTTCTTTTTCTTAAATTGTCTGACATTCACCTTGATCTAATTCCTGGCTGTGCAGAAGTGCTTAGAGGTTAAAAGAACCTCTAACAGATATTTACCCAAAGCTACGTCCATATTTTGTGCATGTTCATTCACAAAAATTGTTTCAGAAATCTCAAAAAAAACCCCAAACCCTTCTGTAATTAAGCCAAAAGTTTCTATACCTAGTTCGACTGGCTAAAGTATATTTCTCTCTCTGTCGTCTGAGATCCCAAGTGATCTTTTACCTGATGTTAAATAAATGAAGATACTTGTTGCTTATACTGAGGATTCTTGAAATAATGGATTTACAAATAAAAAACCCCCACGCTTTGGAGAGACCTACTTAAAAACATTTTTTGTTCTGTTTTGTTCTGTTTCTCTAACAGGCATAAAAGTATTTTGGCCTTGAACAGAAGAATTAAATAAATATATAAAGGTTTACTTGAATGTAAGGTTTTACGATTGCTACTACAGGTGAATAAACATAATTAGTCTCATACTACATTTGAGCATTGAGTCTAAATGTTTGTAAACTAATCTATATGTGGACATTTTAGCTTCAAGTACAGAAAACAGGAAATAAGGCTATGTTCCCCAATGCGTGCAAAACCGATCTCTAACAGCACTGTGACGGGGAATAATATAAGTTAACATTACCTAACAGAATGAGATATATGATGCATATCATGAAGTGCTGAAGCCAGGGATGTAGTTTACAAGTTTGTGTTGGAGTTTTACAGCTTACAGATAAAAATAAGACATTTAGGGAAACAAGAAATTGTTGTTTTGGGAAGAGATCTGTGACATCTGTCCTCTATCTTGCAACCATACTAGAGAGAAAGCGTGTAATCTTGTAATAAAGCCTACAGGAGCTGCTAAAAGTCTGTGTTTATCAGAAAATTTATTTGACAACCAGTAATAAGGAGAGTTCAGTTTATATTTTGTTATTTTACTGTGCAAACATATGCTATGTGTGATAAATATATTACCTTTCATAATTTTAATGTGGTTGTTTAAAAGGAGAAATCAAATTGAGGAGCAAGTATTTAATGTGCCTGGTTTTATCACTGCATTTTATCTAATAGTTTACAATAATTTATATGACACAATGTGTCAGTAATTGGCATGCTATTTTAAAGAAAGACTTTACATCTGGCATAGGCTGTACTGAGTACCGGAGTTTAATGTCAAGAAAGATGCAATAAAACAGAGAAAACTAAAAGGAGCCCTTCCCCTTCCTAATAAATCCAGACAGAGAGTCCTGTTTTTGTTCCAGTGACATCAGAGCACTGGACCCATACCAAGTCATTCTAAAAAATGCCTTTGAGAAACATCTCTCCACTCTCTGCAGACACAAGATGTATGAACACAACTTATAAGAATACATTTTAGTACAACAAATTAAATAAATAAGCAATTAAACATTTTCCCACAAACTAGAATCAGAACAGCTTACGTTGTTATTTGATTTATGGGCACGAACTGAAATTTCCTACAAAACAAGTCATTGTGTCTACTTTTACAAGCTAACGAGCAGCGTGTGACTGTTTCTTCTATTTCTTAAGGGATATAAAAAAGTCTCATTTAAAATACTTTGTTTACTGCGTGTCACATTTCATTCCATATGTGCTTATGCTGGGCTGTATCACATCAATTTGTCTTCTAACTGCAACATAAACCAGAGCAAGACAACAGGCTAATATCTACAAACTTCTCCCTTTAGTTATGTGCTTTCCCACTAGATGTAAGTGTTAATTTTGTTCCATCTATGTGGGGAGGACACCTTTGGGTGCCTTTGTTAAGCGAGTTAGTCTATACTCACCCAGCTTCTGCCGGCTTCACCGTAAGGGCTGAGACAGGTACCAGCCCCAGATCATTCTCTGCTGGAAGTTACCAGCCCCTCATCTTCACGTGCCGTTTGCGTCCTAATCCATTTTAATCAAATGAGTTGGGTTAGCAAAGACCTGTCGCTTAAACTAATCTGTTTGATTTTCCTGAGACACTTTATAGGGCTTTCAAAAATGCGATACAGCTGAAAATGGTGACTTCCCAAAGGGAAACAGGGACTCGGGAAGGTAGTGTGCTAGTGCAGCTATAGGCTATGGAGGAAGAAGGTATCTAAGGGATTGTGAATTCCCATTAGGTACACAAGTGCTTCAGAAATCCTATCATCACATGCATATTTACATATATTAACACAATTAAACATCTGTGTTCAGATGCAAATACTTCCTTCAATGGGAATATGGTAAGATGTTTAAATATGTTTGTGAAGAACCATGAAGGTTCCTTGAGGGACAAAATAAATTGAAGAAAGTACCATTATCCAGAAGTCTATGTTGTTTTCCACAGTCCAGCATGTAAGGTGATAACAAACTACAAACATTATTTGTTTTAAAAATTTTCTTTAATCTTTTTTTTCTTTTGTTTTAAATAAAGGAAGATAGAACCCTTAAACCCTAGGAGACTAGCCAATAGGTGCAAAACTTCCCTTAACCACATTGTTTTTTCTTTTTTTTGTTCTTATTCAACTGGCTGTTGCAGTAGGGGATGGGGGGGAGCTAATTTGTTTTTTTTTAAGAATGTGTTTGTGTGGGTGGGTGTAAATGTTTTTTTTTACCACAGGCCCTGTTCCCCCTTTCACAATAAGATATTCCTTGCGCATAACTCCATGGACATGCCTTTGAAATTCCTATGATCTGACAGCAAAAACTACCATGAATCAACTGCATTTTAAATCCATGTCTACTGAATATGGAAGTTATTGCCAGTTTAAGGGGATTCATATATCACTTACAGCATACGTTCACTGTTTCACACTGGTAGATGGCTTGCCTCATTTTTTTTTTTCCTCCATAAAATGTCTGTGTCAATTTGCAGTTCAAAAGAAACCACACTATTAGGATTCTTTTCAGCTTGTCTTTATTTTTAGTTTTAGACTAACTAATGCCTTGTAACACAGAAAAACGAATTCCAGACATGAATTTTGTACACACGTTTTTCTTATTTTCCATTCATATTTGCTCTTTCTAGTAATAACCAGTTTTACTTTTTAGAGGTTCATCAGTTCACAGGAGATTTTAAGCTGTTAAAGATGGGATGGTGCTTAGAAAGTTTATATACAAAGATGTCTGCTTCCCTACAGGATCATACTAATCTTGTTGGAATAGTCCCCCAAATGGCTGTCACTACTGTAGTAAGAGTATTAAGAATAATGACAAGCGTATTTCTAGTGATGCATTATTATAATTTTGAAGGATAATCACCCTGTAATAAATGTAGCTCATCAATACAGCTACCACGAATACCAAAATAATCTTACATGATCTTGCAAAATCTAGGGTCTATTTTGTTTCTCCTTCCAAAATGAAATAAATTTTGAAAAAAAAAATTCAAATTTTTGTCTATCTCTGGCACACCCATAATATTATATTTTGTATCAAAGTTTGGGCAATCATAATTAAATTACCATTAAGAAAGATGTCATTCCTTCATAACTCAAGCCAACCCCAGAATGCTTACTATTTTTCCTAGCCTAAAAAGTTCACTGAATTCTTCCCATTCCAGCTTCTTCCAAACAAGAATGGAATTAACCAAAAATGTTCAAAGAACTGAGAATCTTAAGCTGTGAGTAGCTGAATAAAGAATTCTTCAAATGGGACGAGTGAGCTTAAATGTCATTGAAACATGTGGTGAAACGGTTTTCCTGGCGCGCCTGATTCCAAACCCATTAAGGGGAGCTGTTCCACTGACTGCATTGGGTTTGAATCAGGCCCCATAAAAGGTGCTTAAAAATGCTTTTTCAAATCAGTGCCAACTAGTGGGGACTCCTTTCCAAATGAATGCGATCTGGTTTGTCCAAGAAAGTCAATTTATACTCGATTGGATGCCCAGTTTCACACATTTGAGTATTCCTATGAACATTCTGGGTTAGACCTTCAGCTGGCATGTATCGGCGTAATTCCGTTAAGGTCTATATGTCTGTGGCAAGTTACGTCTGGACCATGCTCTTGGAAGCCATGTTCTAAATCTTTGGAGATTTTCTCATCATGCCTCTGCGTTTTTCTTGTTTGGTTTTTCAAGTATCAGTTGAAGCAAAACACCATGTGCAAGAAAAAGGCTGAACTGAACTCCTTTCTATATGTGAAGAAAGACAATGGAAATTACTTGAGAGGTACTACATATGGAAAAAATTTTCAGGAGAAATCTGGATATCAAATTTTCCCCAGTAAAATTCTTCTTCCATGCAAGGGAGATTGTTAACAACCTTGAGGCAGCAGCCTTTTTTGTGTACACTTCGACAAAACTATCAGCCACTCCCTTCTGATTAGTTTCACCAGGACAGATCTCTGACAGGATCAGAGTCAGTCAGCAGTGTGTGAACCTCACTTGAATATCAGATTGTTGCAATGAGAGATAAAATCCTTGTATTGCAGAACACAACTTTGCTTGCCTCAAGTAGGTGGGTTTCTGTTTCTTTTTAATTTAATGTAGCATTAATCAAAACATTGACATACTATAAAAAACAATAAACATTCTTTTTCTCTTTTCCAATTTAAAAATATGTCTAGACAAGAAATCAAAGCAGATCGTAACTTTTGGAAACCAGTCCTTAACTTGTTCTAAGAAGAAAAAGTCTCATAAATACACATCTGCTTCATTCGTTACAAGTTAGGAAGCAAAGGAATAGTAAAGAGATCACGAGTTTGAAACCAAAAAAAATTCCTGCTATCTTAGTTATTTGAAGTTCAAGTGTTAAAATTGGCTCAGACAAAAAAGCATGTTGCTATTGCTTATTATGGATTCACATGAAAATACAGAAGAGGGATGAAGATGGTATAGTTATGGGATTTGTCACGTCTGCTGATGTTTCCAAATTGGATGAGGTTTGGCAGAAAGCCCTTCATGTTCAATAAGTACCAGATTTAGAGTTAATTCAACAGGAAGTTGCAAGTCTTACAAAATCAACACTCTTCAGGTATGCATGACAAATTGCCTTCAACGTTAGAAGCTTAAAATGCACGTGCTGAAAATTCACTTGGATACAGGTTCAGAAAACTTGTCACCAAATTGTATGTGTTTGACTATCACTCAGTCAAAAAGGTGCTTGGCTGCTTTTGATAAATGTGTATAAATGTATTTTCTCTCCTACTGGCTTAATACTAAGTGTGTTAAGTAGATGACTTTTGAGTTGTTTATTTAGAGACCTTTAGTTTTTTGTCTGGAACAAATTATTACAGCGATCTAATTTACATGTATGTTAAGCTGCAAAAAAGGTAAATATGACATTGATAAGAGTTTTCATTAAAGCAATTTGCTTAACATGGAGAAGTTGTAAGAGAAAAAAACAGGGGAGTAAGCAGATTTAGAAAAGGAGGCTTTCTGAATGGCTCTATGGCAGATCTAAAGGGACCTTAACTGCCCCGTCAACACCAGGCAAGGACACACGTCCTCCCCCCGCAAAGCGACGGGATCTCGGTGACCCCAGTCAAGACGGGCCAGCAAAAAGCTGTCAGTGAGCTAAGGCAGCAGCGCACACTCCGGTGTTAGGGTAGATGATGTTTTCCAAGCAGGCTCCTAATGTGTTAGGCATTTTCAGAAGCCCGAGTAGGCTTAAGAGAAGCGGTATAATTGTGCGTTAAGAGTACTGTGTTTTCCTTTCAGTAAATTTGTTTCTAGATTGCTAGAAACTTTCGTTAGCACTGTCACTGCCTGTCTCTCCAAGGATGTGCCCTACACCCCCTAAGCTCGCCGCTGTCAAGCGGGGTAAGTTTCTGTAATAGTATCTCTTTCCTCAATTCCCTTATTTGTAAGGGAATCATGGTCTTTCCATTTATTATTCACTTAGTCTTACAGTAATTGAGTTTCTTTTGCTAATCTTCTCCAAACTCTGCATGCTGAGTCTGACAATAGACTCCAGTGCGTCCCAACTTGCACATCTGATCAACACTTCCATTTTAGAGGTGCCTCTGCTGAAATCACAAGTTACTGCTGGCTCAGTCCTTATTATTCAATACAGTTGTGAAATAAAATTTGGGCCAGTAGCCACCTCTAATCTGCAGGTGTTTTTTCCTCTGGAAAAACTTTTCTCTTTTTTACAATTGCTCTCTACATTATTAAAAATGGTTCTGAGCAGCTAAATTAGGAGAGAAAGTCACAAAACACTGAACAGAGAGTCACAGACACCCGGAAACTTTCTGGAAGAAAATTTGGGAATTCATGAAGGTGTGTGAGGCAGTTGAAAATCTGAAGAAAAATGTGGTGGTTTTTTTTTTTGGGGGGGGGGTTTGGTTAGTTTGTTGTTTGTTTTGTTTTGCTTTGTTTTGGTTTTTTTTCTACATATGGTTTCCAGCATGAATCTTGTTCAAACAGAAGGCATGTGGAGGGTAGATGTAGGAAATTGCTCCTGCTGACTGCCTAGCCTTCCAGGGACCTAGGCTGTGACTTCCTGGAACTCAAATTTGACATGGGCAAGATAATTCTAGGTGTAGATATACAATGTATTAAGGTGTGTTGGAGAGTTTCACAGTGAGCTGAGATGTCCATACCAACGCAGCCATTGCCTTTCAGCCCCACAGACCTGATTTTCAACCTGCCAGTTCCTTCACGTACTTGTGAAGTTGCACTAACAAATATACCTCCCCATATCAGCAATGCAAATACTTGCACCCACACTTGACCTGCTGCTATTCAACACCACCAGTATGCAAGTGGGAGATCTGGCATTCAAACATTTGTTACAATAATCCACACACATAATACCATATGTTTGCGCAGGTGTTGGAGTCAGTCAAACCTGTAGCCATATGCACATGAAGGAATAGTTTTGTACACACATAGCTTCAAAGGCCAAGAAAAGACTTGGCTTCAAATATAGTCCTTACTACTTCAGCAGTAACAGAATTTCATTTACTTACATAAACTTAATTGATGGCATAGCCTGGGAATGGAAAGACATAAAACAATTTTAAATATTTTAGAAGGTCTTATAATGCATGCTGGCTAGAAATAGTAATGTGCATTTTGTATCACAAAGCAGTCTGCCTTTTTTTCATCTCTCTATACACTTTGGGACTAAATAAACTCGTAAGTCCATTATATGTACTTATAACAGCCCACTTAAAACAGGGAACAAAATCACTCTGAAGCTAAGACAAGTCAAGACACTCATCTCTTACAGATTCACCTAGTATGGACTTCTGGTTATGGTGTATGTTTTCTCAACTCTACTTATCAAGCACTATTGTTTATAATAATAACAATGGTTTTGGTCTACAGGTCTTCTTGAAATGAAATAGTGTTTTTCAGCACCATAAATAAGCTCTGAGTGGAAATTAGTTTTCAAAGGGAATTGCTGTTCCAGTCACACGTCCACCTTATTGTAAATACCAGCCCCAGCAAACCCAAACTCTACATCTAAATAGACTTGCATTTCTTTGGCAAATGGAGGTGAGGGTCCAGATGAAAATGGAATGCAGATCTTGATATCAATGTCATAGTTTTAATTTCTTTCTACTTCAAAAATTTCTCCCTGCGTTTATGTAACCAGTTGGCACGTATTAGCCCATGTGGAAGGTGTCCTCCCGCCAAACCCAATGACTCGAAAAGGTCTCAGCTCTATTCTCCCACTGCATGTTCAACTTCAGTGTAGCCCCAGAGATTTTGAGGAGAAACTTTCCTACGGGGAGGCAACAATCCCGCTAGAAGCGTTCACCTCACATGCTTAGGCATGTATTTGGAAAGTTGTGTGTGAACATGTATGTGTGTGTGTGTATGCATTTCACATGCACATGCATGTGTTTCTGTAAGAAGCTCCTAGAAGCTTTCCCCATGTCTGACAGAGCCAGTGCCAGCTCTGGACCCACCAGAGCTGGCCACACATCCACAGAGAAATGCAAAAATTGGAGGGACTGGGAATGAAGAGAGGACAGGGGGACTGCCAAGCTGTTTGTTGCTTGCTAGGTACTGTACAGCTTGTATTACTAAGAAGGAAAAGGGTGAGAAACCTAAATGTCAGGAAGAGGCAAGTCTATATGACTGTGCTGATTATAGATAAAAAACTTTTTAATGAACATCCTTTTTTACTATACGGGACTTTTACCACTAGGTATAGGCTAAGGAAAAAAATCCTACTTCTGTACTCAGTAGTCAAGGAGTGATGACAAGCAGATACTGTTTCAGAGTTAATTTTAATCAAGTAGCAAGGCCTTTATAGAAAAGAAACTCATGAGAAATTTCCTCACATATAAAAATTAGTGCATTTAAATTAAATGAATGGATAAACAAAAGTAGGTCTACAATAAAGAATATTTTTATTAGTTCAAAGGGTACATTTTGAGAAGTTAAAGGAATAATTAATTAAGAGGTAGGAGAGTTTAGGGACAAATGTAGAGGACAAATTCAAAAGAGATTCCTTTAAATAAGAGATAGACACAGACGCACACACAAAAAATCTGTAACTTGCCTCCAAATTGAGAAAAATCTTTTAAGAGAAGGCTCCACATCCTCACAACAAAATAAAGAAAAGAAATGATCATTTGGGGAAAAGAGAAGACTTGGCACAGAGGAAATGCAACAACAAAAAGAATTAGTTGTTATATAGAACATCGAAATCAATTAAAAAAATTCTTTGTCCATAAACAAAAACAGCAAAAAAAGCACAAGTGAGGTCGTGCATACAAAGAGGCTGGTGCTGAGATTAAGGCTAATCAACACATGACCTCCATGATACTTTGCCTTCAGTTTCAAATAAAGCAAATATAATTGGTCCAAGGGTTCCCTTCAAATAAATAAGCAAAACTACATCAAAAAACATCTCTTTTGTACCATATACGCAAAGGCCAGACAAGCCACTTTCTTAACACTCAGAAGGACTATGACTATTCAGTATAACTTTCCATGTAACAAATCAGATTGCCAAGACCAAGTTTAAATGATCTGAAATCCTTCAGTAAGGTCTGCGAATGCGGACTGAATTTCAATGCAAGTAACACTCAAGAGGACTGAAGAAAGCAAGTTTAGGTCTTATAGGTAAAATGGAAGAATAAAGACCTGAGAATTACAGCACAGTCAGCATAATAGTAACTAGCAAGATACTGAGACATGTAAGTAAATATTCCATTTATAAACGCTTAAAGACAAGGGGAAACAGCAGACCTAAATTTGTCAAGAGCTTATCATGTTAGATTAGTTTAATTACTTTCTTTGAAGGGGAATGACCCATCAGATGACAGAGTTAGAGACATGAGATACCTTGACTTTAGTAAGGCTTTTGACATGCCCTTTTGATATCCTATGAGGAAATTTGAAACATATGACCTATATAACAAATTATTACAAGATATGTGTAAAGCTGATGTAAGAAAGTACTTGAAGATAATCATCAGTTATTCAAGGCAAACTAGGGAGATATCCAGGAGGAGGATGAACAGTACATGTATGAAAATAGTTTTGTGGAGACCAATGTGATCTGAAAACTTTACTATATTTCAACAAAGAATTTTGACAATGGGAAAAATGCTGAAGTGTTTTGTTTCATCACTTTCTAAAGTAAATATTCTGCTTAGGAAACGCTGAAATAGTTGCATTAACATTTTCTGAAATCACTTTCACATTTGAAAAATTAGTATAAATACGTCTTAAAAGATTACAAGCAATTAAAGAATCTAAACAAAAACAAATCATGTCATGTTGCATTTTTATCATCCAAACAAAAATATTTTCCCGATACTTTAAAACATAAATAATTTGGAGAGTATTCAAATGTTGTTGTAACAAGAATGATGATGATCAGTTGGTTTCATATTCCCAAGAAAAACAGAAGAAATAATCAGCTTAACTTTTAGTGAGCAGGAGTTGGATGAAATAAATAGTAAACAGGCCTTTGTAACTGTGTAGAGAGCTAAGCACTGGGATAAGACAGCTAAAAACACCATTGGTGTTTTCTGAAAGATAGATCAGAAAACAAACAGCGAATGTGGATGGTCTCTCTGCATCATTCCGCCTTTAAGTGAAAGCATGAATCCTATGACATCTTGAAATCCTCTTGTCCAGTCTTGTATCTGTGCCTAGCCTTTAGCTTCCTTGACAGTGAATGCAGTGGTGTCGAAGTGTTATGCTGTCAGCATCCTCTCCAGGGATATCAGGGTCAGAAGGTAAGCTTCATGATATTGAGTGTACATCCTTTGGGTCAAGATCATCATTTGCATTTCAGCTACTTGAAAAAGCTATAGATATCTGGTGCAATATAAATGTTTAAAATTAATTGTTGATTTCAGAGATGGAAGTCTCCAATGTGGGTCTCTTGACAGGGTAGAAAGTAAAAAACCAAGATACTGAGAGACCACATGTGTAGTTTAATGTTCAAAAAGTTGTTCTGATGAAGTGTTGAGTTTCTCTCTGAACACAAGCAGTCTCTTCTGTACATGTCCATAGCATAAAGCAAACCTCTACAATAACTGAGAACTTCTATATACAACATATCAGTTCATTAGAGCTGGAAGAGCATTGTTTTTTTTGCTGAAGTACTCTGTTTTAGTAAATCCAAAATGTTTCATGAAGACAGAGTCAGATAGCGCTGTCAGAACTAAAGAAAGAGAGAAGATAGTATAAAAGAGACTGTAGCTTTGTAGCTACAGTGTGATATACAGTGTAAAAGAATCAAGTTTGGGTTGACTTGGGGTGACATGGAAGGAATTGGGCTTTTTAGTAATCAAACAGACTCAGGATTTGAACAATCAAGCTGCAGGGTAACAGTTACTGTTAGAAGGATTAAACAGATTCAAAGATTTGAGGGGTTTTGGCTTACAGGGAAACAAAATTTAGAAAGTTTCAAAAGTTGTCTAAATTTAAGTTCTGCATTTGTGATCAGTACCTGGTGGAAGTCTACGCTTCTATCTAGAAGAAAAACCCTCTTTCCTCCTTAGAAAAGAACAGTTGTCTACCATCATTGCTTGCCTCCAGTTATGTCTGTCTAGTCCCATCAGTTTCCTCTGTCTAGTCCCATTTGTTGAATTCCAAAAGGTATTTGACTGAATGAGATCAAGAAGAAATTAGGGGGAGCCATATTATGTGTCTGAGTAACTTGGCAAAGAGTTTGCAGCTAATTGAGATATTTTGCTGGCTAAGATGCGCTGGCCTCTTGCCCAGTCATCGGACCCCTTGGAATAAGCAGTAAGATCATTAGTGTTCAGGTTTAATACTAGCTGACCTTTGAACCCCTCTTTTTCTGAGAGTAAAAGGAATTGCCTGGTCCCTGTAGCATGGGAGAGTGACATTTTAATTCTGCTATTTTTCATTTCCTCACCTTTTGCCATGCACTGCTTCTTTTTCTTTTTCTTTTTTTCTTTTTTTTTTTTTCACAGATGACTGACTGACCTGTAAATGGCAATTAAGTAATTTCTTTAACAATGTCAGTGGATTTCTGGGCCTACTTGTTGCCTTCATGTAGGTACTGCGGGTGCTCCAGACTTAAAACACCAAAGATCTTTTATCAATTTTTCATTCTGGGTCTTAGGTATGAGTTGGAGATATAAAAATCAACCTAATATGCATATACAAGTCATATGTGTGGACCTACCTTCCACCGTCCATGATCATTGTTTCTTTAGTCTTTTTTCCCATATGTCTGCCAACAATACTTTTCAGTACTTGGGTCTTCTTCCTTGTTATGCTAACTGTGAATACTGTACGTACTGTTCAGAGATTCTGGTTGCGAGGGTATTAGAAAGCACTAAGAAAACCACCGAGTTCGATACAGACAAACTCTGAGCTGATTATTTCAGATATTTCTTTTCCTTGCCCTACTGGTTTCATAACCAGGGATTCTTCTTTGATGACTCTTCCTTCTGACCTAGAAAATCACATTCCTCCATCACAATTAGATCTAAGCAGTGTAAAGAACAATGTTTTTTGTGTGGTTGTTCTTTTAATGTCCGCTGACACACAAATACCATTTTCCTCCTTCTGTAGAGAATCCTCTGCTGAGGAATTCAACACACATTCTCTACAATCTGAAATAGCAGCATAGAGTAGTCATCCTTCTTTAGCCTACAGCCAGACTTCACGCTGTACCTGTCCTGTGCATACTTCAGTTAGCACACCCTTCCTGGTTAGCCTGGGTTTAGAAACTTCAGTTGTCTCCATAGTGACTTTCACAATCTCATTTTCTCTGGCAAACAGGAAATCACATTTATTTTTTGTCCAGCTCAATGACTCTTGAATACTTATTTCTGCATAAGAGGTGAGATTCAACACGACACCCAGCTGGAGATGGACTTGAGCCCTTATGGTAACAGGGATGCAGACCCCCAGACCCTTTTCTCAGAGGTGACTGCCCTGTCCATGGATTATTATATAGGTAAGGCAGGTAACATCATTGTCTTCTTCTAACATGCTCATGTAAAGTGATAGTAGCAATGGTATCTGTAGGAAGCTTTCTCCAGAAGGTGGTGTTGGATCAAGTCCTACAAGGTATGTGGCAGAGGAGCACGTAGTTTGTAGATACTGATCAAACTTGGGTGCTGAGTCTGCAATCTCTGCCTGTCAGCACTGGAACTTTATTGGCATGTGCAGGGGCAAAATCTCTAATGCTAATCTCTTGAGGAACATTAGGGTTAAACGGGGAAGTGACAAGAGTGATTAAGAGCTATCTACCTATTCTTTTTTATGACCCACTTAATGTTAAGTTATGACCCACCTGTGTTGCCTGTGGCCCTTGGTAGCTAAAGACAATATCAAACTACAGACTTCCAAGAAAGGGAGTGGTTGCTTATAGTATTTGGAGATTGTTTGATGTACCCTGAGAACATTCGCGGATTATATCAAATTGGGGGAAATGGTCAATGCAGAGGAGGGCAGGTCTGCGCTTCAGAGGAGCCTCACACAGGCTGGAGAAATGGGCTAACAGGAATCTCATGAAATTCAGCAACAGGAAATGCAAAGTCCTGCAGCTGGGGAGGAATAACTTCAAGGACAGCACCATCTGGGGTCAAACAGACTGGAAAGCAGCTTTGCAGAAAAGGCCCTGAGGGTCTTAGTGGACAACAAGTTGACCATGAGCCAGCAATGCGCCCTTGTGGCAAATGCAGCCGACAGCATCTTGGGCTGCATGAGGAAGAGCATCACCAGCAAGTAAAGTGATTTTCCCCTCTGCTAAGCACTGGTAAAACACATCTGGAGTTCTGGGTCCAGTTCTGAGCTCCTCAGTACAAAAGCGACATGCTGAAAAGAGTCCAGAGAAGGGCTTTAAAGATGTTTAAAGAACAGGTTGGAGCACCTGATATATGAAAAGACATTGAGAGAGATGGGATTGTTTAGACTGGAGAAGAGAAGGCTCCGATGGATCTGATCAATGTGTATGAGTACCTAGTGTGGGGTGGTAAAGAAGATGGAGAGACATTCTTCTCAGTTCTGCCCAATGACAGGTAAAGAGGCAGTTGGCACAAATTAAAATACAAGAAATTCCATTTAAACATAAGAAAAAAACTTCTTTAGTATGTGAATGATCAAACACTAGAACTGGTTGCCAGGAAAGGTCGTGGCATCTCTATCCTTGGAGTTACTCAAACCCTGCCTGAGAAACCTGTTCTAGGTGACCTGGCTCTGAGCAGGGGGTTTAACTAGACCATCTCCAGAGGTGGCTTACGAACTCAGACATTCTCTGATTATCTGATTCTGTTTAGAGCTTCTCAGTACAAAAATCTCATTAGTGGAGATTGTTCCTGTCTTCCTGAGTTCACTAGCATCAGGAACAACCTGCTGTCCACCATTTTCTTGCAGTAGCGGACACTAAAAAGAAGAGCATTTCAGTACCTTCTGCTTGAATTTCCTATTTGAAATAAAGAGCCCAGATGAGTTTAGTGTCTGTCCCTCACTGCCTGTGCTTAGTGAAAAGCCCCAAAACCTTGTATACATAAAGGTTTGCTTATTATCTTCATTTTTAGAATAAAAATTTAGGTACATATGAAGTAAATACTGAAGAAAAAGTCAGAAATTTGAGCAGAACCAAGAGTTGACTCAGTATCTGGTGAGACTGAATCAGGATTGTCTGGGTTAAAATAGATTAATATAGTACAGAGGGTGCAGAGGAGCCCCATGGGGCAGACAGGATCTTACTAGTTTAGTGCCTGAACAGGGTACTGCTTTCGTAGCACAGCTCTTTTTGTAGAGATAAAAACTAGGTGAGATGACAATGCATAGCAGTCCCCAGTGCTCTTAGTTCCAAGGAGAGCTTCATTGTTCTGGAGTGATGCTGCACAGCTTCAGAATGAAATAAAAATAAAACCTGATAATACATTAGCATGTTAAGTTAGGTTGTTTGGGAGCAGGTAGGAAAGGGAAGATTGGAATAGTAAGTTTGCCTGCTTATGGGTCTGGTGGCAGAGCAGTAAGTGCAGAAACAAGTATGGGCAAATAAAGAGATATCAGCTTCTGCTGAGGAATGGAGAAGGTGCAATTTCTGCGTAAAGAAGAACCTTAGGCATGCTGGAGACTTTCATTAAAAGTGTAGAGTTGAAGTTTTCACACTACTTGAAAGCACTCACCTCAAAAGCGAAAAGCATGTCTTCTACTTTGCCTGTTTCAAAGAGGGATTGAGCCATTCTCTGCCTCCCGACAGTTGGGGCAAGACAATAAGCACTTGGTTATACCACAGTGTAAGTTTTTCAATCCCTTCTGATGAAGCTGTTCCACTGTATAAAAATCAACTGCATCAGCAGACAGGCTCCAAAACCCAACTCACCTAAGCACAGGGTAGGAAGATGTAAGGACAAATAGGTGAGATTAGACTACATGTCTAAATCCAGTGGTGAGCATCCCCAATACTAACAAACTTCAGTCCCCATCATCTGGCATTTTCTGTCAAGACACAGTTGGTCAGAACTGCCATATTCACTGATTCAACTTCCGCTGAAATCCACTGAAACTAAGTTTGTGTCCTACAGAAAATGGAAATAAAGCATTTGTTAGGAAAGAGGACAAGTTATCTGTGTCAGTTTGTCTTCTCGCTGCTGAGTCATGAAGAACCCCCGAGATCTTATTCTTTTCTAAACACTATGGCGCAGGCATTTGCAAGACTAGAGTGCTTTGTTTTGTGAATGTTATTTAGCAAAGGTGACTAATTTCACACAGCTTTCAACTAGTTAGCAAGGAATGTGTACCTCCAGGCACCAGCTTTCTTGGATGGGATAGATCTGTACTACTCTCTAATGCCAAGGCTTAACTTCAAGGTTTGCCTAAACAATAAAATTACTGTTCTAAAGATCAGGAGGTGAAATCTTTATGGGACTGCATCAGCTCCATTACCTTCCACAACACAAACCTGACATTTGAAAAAGGGATTTCTTAACCCTGAGATGTTCGTGCTTGTAAAAAGAGACACTAGAAAAAGAGTATGTTAAAAAATCATTGTGTTAATCAGTACGGGAAAGTATAAATTAAAACCATGTTCTACTATCTGATATGCTTTCTACTATTTACATTTTGTGTGTGTCTGGACAATAAAACCAGTTTTCTCCCGGTTCTATTTAGTGATGATTTTTCACTTCCTGCCTCTCACCAGGAATTCAACATTGTTATCTTTGTTTTCGTTGCTCTGCATGAGATGTTTAAACAGAAAGCCACAATATTTTTATTGAAACTTTTTATAAAACCAGTAATGAAATGTCTTCTGCCCCAAGTGTTTTTTTAAGCCACCATGCTACAACGGTTCCAGGTAAAACCTGAGATGGCACCAATTGTTGAAATGATTTTTATAGATGTAATATTTATAGAATTACTCTATAATTTACTTTTGGGGTATGACTACAAAGTGTACTACTGCTCAGTGTACTGATCAGCTGGAGTTTTGGCCTTAAATGATACAGTCAAATTCTTCCACTGATAGAAGTTAGTCCTTCTTGTGTATTAAAGTAATGTATAAATGTAATAACTAAAGCTGATATTCATGTCCAAATCATATGGAAGTCATAAAACCAGCTATTGCATATTGTCATACTAAGAAGCAGATTTACTATAATTCCAAACAATTGTTTCTGTTCAGCTTTCATCCACATAGAGCAATAAAGGCAAAGTAAGGGACTGAGAGTAGAGTATACTTCATCTGTTTTGCTTAATTTACCTGTAAATTGTTTGGTCCCATGTGGGAAATATGGCTTTGCATCACTGAGTTGTCAGGATGAATTGAGGAAAGGAGTCCCTTCCCACAGTGAATAATCTAAATTTCTGTTGTCCAGTCAGAGAGCAAACCATTCAACTGAACTGTCTGATCTGATTTTAAAGATTAGAAAGAAAATATTCCATACTGCTACAAATGCATGTTGTCTGTGTATTGCAAGATGAGTAGATACACTTTTGGCATTTAAATTTTTTTCCACTGATGGCCAAGTGTTTCCCAATGGCATCTCGGCTATTTAAATTTTAAAATCTTTGTTTGCACTGAACTTTATTCATGCTCAGTCTAATAAATCAGATGAGCATTCTGTGCAGGATACAGAATTTTGTCTGATCTTTTATACTGTGCTTTCAGGAAATGCCCCGTTAGCAAACAATAAAAGAAACATGTTTGACTGAATAAGGAACAATAGGGTAACTGTGGGAAACAATTAGAAAAGTTCTACTGGAGTTGTAGGAGAGCTTATAACATGACTATAAGGAAGACAATTAATTGGGAGTTTTAACCTGCTATGCTTTTCTTCTGAAAGACAAATGCTCCCAAAGGAGCAAAGATCTGTGTACATCAGTGACACTGGTTTTGTAGAGGTGTTTTAATCAATATAATTGGCTAAATCTCTCCAGACTCTAGACCTCTAGGTGCTATTTTATATTCAGAATTTGGTAATAGCATCTTGTCCATTTTTTCATAGCTTACCAGAAATACTCTCTACCACAAAGCAATCTGTTCATTCTGAGGTGCCAAAGCTAAAAATGAATTTGGAAAGCTAGCTTATATGAATGAACATAAAACAGGTGTAAGGTCCACTTTACCAGGAATGAGTTAAAAAAATATGCAGTCCCTTATTTTAAGAGATCTATCGACATAAAATGAACTGAACAAATGACTAAGACTGTAACTGAGTATCTTGTTATATTAAAATCACACTGCCTAATTTCTGAGGCTTTTGCAGCCTTCAGGAAAAAACCCAACAACTTATGTTGTTCTGTATCATTAACTACCTTCATAAATATATATTAAATTAGTACTATTTTAAAAGGGTGTCATGAACATAAATATCATATTAATGGCTAGGAAAGATTTTGTACCAACTCCCTTACCTTTGCCTACTAGTGACACCTAAAATAAACTGTGATTGAACAAATATGGAAAAAAGCTGAACATTTTCTATTTTTTTTTTCGTTGCGTATTAGTCTATTCCACTTTGGATTGTGAGTAGAAATATCAGTTTAAGCTAATAACATATTTTAGGCTCTCCAGTTTGCAAAAATTTAAAAAGCCAAACTTATCGGTTGTTGTTTTTCTTGTGTATTAGGCAAGATCTAAGAATTAGAAATGTAAATGAAAAATTTTGTCTAGCAAATTAAATGTTTTATCTTGCAGTGTTATATCTATTCTTCTTTTTAAAAATGGAAGGTTCCATTTCACAGTGGTCTTTCAAGTGATCTGATTTCTAGAGAAGCTGCATGATAAAAAATGCCAGTGAACAAACAATTCTTAACAATATTTTTGAGCAAAATATGTGATAAATTTTATGTTGTCTGTGTTGCAAGATGAATAGACACACTTTTGGCATTTAACATTTTTCCATTGATGGCCAAGTGTTTTGCAATAGCATCTTATGTATTTCAATTTTAAAATCTTTTTTTGCACTGAACTTTATTCAAGCTCAGTCTAACAAATCGGACCACATGCAGAATAACATTTTCTGACCTACAAAAATGAGGACGTTTTTGGAAAGCATATTTCAGCTGTGATACTTTTCATTGATGCTTAAAATGAAAGATTACAATTTTAGTAGAACAACAGGTTCTTCAAACAATCACACTTTCTGAATTTGATATAATGCATAAAATCATAAGACTAGTACTACTTGGTGGGTGAAAATTTTGTTTTTCCAGAAGTAACTAATAAAAATGTTTTACCAAGGAAGGTAACATTTTTATGATGGGATATATGATTAAATACAAGCTAAGATTCCACTACAAAGCCAAATTTTAAATCTGTCTGACCTCAGTGATGTTCTGGTCCAGAGTCATGATTTAGTTTGCTTGGAATAATTTGTAAAAACGCCATCTTTGGAGACTGATACAAAGGTCACTGATTCTAACGCAAAGACTCTCATTGATTTCCAACAGAGGGAAATACCAGACCAGTGAATCTATTCTCTCCATCTTCTCTGTCATTCCAGCAAATTAGAAAAGCTGAACTAGTTTGAGATTTGAAGGTAAACTGCATGCGGCTCTCTTACTTTTCGAGAGTTTATAAGCACTTTAACGTGACAACCAACTTTATCCATGTGGACTAGTAAGCAAAACATAGTCAGAACATAAAATGGTATTCTTTAAACTTTTTTCTTCTTGTAGAGCTGTACTACTGTTGTCCCCTTGCATAGCAGTGCTAAAAATATGAGGTATTAGATTCAGCTCTGTGTTATGCATTATGTATTATTGAGCTTGTAGTTTAGTCGTTATGATACCAGGTTGTTATTACACATCTTGGATCTGTGTGCTGAGTCCTGAATCAGGACACAGGCAGTGAAAACGTAAAAGCCCGGTTTCCCACGCTCTGCATAAACTATTGTTATAAAAACAATTAGTTGGCAAGACCAATATCTGGAATAAAATAAGTTGGATTCTTTGAACACCTGCAGAGATATGAAGAGAAAGGAGATCTGTTGATTTTTTGTTGTTGAAAAGCCCCATGGAATCCTTCTAGGGCTGATTGTTATCCTAATCATGCAAATGGTGACCTAACCAGGAGATGAGTTGCTTTTCTGCAGTGCACACATTGCCTTTTAGTGATCCTCAAACAGAAAAAGAAAGATTGACCAATTCATATTTCAAAAAGATTATTTGTTTAGATATCTAGCAGGCAAGAATAGATAATTAATGCTCTTAAATCTAATATACCATGTTACTTGATATAGCTAAGGTAGTTCAGGGCTTACTTATAACAGCTTTCAGCTCATGGCTAGCAAATGTGAATGTCAATTCATTGTATACACTTATTCAAGCAATAATTTTTTGTACTATCTTATCATATTGCCATTAGCCTCTTTCTACTCAGCATTTCATGGCTTTCCATGCCCAATTTCAAGTGACGTGTGCTATAATTATGTAATGCTGTATCATCATTTATCACCTGGGGCACAAATAAACACTAAAATCTTTCACTGAGAATGCAACTGGTGAATAAAGCTAACTGAGCACTTTCCACAGTGGTTCGCAGGTCTGGTAAGAATGCCACACAATAGCGATTTAGGCTACTTGGCAGTGCATGATAGAGTTACTGTGAGCAAGGAACTATTTTGATTTTGCATGAGGAAGTTTCTTGTATTATAATAGATAGCTATACTGTATAATTAATAAGCTAAACCTATGAAATATGATAGTTAATAGAGAAAAGGTCTCTCGCTCCTAATGGAGTTACCTATGAGGTATATAGTAGAGAGAAACGTTCAACATGGTGTTTGCTGATCCACAGCAGGGCTTTTCTGCAATCTATAAAAGCACCATCTGCTTAGAGCGGGGGAACCATATGCAGCTTACTAAAATATAAACTTCTAACCAGAACGTTCAAAGCTGTGTTTAGCCACACAACTCCCCATTAACGTTAATCGGAAGTGTATGGTTTTCATACATCCCTTTGAAAATTATATCCCATGAACTACTTTGAAACAATATATTCCCACAAGCATTGACTCAGAAACCAGTACTTCTGAAGAAAAACTGCAGTTGCCATAATTCTGAATCACTGCATTTTAAAAACGTGGACTTTTTTCCCCAAAGATCCATGGGGTGCATGGTTTAGGAAAGAGCAGTGATTTTCAATTTTAGAAACAATGCTAATGAGATCTTTATTGTTTTAATAACTATTTAAGGACCAATTTTTCTGCATAAGTCAATGACAAACCATATTACTGGGACAAGAATGAATTCTGAAAAAAAAAGTATTTTCATTATTTAGAATTAAGGAGATTTACTCACTTTAATTGTAAGTGGACTGTTTTTGTTTTCTGCCAACAGTGGTAGACATGGTCATTCATTTACATGGTGTGAACATACGGAGCATGTTTATACCTGTATGTGCTCTAAAAAAGATGTTTCCATCTCACTATCTTGAAATTTCTTTGAGTTCTTTCTTCATTAGAAAATAAAATATATATTAAAAAACCCAACTGTGTAGTGAGAGACCAGCAACAATATTTTGTAGTTTGGGTAAATAATTCTTTCACATTAACTGTGACTATGGAATAGCTGAAAAATTAAATATCAAGCTTTATATGGTTGCTAGGACTGACTGATACAGATTTATACGGAGAACAAAAGGGACTGTAGCAGTTCTTACTGTATGTATATCTTCTTCCTGATCACACATGAGGAGGGCAGCCATGCAACTTCACATTCCCTCTGTGGATCAAATCTGGTTCACTCTGTTCAAAATTGATGGTGCTTGCTTTTTAAGGCATTACAATAAGAGCTGAGTACATTACAAAAATTTTGCTGGTGTCTGCCCATAGATATATGCCACTCAGAGGAAGACATCCATACAAATCAAATGTAGAAAATAATAAATTAAAAGCAGGAATAAAAAAAGGTAATTCCTCATTTAAGTTAATTGACTTAATTTCTCCAACTTTGTAGAAAGTATTACCTAAGGCCAAAGTAATATCTGTAACCTATCTCTTAACTGCCATGTTCCCAGTGCATCTTGCACCTGCTTTAAATGAAACAAAATGTTAACTGTTCTCTGTGAAAACATTAGGGATGTAAATAAAACTGTTTTATTCAATTATTTTGTTTGCTCCATTCTGCCTCCGCCACCTTGGGATAGGCAGGCATGAAAATTAGATGTGAAGTAGGCCCTAAAGTTAAGGGCTTTGAATTTCCAGTTTCAGCTCAAAACACTTTAGATCTATTTTCATCTGTCATTCTTACTGCAAACTATTTCAACAACAGTAACCAATTTTCTGAAAATGCCCTGGGAACAGCCTCTCAGATTTTCAGGTAGATTTTACTACAATAATAAGATAAAAGAATAATCGGACAAAAGGGTGTGGGGTTTTGGTTTTGGGGGGGTTTTTTTGTTTGTTTTGTTTTGTTTTGTTTTGTTCTTTTTCCTGGTGTGAGGGAATATGAAAAGTGCTTGCCCATGACAGGGATCTTCAGCATAATGACATCATCTGCAATTCTTCTGTCAAGATTTCAGTTCTCTGAATGCATACAACGAAACAGCTCTGCTTTCTTTCTTTCAAACACACAAATAACATAAGTACATCTGTTTTGCCTGATCACTGACAGCTCATTAAAAAAAAAAAATGCACATTGCACAGCCTTTAGCAAAATGAACTGAAATATTTCATATAAAGAGATCTTCCCTGACTTTGTCCCTTACAACTTTGTTATTTTTATCCACTCGTAATTTTAAAAGGATAGAAAGAAAATCATCTAGGTTCAGCACAAACAACAGGGAAAATCAGAGGGAAGAAGGGCGTCAAAACCCCACGTCCTATGTATGAAAGTGAAGTGTCTCCAGTCCCCAAAATACAGTCTTAACCCCCAAACAGCGTTAACAATCAAGAAGCTATAGAGTAGTTTGAAAGACAATGAGCACTTCCTTGGGATCATTTTATGCCCTCTGACGTGGGGTTAGAAGTGCAGTGACGGAAAAAGAAGAGGGGATGAATGCATGGCAATGGTTCTGTTGTGCACTTCAGAGTTGCTATTGGACACACGGCAGTGAAGCCTCTTGCAAATTGGCTGATAGTGGTAGGATGCCAATGTGATGCAACACAAGATGCTGAAGATATAAACAAGCATGTAACTGCAAGGTTGTTGCCAAGAAAGCATTTACCCTGCTATGCTGTTATTGTTACTGTTTAACACACTTGTACTTGGATTTTCTTGAAAGCCTAATAAAAATTATAACTGGAAAAAAAGGATACATCTGCCTTCATGTGCAGTCCTCTAATGGGAATTGTATCTGGCCTGTCTTCTGCATAAAAATTTAATATCACATATTGTCTCTGGATTACAAAGCTATTTTATTTGTGGCACTAAGTTTTGATATTGTGCAACAGGGAGAAAACGAGGAAATCTCATTCAGGTTTTATAAATTAAGGAGAAATAATGCCCTTCTGCTTTCTTTTAAAATAGATTGCCTTGAGTTTTTAGAAATCTTTCCCAGTAGAAGCCAAATTATCTAATGATTCTCATCACTGAAACTCTGTTGACTTTAAGGGAATTGTTCTGGGTGTACACGTAAATAAGTGAGATCAGAATCAGGTCCACTAATTATCCTTTGAGCTATTGTTGTCTCAAAATAATATGCCCTTTGGGAATTAACCTAAGACAAAATAATTATTTCTGTGTGAGACTCCCCCAAAGCTTGCACTCAGGACAGGAATACAGGAGTAGGGGATAGAGTGAAGGTGGTGTTTCACATCTCTGTTCTCCTTGCTTTTTATTTTTTTGCAGCTGAAGAAATGACAAAGGAACTCTAGAAGCTCAAATAAGTATGAACAGACTCCAGGAAACTCTCCTCAATTCTCCTTTTTCCTATGGCTCACTTTCTTTTTAGCATAACTTTAAATATATATATAGTCAAGCATCAAGTTGTTGCAATAATAAAGGCAATAAAGATACTGAATGAATTTAGAGTGGATACTTACAAAATTAACTGGAAAATATAAACTTCACTTATCAGTTTCCATTGTCACCTGAAACTGCATGTTCTTTATAATTTGGAGTGATTTCTTAGTAGTGAACTGATCTGTACGATAGATATAAGAAAAAACCCGCAGAACATTTCAATTGATCTTCAAAAGATTAGAACCTTATTATGGAAATGCAATAGGGACAGAATTTTAAAAGGATAAAGCAATAAGGGTCTACAGAATTGAAATGGGTTTCTGCAGAAGTCATTCTGAAAACCGACAGAGTATAAAATAATGATCTATAGCTACTGGGTTTCATTAGCCTTTTATAGGACTTTTCCATAATGGCAATCATGCTCTAGGACAAAGTACAACATAAAAGGCAATCTGCATTATCTCGTCATTGTCAGATTTTCAAACCAGAGTGACTGAATCAGCTCTCCTTTTACTTTCTGTGTGTAGCAACAAGACAAAGGGAAAAAAGAAAACAATGTGTTTTCGCTCAGTGCTCTATAACCAGCATTGCTGACTCATTTGCAAATAATAGCGGATCACATCCTGACCCATGGTCAGACCAGCACTACCTCTCCAGCCGGCCTTCACAACTCAGCAGCGGAGAGGACAGAAGAGTCAAAATCAGGTAACAGTCATCCAACCAGATAAAAGATCAATGTAAAAACCAGAAAACCAATTAACTAAAAATAATGCTGCAGTAGTAGGAGAAACACATAGCTTCTGTAAAACTACCAAAACTACCTAGTTTGTTAATCTGGAATGGATTCTACCATATCCCTGGCCGCTGCAGTGAACAGACATGCTGTGGTTACATTACCAGTATATCTCAGTGTAACCAGGGGAGAACCGACCTGGCTGTGAAAAAGCCGCTTCCATGAGATTCTAGCAGGACATCAGTAACCCCATGGGAGCCAGCAGTGCTTGAGCATGAACTTACTTGCCAATTGAACCAAGCAGTTGGCAACAATGGTGAAAGGGAACAGTGAGGTCAGTGTTTGACCTGATGGACTGAAGTTTATTAATGTTAATTGGAGTTTTTCCACTGATTTCATCTAGCTTCAAACACCAGCTCAGCATCTTATTTTAAAAGAATCAAGTTTTGTGGGCAGACCTCAATGCATAAAACTGATTATCTAACAATAGTCTTTCCCATCTTCTAGGAAAAAGAAATAATTATATTTTCAGCTAATCATTAATAAGTAAGTGATGATGAGAACATTTCTATAGCAGAATACATTTTTCTTTCTGTTTTTTCTTTTTCTATTTATCAACTACAGGCCAGCTAACTACAATTTAAAAACTATGAACTGAGCTGAAGAAAGTCCATTTGAATACAGAAAAGCAAAATATCAGAAACTTTCAGTAACATAGAGAATTTCTCTGTTGCAGAAACACCAAACACAATAAAGATTTTGAAATTATTGATAATGCAGCAAATTAGTTATGTCTGTCTCTGAGTCTAGACATATTTTCAGAAACGCTAGTATTAAAAGAGCAGGGAATTATGTTTATGATACATCAGTATGGTTTCTGATGCTAAGAAACAAATAGAACGTTTTTATGATCCATTCCACATAATGGACCTATCCATACTAGTAAATTAGAAAGTGCCAGGTCTGTGAAACAGGAGCAGAAAGCCAACTCTCTCTATTATTAAGCTGTTGAATGGTCCTTGCCCCACTTTTTGCCTGAACCAACTAGTGCTCTCCCTAAAAATTCCAAGACAAGGTTTGGAAGTTGTCATACACGCTGATTTACAATGAATTCTGATTCCACATATCCTTCTGTGTGGCAGGAAAGGGGATACGAAGGACATCTGAGTGCACAGACATACTGGACAAACAATTGCAAGTTGAGTTGAAAGACAGTCAAAAAATGTACCAGTGTTTCAGCCAGGCAGAAAATTTCTTTCAGCTTCAGCCAGCGACAGCGAGAAACAGTGATACTTAACAATCATGTCCTGCTTTACCTTAAATTTTTTTTGGTCTGCTACAAATTAGGAGTATCTGATAGTAATTATTAAGGTTTTAAAAACCAGCTTTCTTAGATACACAAGTCCCAGAAAACTACCCAGCCTGTCTTCAATATAATTCGATCATTATCCAGGTTTCCTATACTATAAAGATAATATTTTTATAACTTTCTTCAGGGTCATATTGCTGACATAAGTTATTAATTTGACAGACTGTTTTATAAAATAAAGTGGATCTAACTCTGCCTAGAACTCTTAGCATTTTTTGTATCTGACAGCAGGAAGCATTTGTCACTAAGCTGACCCTTTTGCCGAGCCGGAGAAGCTGAGGCGCAGAGGGGTTAGACGGCAGTTCAGCAGCACAGACCAGAACAGACTCTAGGCGTATATCTCCAGTAGTAAATAAAAAAGCCTAAGGACCCCTCTCTAGCAGTGGGTCCAGCTGGCATGGCTCACGTCCAGTCTCAGCTTCTATACACTACAGAACAGCCACATTCACGCTGTCTGTTGACAACAGTTGCTGGACTGTGCTAAACCCTCAGCTGTGTCCAGGCATTGCTTGGGAGGGTGTTAGCTGAACAAAGCGTGCCATGGGCCATGCTGGTGACAGCAATCCATTGACCGTGGGACAGTAATCAGATCCATGCCCTGGAGCAGTTTACTAGCAGAGGCAGAGAGAGGCTGGTTGTCTGGTCTTCTGCTGCCCATTCTGACTATAAGAAAGCTCAACTTTATCTAAATATTAAAGTGAGCTTGACTAGGTTCTTGCGCGGAACTAAGTATATTATTTCAGGTAGGCCAGGGTTTTTAGGAATGTTAAAATGTCTGGCCCATGAAAAAAAATTTCTTAGAAATTCCTGCCTTCTCTGATATACTAATTTTTCACCAAGGATTTTTTTTTCCCAAGGAACTGTAAATATATCTGACAATCAGAAACCATTTCTTGAGATTGTTCTTGAGATCTTGAGATCATTGTTCTTGAGACAGACAATTATGGAGAGCAGCTGGCATTTCATACACCAATGCAAAGTCTGGGGGGAATGTTTTTTGCATCTGGACTGTCTCTGATTTCTTCCCTGACAAATAAAACCTGAAGTTTTTCATCTTCAGTGGAGAATGCTGTAAAAATGGCTCTGCAATTATTCAGGCTATGTTCTTATTTCCATTGACTTTGTTGTTTTCAAATAGCTTATTATGTGATGCAAAGAGCATATGCAATTTATGCTGAATGAAGTTGGAAGAAACTTAATTTTACTGCAAAAAATGCTTCTTGAAGCAGAAATTAACATTTTAAAAGCTGTCATATATGTGTAAAAAATGATTTCTATCCACAGGTAATGTGGCCTTTGGAAGCACCATGTATATGTATATTAGGGACATTCAGAGTGTTTTTAAACTGGTGTACTTTGAACTGCTTACTCGTTTTTCATCATGAACAGGAATTATGTGGCTAACTCCCCCCAGTACATACAGCACTAAATAATCGCCTCCAATCCCTTCAGACATTATGAATTATGTTTTAATCTTGCACGAACAAAATTTAGTTTTTTCTTTCAAAGAAGCATGTGCACATTGTTTGTAGAAAAAGAAAAGTAAGATGAAAATTAGTCCCAAAGAATATATTTATATATAACCTTTCCTTGAAATTTTGACCATTAAATTTGGGTTGTTGCTGGAAAACTGAAATGACAACAAAGGTTCTTTGGCAAAGGATCTGAAGTGGGGAATAAGAAAGCTGAGGGCTTTGCAGTCAATACACCATTGGCCTTTTTTATCTGTACCACATTGTCCACTGAAGGAGGGCATTGGTTTCGCTTTGATTAAAAGCAGATGCTTAAGGCAGATGTTTGGAATTCAGAAGAATAGAGCTCACGCTTATGAAATGCTTCCCTGTGAGGCACTCAGGGCTATAAAAACAGGTACAGTGTCCTCAGGTTCAAATTTCAGATATTCTAGGTAGCAAGGAAAAAAGAAGTAGAGCATTCACCTAAGGCAACACTTCCCTATAGGCAGAAGGAGTTTTCTGGGGTTTGAGGCTGTCTCTATGGTACACTCTGATTATATTTGCCCTCTGTTCAGTAACTGTTCAGAAAAAAGCCAAAAGTCTGCTCTGCATTACTACAGTACCGGGCTGTCCCCACAGCCCTGTGGCGTCCATGGGAGGAGGTGGGACGACAGGATGACAGATGCCTACTGCCAGCAGGAGAAGGGGAAAGGAGCTGGGTGCTGTAACCTGAAGGCATTTCTCCTCGCTGTATTTTTGGTATTTAATGGCACGTAGTGATTTTTTTAAGTACCTGCTCGTCTATACTAAAAAAAGCTCACCGTTTTACAGAGGAGTGTATAAAAGAATTAGTGTTAAAAGAAGGGGAGCAAAGCCTCAGTATCATGATCGTGAGGGCACCCACAGCCCTGGCTGTCCCTGCCCACCCCTTGTGGCATCCCCCCGCCTGCCCACGGGCCAGGACTCCATTTCAGCTCCCCAGGCCTCCCTCCAATCCTGCCCACAGCCCGGGACCCTGTGTCAGCCCCAGCCATGTTGCAGCAGGGCCCGTCTCCAGCTCCCCACAGCCCTGCCTGGCCCAGCCGTGGGCCCTGGGCCGTGTCCAGGCCTGGCCTGCCTCAGTGCTCCCCCCCGGCCCTGCTCCTGGCTGGGCTGGTGGGACCAGGCCCTGGCATCCAGGCCCTGCCTCGCCGGCCCTGGGATCCCCCGGCTCCCTGAGGGAGCCGCTGGCACATACAGCAACCTGACCATCGGTGCAGGAACACTGACTGCATTTCTGGCAGTAAACTAAGTGACTTGGAAGCCCCGCGGGTAGGGTCTGGCCATTTCCTTGCTGTTAAACTCAGTCAGACCAGGGAAGCGGCATAGGCACATAGAAAGTGCTCCTTGGGGAATGGTTCTTGGCCCACTCTGCCTCGCAGACCTTCTCTGGTAAGGTTGGCTGTGGTCTTCCGGCTGTACAGGCATCACCAGCTTCAAAGACAGGGTCTTTTACCAGGCTTGCTTTTAAAAAAGCCTGAAGTTTTAGAGCTGTCATATTTCAGATCTTATGGGCTTTAAAAGTAAATGACAGTTGCATGCCTGGATAGATTCCCTACTGGAAGAGCACTATGTTTGCTATAAACATGAACATTTGAAATGCTCCAAAGTCTTTGTAAGCAAACTTGTCTGGCATTACTTGACAATGCGTGTGTTTTCCATTTGCAAATAAATTTCTGAGTGTCCCACAGGGGTTATGAAGGATTCAGAGGAATAAATATTTCTTTTCTACAATATTTTACCTCATTTTAGGGAAAAAAAGATGTATAATGTGAGTGATTTTCGTTGTTTCTATAAATATAATTATATTGTATTTTATAAAATCTTTTATCCTTTTTGGGAACAGTGTAATCTGTTACGTGTTACACTGAAAACAGATGAAGAGGGTCTTCAGTGGACAAGCTGAACCAGAGATGGTTTTTGTTACCCAGCGTAGTTTATGTGTAAGGAAGAGGAGGAAACCAGAAGGCAAGAGGAAAGGTCTCAGGGAGCTGCATATTCTCAGTATTTATCCAGTGACAGTGCAGAAGCTCAGAAACTTGCTGTAGGTGTACAGTGCTGTACTGGGTTGGACAGTCAGGATTAGTTTTTAAAGGGATACCTGACATTTCAGCTTCATAGCTTTTCTCACTTGCTGTGAGTCTGTAGACCTCCACAAAGTTCTTTTACAATTCAGAGAATTGTTCCTCTTCAATTTGAGAGAAAATGTACAGAAGGTGGACCAAGGACTACAAATTTAGGACCACCATCAGCAAGAGTAACAGGAGAGGTAAGATGCCTCTGAATGAGACACAGAAGGTACATCAAAGGGTTAGAGAGAAAACCAGGGGAGAATGGAAACCCTGAAGTCAATGGATGGCAGGACTCCAGGTACATAGAGAAAACAGGAAGTTCAAAGAGATTGTGAATAGGTACTCATCCTGAAAACTGCCATGGATAGAGGTCACTAGAAGGACTCTTTAAGAAATGTGCTGGAAGTCAGTTCTGAATAAGAAACTGGTTGGTCAAGTCCAGGTAGAAACAGAGGGAAGTACACCTGTATCCACAGTAGAAAGAGAATATTTTATGATACTGGAAAAGAAGGTGAAAAGGCCTAAATGGCTTGGGTTGACAGTTTCATGGGAGACTTGTATAAAAGGACAAGAAAATGATACAAATATTTCATAAGAAATAATTTAGGAAGTCATATGGGCACAATTTGCACTATACTGTTTCCATCCTGTTCTGTGGTTGTGTTCATTATTATAATTTAAAATTTCTATTCCAACAAAGAACCATACCCCCTACTCCTAAAATGTAGAAGTTTCCAGGGTGACCTAATCTACTGTGCTCCTCAAGAAGTTTTCCTGGTTTTGAATTTGATTTATTGAATTTGACCCAGATACTAGACCCTGAAGGTCTCACAAAACCGATCTGTGTAGGCAGTGGGCAAAAAGCAACAAGCACAAATACTTATGGGCAATGAACCCGAGCTAGTTTCTCCCTTTATTTTCTTGGTTTTATTGCCCAATTTAATCTTGAAAGCGATTTAGTCAGACATGCAACGTGTGTACTCAAAGGCTGACAACAGTGATATGTTGATAAGACATTCAACCCAAAATTTCACCACAGCAAGTATCTGGCTCACGGGCACATGATACACGAGAACCTGACTGCGATTCAGCTCAGATAAGATGAGAGCAGGAAGACGAGCTGGGAGAAATTGATGACAGAGATGACAGAAGTAGCCTTAGCCCTTATACTGATAGAGCAAAGACTTTCGTAGCTAAAATTGTTCACAACTTGGAGCAGTACTCAGCTGCTGTCTGATGACAATTTGCGCTAACAGCTCAACCAGGTGTTATCAATGCCGTTGACCAGCAAACTGACTTTTTTTCTTAGGTGCAGAGGTTGCCACTGGTCTTTGAAACCTTGTCACCTCAAGATTAGGTTATTGTAATATATTTGTTATGAGGCTACCCTGTGAAACTCCTTGGGGTTGGGTTTTGCATAAAAACTATTAACTTGCTCACAGAGATCGTGTCGATAGCAGATGTTTTGCAAGTGGCATCTAGGCAGATTTTTCAGCCAAATGACATATTTTCTGCAAGGGACTTTTGTGAGCTATCACTCTTAAAAGTAATTTATGTGATGATAATTAATAACTATAAGGTTACATGAATACAGTTGACATGAGACATTTTGCCAGTAGCTTCTTGGTGAAAGCAAATTTCCTTCAACTTGATTACCCACAGAAATCCAGTAGAGTAGCTTTTAATTTAAAAAATGGAAACAGCATAGGGATGAGGAACCACAGATTTTTTTAAAAAATGTAAGCAAACAGGGAAAGCAGCCAAATGTTTACAGAAGCCAGGAAATATCTTTTGAAGATGTTCTATCAGGAGCTCAAACTGAAAGTGTAATAAGGACTTTAAAAGAACAACAAAAAAGAGAACAAACTGGTAAACAGCAAAGAAGGGGCAGCTATGAAAAATGTATTCTTCAAAAAATCTGTTGTATTAAAAGTAAAAGCAAAATAGAAAATACAAACTTTGATGAATTAAATGCAAAACAATTGTAATACAGGCCAAAACAGATTCTTAGAATCAACATGTTAAAAGCATAAAATTATTAATCAAAAGACATTAATTAGAAAGCAAACATGCCAGAAACTAGAAACCTGACAGAGTCTGCAGGGTTAATAGATAGTCAAGATATGAAAGGTTTACTCAGAAAAGGTAAGACTGTAAGAACAGAGCTAAATTAATTCATTGCATTTCTGCTGACTAAAAGGGACATGAGGAAGCTCCCATCCTGGAACTGTTATTTCTGGGGGATGAGTCAGAGGAGTCATCTTGAGCAGAAGCAGCAGCAGCAAAACCTTAGAAAAATGTTCATTAAATGAAGAGTGATGAATCACAAAGCCAAGATAACAGTGACACAAGATCTTTAAAAGGATTGATATATTACATTGACAAGCTATTAGATGTTGTATACAGCCTATCAATTTAATCACCATTTATATAAAATAGAAAATGGTTTGTTCTTAAAGAGGGACTTATAAATATTATAGCCCAATAACCCTAATTTCTATACTTGCAAAATTGGAAAAATCTGTCATAAAGGTAGATGTAATAGGCATGTAGCTAAATTAACACACTAGGGAAGAGTCAACATGTTACTTGTAATTTGTTGCTTCAAAAGCTTCAAAAGCTGCTTGTGTTCTTTGAGGAAGCAAACAGGCATATAGATGAGATCAGGCTAATACACTGGACTTGGGTTTCCAGAAGGCTCCCAGATGATTGCTCACCAAAGACCATTAGAAAAATTAGGCTATCACAGCTTAAGGAAAAAGTAGGTCCTCTTATGAATTTAAAAGACAAGCAGAGGTAAGATGCTATTTAAAACATGGGAAGCAAAGAACAGGGAGTAAGCAGACAGATTTTCCCAACTGAAAGAGGTGAAACTGCCAGCAAAACAGATAGAATTCAAGAAATGTGAACAATGTGCATCCTGTATAGTACATGCACTGTAACATGTTCTAAATTAGATATTTCCACTCCCCCCAAAAATGAACCTCAGGTCAATTTTTGCTGTGAGTAATTTTCTGGAGAAAATAAAAATTAAAATCAATGCCCAACATGAACCAAAAAGACTAATGAAGCATTAGAAACTCTTAGGATATGTAACAAAACAGGAAACTACACTGTGTTATAGCATAAGGCTGGTGTGTCCACTTACTGAGTAAAGAAAGCAGACATAAAGTTTCTGTCTCCTTGTCTTAAAATCTGTAGTAGAAAAGGAACTGACAGAGATCAACAGGAATGACAGTGGTAAAGAATGGTTATCATAGAAGTAGACTACATAAAGTAGGGCTTGCCAGTCTGGTAAAAGGGGGTGGGGTTGGAAAGTAATTTTTGAATTATGAATTGCATAGAGAATGTGAATAAGTAATCATTATCCATTGCTTCTTACAGTGGAAGAGCTAAGAGAGATCAAAAGAGGAGTAAGTATTTTTTTACACAATCCATAACTACAGGTTGCTGAAGATGCCAAAAAGCATAAGTTCAAAAAGTGACTAAAAATTATATAGTTACTCTGTGCCCATCAAGGCTTACTTTACAGAAAAATGCTGTTATGAACACAGGAAGTTGCTGCACCACAGATTTCCTGAAGCTGGGAGAACATACTGGGAGAAGTACCGTGCAACGCTTCTCCTGCCTCATGTACACTTTCTTCCAGCATTTAGCATGGATCTTTATCAGAGACGCAGTAGTGGGGTCCTTGCACCCAAACTCCAAATGAAATATGTTCTTTTGTACCCTAGTAGTGTTATCATCTAATACGTATAATACGATTGAAATAACCAGGGAGCTGCTAAAGTCCTGTGTACAACCCCCATCAGTTAATATTTAAAATAGGAAAACAATAACTAGACATGATTTAGGGTTTAGGAACTAACTACTAGACAATGGGGCTTTATGTTTATGTCAGAAAAGTTAATGGATTGTGGTCTGGTCAAACAAACCTTGAAGAACCACTTGGAACTGTGAAGATTAGGGAAGAAGTAGCTAAAGGGTAATTCCTACAGGGGGAGGTCACGACCACTGACTCATTGATCACCTACTCAAAAGAAGAAAATGAAGGAAGAAGACAGAGTCTGTGCACTAATTTACATGGTGGGTGAAGAAGGAAGAACCAATCATTAAGAAAAATAGCAATGAATATATATTAAGTGTATAAATGTGAGTTTTTTTGAGACAAGGGTGTGCTGACTTGAGGCAGGCACCCATTCATGTGCATCAATGAAACTAATTTGAAAATACCTCAACTCTGTGTGCACATCGGGTAAATGAAACCCATTTGTGGAACAACAGTGCAACAGTTTTCTCCCCTTGTTTGGCTGATAGCCCATTTACACAGAGTGTAATTTCCACACTAATGACAGAAGAATTAAGAGAAGGCTTGTTTCTAATTTCAGAAACATTCATTTTAAAAATGGAAACTGTCCTTTGGTCTTACACATTGCTAGGCTTCATACTGAGGGTAAATAACCCTCAAATAGTTCTTTTTATTTCTCTATACTTTCCTCACCTCTTCTTCAAATAAAAATAGGTAAAAAATCCTCTGAGCTAACCAGTTGCTTAGCTGACATTGTTAGGAGAGGGTTTTTTGACAATTCTGCAGCAACAGTCAGAACTATATAAAAGCCACATAATTGACAGGAGGGATGTGAGCAGAAGGCATAAAGTAAATGAGCTAGCAAATATGGAGCGGGCTCAATAAAAGGATCTCAGACAATATCATATTTTATGGCCACAGCTTTTTACTTTTGGAGGTAAAGGTACATAAAGTAAAAGCACGTAGGGTTGAGATCTCTGGTCCTGAACTCATCCTGCTGTTATTTAACATAGGAAAAGAGTGACAGCTCAGTGAGAATCACAGCTCCCAGTCCATAGTCTGATTTTTTGTGATGTGACACCAAGAGGTACAGCCTGTTGGAAAAGGTTATAAGAGTGGCACTAAACAATCTTTGTACCCTCTAATCCTAAGATATTACAGAAAAAAAAAAAAAGCAGTCTGTGATCTAAAATGGTACAGCCAGAAAATGGTCCAACACACCAGCTCCTCTACCTGAAATTGTGTCAAATATTTCAGTTACCAAGACTATTCTCATACTATCAGTATGACCGTAAACAAAACTAGTCAGAAATTCCAGTGAGAAAATCTTCCTGGGACAGCAAAAGTGAAGACTCAGAGTGTGAAAAATATTTTTGCCATCAACAGACACTCAGGGAATTGTGAGAATAAGCATCAGGATTTCCTCAAATGTCAGCTGTGGAATACTGTCACTTATCTAGGGCTGTGCACAGTTAAGGTAATTCCAGGTGTACTTTTTAAGGCAAGATTTCCATGAAAGTAAAAGGCATTAAAGTGGCAGGATTACAAAAAGATGATCTGCATATTTTTGTATTTTATCAACTGTAAGGAGTTACACAGAAAATAGCTACACCTGGCACACTGAAATCTTTTTGGTTTATCATTACTAAAAGATGAGCTTGCAAATTGTGGGTTAAAGCTGTGAGCAAGTGGACCATGCCATAATTTATTGCTTTTAATTTCCTGTGGGTAAGTTCATTACCAGGCCCCTGTGGATAAGTTTGTTATTTAACACTTCATCTAGCACCCTCCATGAGGCTTTGTGAAGCCACAGACCTGAGATCATACTGTCTGTGGGCTTTGCCTTGTTCACAGTGGGTGCAAGTACCATCCTCATGACAGCAACTCCAGCTTCTCTAGTGTGTGTTAATTACATTTCCTCTTGATCACTGGGTGGGAAGAATCTGTGTGCTTGTGTGTTTTATTACTTGGTCTAGCCTATCAGCACATTCTTGATGAATTAAGCCTTTGGCTATGACAGAAAGAAAAGGCTAAAGAAAGCATGAGCTATGAAAAGCAAACAAACTCATTTCTTTGCAGCTTCATGTAGACTATGAAATTGGAGGCAGTGGACATTGCGTTACGTACTCCCCGAAATTACCACAGTTTTTTTCACATTCATATGTGAGATTGGCACCATGGGCCTCCAGGTCTTCTGAATGTTTGCCTGGTACTGATCCTGTTTGTCTTGACCAGTACTGCCGCTTGACACATAGATCTCAGTCCGAGATAAGGTATCAGTTTCTAAAGGTGATACAGACAGGACATTCTTCATTAAAGTTTTATTTTCTGAGAGAAAAGGTGGGATACTTTGTTTTCCTAATAACAGCAGCTTTTGCCAGTTAATAACAACAAGAATATACTTACAGCTAATACCCTTTGTTTACTGTCCTTCAAGCTGATTCCAGGGCTGTTCTTGATAGGCTTTTTGACTTCTCCTGACCCCTGATTGAGTTTTCATACTTATTTTGTCCAACTTCATTCCTTTGTCCTTGTCTCTATCAAGTCACCTAAAGCTCTCTGGCAGGGAGGCAGGCTAGCTCTGCATGATTTACACTCTATTTTGGAAAATGGGGTCAGTATTTGGAGGAAAGAAGGTCATCAGTTGCGTAAATCAGGCCATTCGACCTGAGGGGAAGTGACGCAGTCAAGGATAGACGAGTTTTACACTGATTTGGGCAATACAAATTTATCTCCCTTTTTGCATAAAAAGGAGCTTAATGAGGAACTATTATAGGATAGATTTGCTATTTGTGGGTAATCTTATTATTACAATTTAAGTTTACATTACATCTGTTCAGCAAGGGGACATAAAACCTCAGGAATTGCCAGAGCAGATGAGATCGGTGATCCTTCCAGTTGACTCTTCCCCTGAGAGCAGCTGCTTTAGAAATCTAGAAGGTAGCTAAGGTTGATACACAGGAATACAAGCAGAAATCTTGCTTACCCTTTTAGTCAATCTGGAGGATTACATTTCTCATCTTCCACTGCAACAGTGTTGACTACTTGACCTACCATTTTCAAGAATGATTTAGAATAATAATTTCCAACAAAAAACCCCCAGAAAACTCTATGCTGCTCTTCTGAATGAGACTGATGAGACACTTAATGTCCAGAGGACATGTAACAAAATAAGGGCTAGCAGTTCGTCACAAGCCACAGCACTCTGACAAATAGGGAGAAAATCAAATGCCTGAACACATGCATCTAGTGACATTTTTTCGAGGTCTTATGTTATTTGGCACAGGTATGACACATGATCTTACGGGAGACCTGTATTGTTTTGGAACAGCTGTTGGAGATTAAGCAGGACATCCTCCAGCCCTAAAAGGTCACTTGTCACCTACATTTAGGTACCTGTACATCTCTTTTGCTGTCAGAGCCACATTATTATGTTAGATGAATTAGTATCCCTGTTCTTACACTAAATGTCATTTGGGGTAGGCATCAATGACACCACACCTCATTCTAGTGTAAATCTGCTCTTCTTATAAACTGGCCATAGGTTTGGTACTGTGAGGGCATTTAATCCTCTCTCTGGCAGAGCGCTTAAGTACTTGCTTAATCATAAACACCAAAAGTCAACAAACCTGTATGGCTCAGGCTTACAGACTGATAATTAAGCTTGATTTTAAGCATCCACTTAAGTGCTCTGCTGAATTATTATCAGTGTCCTTCACTTCACATGTCCAAGTTCACTATCTATCTGTAAAAATCAATTGTTCTAAAATGATAAAGACACAACCTTCATACATTTCAATTTTCTACATGAGTCTTCAGAGTTGATAACTTAGTTAAGAGAAAACATTCTAAAATGAGATTATAGTCAATGGAAATTTTAGTGCTGAAAGCATTAAACATTTGTGTTTTCAATGGAAAAACAGTGAGACTCAGCAGTTACGCCTTGATCTAGAGTTCTGAGGTCAACTCTGGTCATGAATAATCTTTTAGTGGTCTTTAGATCAAATCAAGGTCAGTTTAACATTCCTGTCAATTTGAACATCACAAAAACAAAGTTCTTAGAGGGAAGGGTGTAAATCCACAAAGAATGAAACCAAGGAAAATGTTTGCAATAACCTTTGCAGGAGTGAAACTGCCCAGCATTGGGAACAGTTCTGCATGTTCTGCTGTCATCACAGCAAGCCAGCAGAAAAATAAATGGCTGTTAATACTAAAGCACTGTTTTTTTTATATAGTTACTGTATAGAGTTGTAGATTTGCATGTTTTTAAAGGTTCAGACTAATTTGAAAGCAAGCTAAATTAATAATTTTGAAGTCAAGCAAACTTTTTTGATTGTTCTAATGGAATTTATCTTTGAGAATATCTCTTGAACTAAGCATCTGACAGTTTTCTCATTGTAAAGGTAACATTATCAAAAGAACATGTACTTGTGTCCCTACTAAAGAACAGACAAGGAGGAGTTATGGAAGGTGTGAAAACTGAGTGGTTAATGGACTGCACTGGGCAAAGGGACAGGTCTTCCCGAGAGGGCTGTTTATTACTTGGCTGTGGATTAAACAGATGCCCCAGGAAGTGTTTTTGCAATGAAATTCATGTTACTCTATCATATTTATATTTCAGGATAATGGCTGTCCACATTTGAATTCATGGAAATTAACATGTTCTGACCTTACTGTCTTGAGAATAAAGTAACTTTCAGCAGGTATATAATAAAACAAAACAATGTTATTTTTTCCATCTTTATTTAAATAAAACTTGTCAGGAAAGGATTGATAGCAAATAACCTATCTATGAATGTTTAATAGTTAATGGAAAGAGAATTTGAGAGTCCCTCTGTAACACTACTATTGTCACTGAGAATGTAAGAGCAAAATGTTAATTTTAAAGCCATGGAGCCAATGTACATATGTAGTGATTTATATGACTTAATTGTATCCATATCTATGTATAGGAGGAAAAATCTACAACACATGTAGATACACAACCCATGATTTCATTTTTATGTGTTTAAATACATAGTCACAGTATTGTATCTAATTTTTCCATTTGCCAAACTCCAAAAATACAGAACAAAGGAAATTATGGTGTTTGTTTGCATATATCAAGAATTATTCTATATGTCATAAGATATCCAATCACTTCATTATTTAAGATCTAAATAACTGCAGTGGCTGGAAATGCGTTCATTCTTACTGAGAGCTAAGCCCCTACAGTTTCAAAAATCAAGCAATTTCAAAGTAATTTGAGTACTTCACAAAGCATTTAAAGCATATCTTAGCATCATATTTTCACTCTGGAATAATTAAAAGCAGTCAAATTGGAATTTACCAAATTTATACCACAAAAATGTATCTCTCTGCATATGTAGAATTATGTCAAATATCAGTCTCAGGAATAACTTTTTGGGGCAGAAATAGCTTGAGTGCAACAAGAACGAGAGGATCAGACCACAGTTTCAGCTTTACATTAAAACAAGGAGACAAAACATGCAATTGAACACGTTTGAGAGGTGTGGGTGTAGTATGAAATGCAATGGATAGAAGTTTATTGATTATTCCAGAAACTTTGAAGAAGAATTATTTCCCATGTATTAGATTCCTTTACCAAGTAGATGATACACTTCTAAAATTTCACCTAAGGTCCCAAGTTTCGTCTTTTTAAATAATTTTTCACATCTTCTGTGATGCTGATATCATGGTAGGACCAGATGGTATCCTGAATACAGTAGGTAGAAGGAAGTGTGCTGTCCGTGGAAGAAAAATCCTGTGTTCAACTCTGCAAATGCTTAGAATTTGAGTTCAACAAAGATTTTTGCCTGATGATAAAGACTTGTCCATGAACACAGAATTGTTGGATGAGAGCCTGTGTATTTAGTTCTTGACATTAAGATTTCACAATGACTTTGAGATATACACAAGGTTATTAGCACAATTTGTGTTCGTCATTTTTGCTCTAATGATTCTTCATTGGCCCTGCAAAACTTAAAGGAAACTCTTCTAGATTATTATTTACAGCCTGATGAAATTCTGAATATTATTTCTGTCTCTGAAAAGTTAACATTGCCAATGGCAAGCTGGTAATTATCTTTATTACTTTACATATCAAAATACAATTACCTGTTTTTACCTTTGAACTGTGAGATGTGTCTCCTCCCTCTTTGTCCTTGGTATGTGCTTGGCACAAAGCACTCCCAAAACCCCAGATCTTTTAGAACTTTTTAAACTCTTATACCACTTGCTGGTTACATTATTCTAACTTAAACTTTAAAGTACCTTTTATTAAAAAAAAGTATTAAAAAATATTGAGGCATTCTGTTTACCTTAAACACAGCTGGCAAATTCTTTCCTTTCTACCTTGTTTAACCCCAACTAACTGGCACTGTGGAATATGTCTGTCCCATAGAGGAATGCTTATTGAAATCAGATTACGTCCAGTACAACTCCTTAACCAAAGCAAAAGTAAAACTACATAGAATGATATGGCATCTTTGAATGGCAAAAACTTTACCTATTTAAAAAATACTGGTTAAGATTTTCCCACTGGGGAGCTCAAAAGTGATGGGATCAAAATCATGAACCTAGCTGAGAAAACAGAATCCAACATAAGAGCCTCAGAAAGACTAATTAAAACTTCCATGCTCTCAGAGTGAGCAGGGACATGACCTAAATGCTGCTAAACCCTGTAGGATTTTTTCCTGTGACATGAATGCTGGGTAGATCACATGCCTAAGTCCAAACTCTATAGACCTTATATAATTTTCCAGGCACCAGTTCTGCACTATGTGTCCAAATAATTACGATAAGCTATCAGATAACTGGAATGGGTTGTTCCATCCTTACACTTGCAAAAGCCTAACAGGAATTTGAATTATTATGTGTGCTTCTGGTGCTTCATATTATGTACACATTCAAATAAAGACGGTACTTTAAAATCTTTTCTTTAATGATTATTTTCAGGAGTCTAAAATTAGACACTCATGAAGTTTTCATAGCAGGAACACACAAACAAGAATCACAAACAACTGTATCACCATAAAAAAGTCTTCCTAACCAAAACCCCTCCAAAGCCCAATTTAAGGCTTAGAACCTATTCTGAAATACACAAACCATAATTTGTACTGGCTTTTTGTGAAACTGCATGCATATCTGCAAGGGCAGAAGCTGGATTGTCATTGTTACGTAGAAAACAGGAAAATATGATCTAGAACATTATAAATTGTGCCTAAGATAGGCATAATAAATGTTTTTGGTCCATGTCTGACCCACTAAAAGTATCTACCTATGTTTAGAGACTCAGTTTTCAAACCGTAGGCCAGGTGAACTTCTGGAGCCTGCTAAATCTTCCAATGTCCCAAAGTTTTTGTATATTACATTTATATGTAAGGCAAGTTTGTATGTGAAAGTGTGTGGGCATGTGTGTGTGTGTGGGGATTAGAATTTATCCTGCTGGTTGCATAGGCAAAGAATTGGTTTTGAACTTCTTAGAGGTGTTGCTTTGTAAATGGTTAGTCACATTAAGATGTTAGGGGGATGTGCTAAAAGTATATTTTAACGCAAATAACTTTTTTTTTGCCTTGGCATCAGCAAAAGTTGGATTTTGCTCACAGTTTATTTTTTGGGTGGTTTAAGAGGATGTTGTTTCACTGAAAGGTCTTTCTGCTAAGGAGATAGGAGAAAAATGTAAGCTCTGCTATTCAAGAGGGCAGCAATTGCCTGGCAGAGGGCAGAACAATGGCTTTTGCCAGCTGTGCGCTTGGGCGTCCACAGGAGGAGCCTAAGAATACCCAGGAGATAAAGCGAAGTGTGCTTTTTTCCAAGCAATTCTTTGTACCACTAAATTTGGGCAGTTGTCTAAGGGAATAAAGTATAAAGGTCTGAAAGATTTATATAAGACTTCCTGAGGAATCAGAGGACTGGCACATCTACTTAATGTGAACAAAGGCAGTAATGTGAACCCGGCTCTCTCCATTCCCTGCTCTCATGTTATTAGATTCTTAAATTATATTTTCATTAAAGGTATGTATATATCATTAAGAACTGAGCCTTAAGCAAATCCAGCAATGGGCTAAACTGAAAATCAACAGTTTCCAGAAATATCCCATGGAAAATATAACACTCTACAAAGTAAAATCTACAGTGGAGGAGACAGGAGGGGACACTTTCTAGGAGGTCTTCCTTGAAGAATTAGGACTGTGCTGAGACCGTGGGCCCTAAGTCATCTGATCCCTCTCATGCCATAATCTGGTAGGGAAAACAATCTCAGGACCACATGATAGGATTTAGCATGGATAAAATCTCAAATCTATTGAAAATCCTTGAATAAGTTCCTAGAAACAGGTTGGCATCATTAGGAGGGTTAAACTATTATGAAAATTTGGGTACAAGAGACTGACTCCTGTCACACTTGGAATCTGCAAGTGATTAATTATCCAAGACCTATGAATAAAAAGGTCAATATTTATTTTTACATTTCATTTTTATTTTAGTTGCTTTGTTTTAGAAAAAAACAGCATTAGAAATATCCAGAAACAAAACCAGTTAATAATGGAGAAACTATTGTCCTCTGCTTCTTACAGAGTAAAAGGAGGGATGATGAATGAAGCTGGTGGAATTAGGTAACAGTAGAAAGACGAAATGGAGGACCCTGGTGTCAGAGAGGAATTGTTAAGGCCAAGAAAGTGGGTCTGAAAAGAAGAAATGATTCATAGCTGGCCTTTGGTCAATTGAACTAAATATGGCCTAAATTTTCTGACAAATATCTTGTCAAGATGAATGTAATTTTCTGTGGAAACACAGTTTTGACAAGGATGGGGTTTCTGTTCAGAGAGAGACGCCTGAGAAGATCTAATACACAGCTACTAAGATGTTCACTAAGGTATAGCAAACAGCAGTCAAGGGTTTTGTTGTGGTGGATTTGGAGCGAGGATTTGACTCTCAGTCACTCATACTGAATGCTGCCGGGTGGCTGTGATGGGTGTGCTTTTTCATTAAGCCCCTGCTGTGACTGTTCTTTTCATTCTGGAACAGGGGCTTGAGCTTTGGTCTTTCACACCCTGATGAGGGCTAGCCTCTGTTGCTGGGGCTTTTGCACCTTGATTAAGTAAATATCTAGAGGATGAGTGAGTGAATGAGGAAACAACTCTAACTTTGTGACTTGCTAATAGCAATTTTTTATTCCCTCCAATAATGAATGATCAATTGTATATACAGTTTAGGAGAAATCAGAGAGACATTACAGTCATCTCCGTTCCCCTCCTCTGAAATACCTGCCTGAGATATTGGTGTTCCTTCCAGTTCTTTTGCTGAACCAGGCTGAATAAAGTGTTGGTCCCTGGTATTTCAGCTACGTGTCCTAAGGATATTTAGGTTAAGACAGTTGGGGATTATTTAATGGACAAATTTTTATTGGAAAATCTCGGGTTTGTCCTCAGAAAAAATGTGAATTTTTTTTAACTCTTGAGAATTTCCATAGGACAGGTAAACTAGTTCTTTGCTCAAGTCCATTCAATCCCATGGTTTGATCTGTGCATTCAAACAAGTGAACTGCATGAGCAAACATAAGAGTCAATTAAAAACAGAGGATGCAAAAAATGCTCTGTAAAGAAATACTTTGGCATTTGCCATATGCTTAAGCAAATCGGGCATCTGTACATATAATAACTGGCATGTGCACTCAAAATTCCAGTGTGCTCTACTTTGAAAAAATCGATTTTTAAACATATTTTTAAGAAACATATCAGAAGGTTGATATCCTGATTAAAAAAGTTTTCTCAAACATTTCTTAAAACTCACTCGAAATAGCCCAGTCTGTGAAATGAAGCTGGCAGTCTTACAAGTTTGGCCTTTTCTGTATGAAATCACTTCCTTTGTCTGCTTAGACAAGCAGTGAAAGGCAAACCATTAACTCCTTTAACAACAGTAACTTGCTTAACCTGATACCCATCAGCCTTTTTTTACACTGAAGAGAAAGCTAATTGGCTGGACAACATATTTTATTGGCTTCCCCTGTATCCAAGCCTTTTTTTCCAGCCTGAAGATAACCTTCTATGCCAAAAAGATAATTTCCCCTCATTTGTCCAATAGGAAAGGACCAAGTATGAGGGCCATGGTATGGACATCCTTGAAAGCAAGTTTTAGAGCTGACAAGGAACCTTTCTATCATCATTAGTAGCATACCTGGGGGACGGTGGGCTAGCAGAATATTTCATCTTCTCCCAGAAGCATTTGAACTCAGCTGTTGAATTCATTTTGTCACATTTTAGCAGATGCTGAGTGCAGAAGAGAATTTGGCAGTAGGTACCATCCCACAAGCAATATGGAACTGGAAGCCAAGCTATGAAACAGTAGCTCCAAAAGTAGTTCTTAGTGTCTGATTGCAGGAAAGAGGTACGCCCTTCTTCCTTACCCTTTTACCTCTCCCACTGTCTTTAACCTTCTTGGCAAGAGGTTACAAGGTCTCTATTAATGGCACAGCGTTGGCTGATAGCATCATCCAATGGGCACTATGAATTAGAACAGATGAATGATTTAGTTGAGAAGGATTATTGCTAGACATTTCCAAAATATGTTTGGTCCTTCAGAACTCCATTGGGAAAGGACTTCTGCTCCAAATATACCTTACTATTGTAGGTTTTAGCAGTTTCAAGACAGATGCATTTTCCTTGTTTCTACGTGTGTTTAATAACTAAAAGAAAAGAAGAAGAATTTTTCCTACATAGCACATTCTGTTCAGTTGTCACCATGCATCTCAACAAGCTTTGCATTACATATCTGACTGCTAAGGAAAGCTGTGACAGATGTCACTGATATCCTACAAGAAATTTCTATACACGGTACTATCGCTGTTTTGATTTGTCTTTCCGATAGGTATCTGAAATCCCAGCAGGCCAGAGTCTTAGTAGGTAAAAATCAGGACAGCATTAGTCAACTTTATGTTAGCTGAAGTATTATCAGAAGATACTATATTCCTGACTTCTATCTCTTGATAGAGGATTCAGGCCCTATAAATAGCCAAGCTGTTCTAGAAACAGGCTTTCATTTTCTTCTTTCTATCATACCTTTCAACACTGCATGGCTTACAAAACAACAGTTACAGTAGCTGACACAGCTTTGCTCATGTACTCAAGTTGTGCGAACTTTTTTTTCATCTTGACATCTGCTCTTTCGCTAACCTTCTTAACCACCAGCTAACATCTGCTAAGTATCTCTCAATGGGATTTAAAGGAAAAGTCTTGATAATGTATCAAGCTTTCCTGGAAAGAGGATGTTACCGCCTGAAGGTATTATACACACACTGCTTGGATGATGGAGGTTCTTCATCCCTCCCTTTAAAAGTAAATATGCAGAAGGGTCTGGTCATATTTCCGTTTCTCTTTCCACCCAGTAAGAGTGTAAGAAAGCAGTATTTCTGTGTTGGGTGCTTGTCTTAAGCCAAGTTGGCTCAACTGGATCTTGTGTAACATGTCAGAGGGATGCTTCAAGTTAAACACTTCATCTGGTTGGATACAGAGTGAGCTCCACACAGACATGTCCTAAATTAGGGCTGGGGTCTTGCCTCCATTATCTCCAATATACACTTGCTCTAACTCTTGCAAGTTATCTTTCAAGATAAAGTGCCCCAAAATAGTGTTTCTAGGAAGGGCTGAGAGTTCAGCAAAAGATGAAGTACCAGGCTTGGGTTGTGCCAGCAGAGGTTCATCCTGGCACCCTTGGTACTGCTTCACAGGGTGGCTCCAGCCCCACCTCCCTCCAGCTCAGCCCCTCTTCACCTCTGTGGATCTAGCACTAACTTGTTATACAAGAGCTTTTTGTTTTACTGTAACTTCCAACACCAACATGCAGAATCTTGCTTTTATTAAAAACGTGCTTTTATTTCTATTTTCTGTTCAAAACAAGCCTTTTGGCATGAAGAGCAAAATCTGTCTCATCAAAGGAGAACAGAGTATAATACAATCCATTCTCATAACAATGAGGGGAGGCAGAAGGTGGTGTTTAGATATGCTTGTAACTTATTTGCTTTGTGTGCCACACATTCCTGTGGTTGACAGGATGCCAGCAGTAGAAATAACACTACCTATGTAATGAGGGGCTGCCTTTCATCTTGAGATCAGAAAAGCAGGGCTCATGCACTTTAGACAGTTTTCAAAAGGCTTTTACTTTGTGCACAGAGTGCAACCCTACCAGTTCTGCCATGGTGATAACAAATTGCTGACCGATATGGGAGAGGACTGGGACTTAGGAAGTGTATTACAAGATCACGTGTAGAATTGTTTGCATGGTTTCCAGGAGAACACTTTTTCCACCAAAAATGTCTGTTTGTCAAAAGTCCATTCATTCTGGGAAGCAACATTGGCTTAAAACACTTGTTTCATAAGAAAAACTGAAAAACAGTTTTGATAAGGTTGAAATCCTGCAGTAGGACTTATTGGAATAATATTTTATATAATAGCATTTACAATGAAACATACAGAAAGCAGAGTCAATACTATTTCTTTGCAGGAAGCTCCTTATTTATTTAAATTTGTTTAAGCCATTGCCAAAATGCTAGCTCAGACTTCTAGATTCTCATAAGAAGTCAGGTCCAGTCTATAAATGACTGACATTAATTTAATGATCTCAGAGAAAAGGTCCATTCAGGTGTCTGTGGTACTTTGGCCATGCACAGTAAGAAAATGAGATGGTTCCTCTGTTGCCTCCTGACAACGTAATCCCAAGAGGTGGAAATCTGATATCAACTAGAAATGTATTTCTGCTGTTGCAGATACGGAAAACTATACTGGAGAATAGGATGAGATATGGTAAGTGGTGACAGGAAGCTGGTTTAAAAGAGAACTTATAAACACCTGGGTATGTCTGTATAACATTATGTCTGAAGATTTATGTTTCAGTAAATTCAAAAAGCTCTGGAGGTAAAACTACCGTGAAGAACAAAGATATCTTAATGATAGATTTTGGATTCATTTTGCATAGCCCTTGTTAGGGACATAAATCATCCCAATTGCATAAGAAAGAAAGGCTCTGGGGTCAGAGATATTAACTTGGAAGGCTCTGAGGTCTTCTTGGGTAGTAGCTCAGATCCTCTGCTTCAAGGAACTATCACAATCTCCTGTTGGTCTAAGCCAGAACATTTCTGGCCTCTGAGTGATTGTTAGGGGAATTTATGTGCAGAACAGAAATAACTACAGAATGGAAATAGGCAGGTGCATAGACATGATTACTCTGCCATGCCCCGGTCAACCAAACATAAGGTGATGGTAGGGTAAAGCAGGAGGCATTGCTTCTCTGTGTAAATATCTTGATCAGGCCAGAGACTGATAATATTCTGGTTGATAACTGAAGGAGGGAGGAAAAGAAGGACACTTTCTTAGACACCCTTTGTAAAAGGTAGCTCCTCTTAAAGGAGACCAGGTAGGAACCCTGGATTTCACTCCAGTGGAGTCTGTCTTTCTGCATTGACATAGATTGCCTAGACTATTCTCTCTATGCAAAAACTGGGCTTTGAGACTAGCCCAAGTTGCATTCTAATCAGTGAGATAAATTCTTTCATTACTAGCCAGCAAAGCTGTGCTCTAAATTACAGCAGGAGTGTGCTTGTTGCATATCTAAGGCATGCCATCTATTGAAGATTCTGGTGCTTGCTGTGGGTGTTATGCCCACCCTTTTGAAACCATCTTTGGAAATAATCAAAGACCCTCTGATAGAATATCAACTTGGATGCTTTGGGTCTTTGTCTCCAGTAAACATCCAAAGTTAAAGTGTTCTCACTATATACAGCACCAGTGAATTTTCTTACTCACTGACTCTAAATGTCAAGGAACGAGTCACAACGCAGCAACATTTGCAGAACTCGGAATGAGTTTATTTGACAAAAGGGAAAAAGAAGCTCATAGGCGATAGAGTAGTTCTTTGCTCTTGTACCTTGAAAATTGGTGCCACTTGTAAAATAATGTCACATCTCATCTTCTATAAACCAGACTCATGACACTGTTTGGGGAAGGAAGTTGTTTTTCTCATATAACATCTCACACGGTGTGCTAACCTCTGACCATAGCAACCAGGATCTTTCTTTTTAAGTTCCAGCGAGACTTGCAAGACAAATGAAATATTGCTAACTTCAGCAAGAAAAGTCTGGAATTTCAATGTACTGTCTTCTGAACAATTATGGGAAATTACTTAGTGGAAAATGCTTCTGCCTTCCGAAAAGTTCAAAGATGGGGTGTGAAGTTCCTGAAATCTGTATGAGAAATGGTATTAATTAGCATTTTCAGTTTGGGGCAGTTCACTTGGAATAGTTTTCATTCAGTTTGTATATGGTTATTATTTTCGGTAAAAAGCTGAAAGGAAACTACTCACTACTGAGAGTGCAGGATGTTGGCCAGAGGCATAACTTCTCACAAGAATTTTAATCATGAATGGGATTGGGATGGGTAGACAATTATATGCATACAGTTTTATCAAGCATTTTTATCAAGTTTTGTTGGAAACAGCATACTGCTTTCCTCTTCAGTGTTTCACCAGCCTGTGTCAGTGTGCAGCCCTTCCAGCCAGAGGAGACCTTCAGCTTTGCAGGAAATGCATCATGCAGATGATTAACTGGTTCCAGAACCACTTACAGCTGAGTGTTAGGCACACTGTGAGTCATCACGTAGCTGTATAGTCACTCATGAAGAGCAAAAAGCCCAGAAAAAAAGAATTCTAATGATGAAAAGGCAGCCTTCTTTTTAGAGTTTAATTCTGTCATTTCCACCTATAGATCTGTATGTTTCAACCTATCCTATTACAGAACAGTTTACTGCAAAACATAGATCAATAAGATGACTCTGCAAAGGTTTATATCTGAATAAAACATAGGATTATGCTAAATGCTGCAGCTAATATGTGGAATAGCAATATTAATAAATAACATGAATTAACTTGATTTAGTTATTTTTGCGAAGGGCTGCATGGAGACCACTGCAATCAATAGGCAATTGGACTAGAAGAAAGGAGCCACTGCAACTTGTTTCTTTAGTTGACTGTTTATACATAAAGCCCCATTCTGAGTCTGGTTTTATAACTAACACTATTCATGTGGATAAACTTCTCCTTATCTGTCAAGGCTATTCTTACACATGGACCATTAAAGTTCTTATGTAAATGGTGGTTGTTTTATGATTATTGTATTCATCAGATAGCAAGTGGTGTGTAAAACCTGCCAAGCTGGAGTTTGTCCAAAACACCTTCTTGAGAAGAATGTTGATGTATCCATACCATTCCCCCCAGAGTTCAAACTTGTCCAGAAACAGATTTTGCATCATTAAGTCTTGATTGCTCATGTGTGGGGTTCATGACTGATCATAAGGCATATCATATACATGGGACATTTGCTCAATTAAGAGTCACATCATTTGAAACTGGCATCTTAAGATTTATGTTTTTATGGCTATGAAAGGCTCATTAACTTTCTCCTTGCTTTTAAAGAAAAACTTGCATTTTTTTGGCTCAGGTTATCTTGGAAGGAAGGCACTGTCACAGCTGTTAATCAGCAGCCTGCCAGATATTAAGTCTCTAATACATAGATATATTTTTAAAGTATTCATCCAAAGAAATTCCTTCTCTTTCTAAATTTAAAATTTGACAGCAGTTTAACAGAGAATATTCTGGATACTCTCACACGCACATCATATATTTTTCCTACATCATATATTTTTCCTACATTTTTCCCCCAAGTACTCAGGTCGTCCAGTTTTAATCTCCCAAACTCTTCCTTTTCCATTTGTGATCCTCCAAAAGTTCAGTTCAACATTCAGATTATGTCTTCTGTTGCTTTAAATGGTTTAGTGACCAAACAGTCTGATTTCAGATGTATACCTCTGCTCTTACAGCCACCTTTATAGTGCTGTATACGGGTATTACTTCATTTATACCTGCTTCAGAAAATTAACAGTAAGCAAAAGCAAAGAACTGCAATGCAAGGGTTGGGATATGTACACACAGTATTGAGACATTCATAAAAGAACCAAATTTAAGTGGAGTAATTATATTTTATTACTCTCTTCTTTTCCATCCTCCAGTGTTCTCTATTCAGCACCCGTGCACTTTTCCCTCGGTGATTTCTCTTTCTTCTTCTGTATTGCTATTCTCAAGTATGTTACTTGGCCCTCCAAAAGCTGGCAAATTGGGCTCAGAAAAGCATGTGGAAGTTCAAAGCTAGTCTGTATATATCCTCATCTCTTTGATCTGAATTCCTATAAGTACAAGCTTTTGCAGAGACCTTCCTTTCCTTCCAGGTAGCTGCCTGGAAAATATTGTGAGAATCCTCTTTTGCACTGTATTTCCAAGCTTTCACTTCTCATTCAAGATGAATTAGGATGTGAAAATATGTGTGTGTGGGGGGAAAAAGCCTATGGATGTTTTTTAGCCATCATACAATATTTCCTTTTCAACTTGTTTAGTTTACATCCAGCTCATGCTTACAATTGTTCCTGTGTTCCAAAGAATTTTGTCAGATAGCTGAACAATTCTGTCTTCCTTTTCTCCTGTGACATACAAATTTATAAAATTTTCCCAGTCCTTTTTTTCTGCCTATTTTTTGTCTTCCACCTCTCTCCTCATTCATGAAATTCCCTTTTCTCTTCTTTCTTAGTCTTGCCCCAATGCTGGCTCCCATCAAAATGCTAGATCTCCTTCTCAAACACTGGATCTCCTTCTCCTTCTCAAGGGTTTCAACTCTTTATTCCTGTTTTCCATATATATTCTGCAATCTTTTTTATGCTGGGTTTTTGCACTTCTTTATCCCCTCTGTTATGTTTTATTTGTATGACTGTCTGACCATGCATGGATTTACCGACACAGAAAGTTTAAAAAGTTTGCTCACATTCTCATTCTTCCGATCACGGACACGCGGCAGGATTCTCATGCCTTGTACATGCGGTTGAGCAGCCTCTGCACCGTACAACCTGCTGTTGGCCACACAGCCACTGCAGTGAGACTGCTACATGTAAACCAGCATACAATATATATTTTTTTTTTTTACTTAGCCTTCATCTTGTGTACTTTCTAATACAAGTTTTCAAGTTACATGGGTAAAAGAACGGCTGCCTTCATGAAAGCCAGATCTACGTAACAAACACAACTTTTTCCTGCAGACCTTAATAGGGAACCAGCCCAGGTGTTCTAGAGCACAAAATCACAGTTCTATAACTTCAGTGTTATAGCTGTAGACATCGAAAAGCAGTACAAGGAAATCCAGGCAGAGAGATAGAGACTAAAGAGGAAATGGAGAAAAGCACAAGACAAGTGATGAATCAATGAGATTAATGAAGGAATACTGCTTTTGCCATGCAGGTGCCTGCTTGGTGCTCAAAACTTAGGGATAGAATTACCAGATCGGCCACAGTCTACGTAAATAGGAGGAGGCTATTTTTTTAATTTCTCATTAACCACATAGGTCTGACACTGCGGAGACTATGTGCCCCTGTTGACATCACCTGATGCAGAAAGCACTGCAGGCCGTATGGCAGAGAGATGCTCTGCTTCTCTGTACAATCCTTCTGCCCCTTCCCTCTGTCCTCCACTTCTTCCTTGACACTGTCTCTAACTCTGGCCTCAAGCACCAACCTATAAGAATGAGGAGAATAATGTTTCCTTGGTATATTGTAAACCCTTTGGGGCAGAGATCTGTAAGTGTCTGATGGCTAATTTGCTAATCTGTGTTTTGTTATGTATTTTTTGTTCCTAGACATAATTTAGCCATAGGTAGATCAATCATAGACTGGAATAAAGCATATAGCTTGTATGTGTATATGGCAATCTGTTAACACATATTGTACTCTGGTAGTCAGCTGAATGCTACACCACTTAGTTTCTTTTCCCCAGCTCTTCACAAGATACAAAATTTCAGACCATTTGACAGAGACAGAATCCATCTTTCAAAATTTCCCCTTCAATCCTTCGTTGCTATTTATTATTCTTTAACACTTCAGCTCAGTGGCCGTGACAGCCTATGTCCCTACTTGCTAGGCTCCATTTCCTCTTACTTTCATTAATTCCAGGCAATTACAATGTTTGTTTAATTATATAGTGCAGCAAATTATGGTAATCAATTCTGTTTGCACCCAACTGGGATCCCTCATGATACATGGATATCTATAGTTGTGAAAAATGAGGAGACACAGAAGTGATGAAATTAATTCAGTAATTCATCATCCTGGAAGCGTGCCCAGACCCAAACTTCCTCTGCAGACTCCTGTCCAACCTGAAAAGCTTGGATCTGAGATCCACTGTGAAACCTTTCCCTCAGGGAGGCTGCTCAACTATTGAAAAGGTCTCTAGAAAGTCTGAGCTCTTTAGAAATAGCTGACAGTTCATGTTTCTATTTCCTTTTAGGTGCTTTGAGAAAGGAATTGTTCTCGTTGTTCTTAGTGGCTGGACAGTTACATTGCCACATGTTGTTCTCTTCTGCTGAAAAATGAATTACAGTAGTGGGGCAGATAAGATCTGCAGAAAAACAGGGGGAAAGAAAGCATATTTCGGTATCATGCTGCCGTATCCTTCCGCCCTTGCTTCTTCTACAGTCCATGAAATCTCTGCACAAAGATCTAGCTGTTTGTTGTCTACCATCCCTAGACATGGGTCTTAATTTTTCTGAAGAAATGTATCCTTTGAAGGATACAGTAGGATACATTTCAAAATACAGTAATATAAATACACATTTCCAAACAGTCCTTCAGTGAGGATGAAAATGCTATTTCTTCCTTGTGTAAGTGAAAAAATTCTGATCTATGTATGCTGATGTAATTTCTGTGGATTGACAGAAAGAATTGTGAGTACAACACTGCCTCATAGCCAGAGTCTGATAAAAACTCATGTATTAAAATTTATGCTTAAGTGATAAATGGTGCAATTCACCCTGGAATCTCACCCTGGAAACATACTTCATTTAAAATTTGGCGCTTTGTGATTTGCTTGACAGTTGCATTTACTCCACAGATCCTGCCATACCATTCCAGGAGGTAAAGGCAACATCATTGCATATGCATTTTCCAATGAAAACTTGAAACAAATTTAAAATCCGGAGAGAGAGAAGACACTTTTTTATACGTACTATGTACCTACAACTATCTGAAGGAATAGGTTATTCCAAAAGAACAAAGAGGAAGCAACTGTTTTCAGCCACTTCTTTTTCTTGCAAACATATTTCTGTTTGTCCAGGAAACACACCAGTAAGTTCCAGACATGCTCACATATTCTTAATCTTGGCGAAAGTGCAGTATTGCCAAGGGGGCACATTCGGAAGTAAATTGATTTCACTCTTCTAGTGGAAAAAATGCATGGTATTCCAGAGTCTTTTGAAAAAACACCAAAGTGAAGCAGCATCCCTTTACATATGCATTGGAATCATTCCTAAGTGCATAAAGATGCTTAGGTGATTTTTAGTCAGACCAAAAAGTTATATCCAGATGTGAATAAATGGCTATGTGGATTGCTTTTCTATTTGAAAAATGATCTATGTACCACAAAATAATATATAATATATACCAGACTACCCTCCTGGTGTCATCTTTGTGATCAATGAACACCATGGAGGAGGAGGAAACTTGCTTTCTTCCTTTTTTTCCTTCCATACTTGTAGATTTATATTGAGATGAAAAACGAAACTCTGGCGCATTTGCTGTTAAGCTGGTTTTGAGAGATACACCCCATTCACTAGCACTGCTCAAAGAGATCGGCAATCTGGGGGATAAAGTTGTGGTTACATCTGGGCAGCAACTGATGGAGGGTGGGGAGAGAGGCGTGGGGCTCTCTTACCTGCCTGCCTTCCTATTGCACAGCTGCTTCACAGGCAGCCAAAAGCCTGTCGGTGTAGTAAAGTCCGCTTAAATGCAACGAGTCCCATGCGCTCCAGGGGGTAGTATCCAGACTGCTCATGCAGGATAACTCTCTGCATGCATGCAGGGAATATTGGACTTCGAGGGCACCTGTAAGGGCAGAAGCAGGCAGCCTGGCCACGTGAGGAGCTGTACAGCTCAATTGTCTCTCTAGCTCCTGTTAAAAACTTTACAAATACTTTCCAAAACCAGCCTCATGCAAAAGGCAGAGAGGTCAACCAAAGCAAAGGGATATCCTTAAAAGCAATCCAGTGCTGTATTGCTGGGAACCTCTTCAACCCATGGAGGAAATCTGCACCGCATTGGCTGATGCATTGTTAAAAGAAATTTTTCCCGTGGCCCATCTTCTTCCACGGTCTTAAGAAGTACCTCTGACCTGCACATGTGAAGGAAAAATGGCACAGCACTGCTACATTCATCCAGTTAAGCTCTGACTTCTTAAAGGGAGCCTCAAAAGCAATCTCAGCAACCATAACTGTTGTTCTGAGCCAGACAAGTGTGGATGGGGATGTGTGTTTTTCACTTTCCCTCTCATTAGCATATCAGCTGGCAGAGCCAAGATTCTACCTTCCTAAGATTATACTTTTCCCTGGGTGTATCTTTCCTGATGTGAGAAAGGTTGCTTTACACACCACTTTTACAGACTAGTGATGTCTCTAAAGGAGAATAGGCAACTGTCGTACCAGAGGGAACGATCATGGCTTTTTGCTTCACTTTGTTATTGTAGTAGTCAGGAGACGATAAGCCTGAGTTTATTTTAGGAGGAAAACTACACATCCAGATATAAGACTTCATACTTGTGAGGCCAGGTGAAGTTGGAAGAAAAGAAAGGAACTCGAGTGGGGAAAACTGATGTAGGACTCATTTCTCAGGTTCAAATGATGAAGAATGTTTTTATCTATGTAAGAACTGAAATGAAATATTTGTGACTTCTGCTGACAGTACCAGGACATCCTTGGAAAAGAACAACATTAGCAAGGTGTTACCAGCATGTTTGCAAGCTTTAACTGAATAATACAGAGAGAACTTCCAAGGCCTTTGGCTCCCAGATAGTCCAGATGATTTTGTTTCCTTTTTGGCAGCCTTACAGAAAGACGGGAGAGGAAATGCTACAATGTCAGCTGGGCTGTATATGTCCGTCTGCACAGGAGTCTCTGGTGACAAAATGTGGTGAAATATTCAAACTGAGGATTTCCTTCTTTCCCCCCTGCCCTCCCCCCCCCTCCCCCCCCATATTTAGTATCTCATTTATGGTGGACTTTGAGTCCATTCTTTTTAAAAGGATGCCTTGGAAACCCTTACAGATTTTAGATTTGAAAGAAACCACCTGCAATTATTTCCAGCAGGTATATTTGGTACACCTCCCACACTTCTCCAGAAGAAGATTCCAAATCCTTCAAATATGTCGGGGAATAATCTCAACCACCTCCAAGAACAGCAAGCCAGTGACAGCATGGAAGACAGATGCCTGGACTCCAAAGGCACTTTCAGAATGCTCACCAGTCCTTCCAGCCATCACAAAAGTGGGAAGGAGATCATTTTGACTGTCACTGATAGTAAGATCAGTTGGAAGAACAAATGACATTTTAAATCAACACTTCAGCACAGCTCCCTTATTCCCAGCACTAAAATAATCAATGTGATGCACATATCACACACAAAAGACCTGAGACGGGCTCCTCTGACTTAATTTTCCCTGAGGTTTTGGTCTATACCAGTTACATAGCATTCCTTCTCTTTACAGGTCTAGCTGAAGAACACTTGTGGACCAGGGTAGTAACTAAAACCGTTTGGTGGATTGCCCAGTTCACCTCACTCAGCCAAGATGTACTCCTTTACATCCAGGGCATCAAGCCAAGGTCTTTCTCTGCTGTTTTTAATGGCTAACATCAACACCATTACTGAGAGACCTTGCTGGAGAGATCAGGGGCTCTGGAGTTCACCAAAACTTTCCCGAATCTTTCAGTAGGCAAAGGCCCAAAGAAGATGTTTTCCCTGCGGGGGAAAAAGCAGCAAAGAAGCTCGCAGGACCACTTTCTTTTGTTCCTGCCCCAAATCAGCAAGTGCCCCTGCAGCCTGCAGTGCCCTGTATATGACCTGAAACAAGTCATTTAATCTGTCTGTGCTTTGCTTCCACATCTGTAAACTGGAAATAATCCTTCTCCACTTCTCCAGGCAGCTTGGAAGATAAATTCGTTAATTCTTGGGAGCCGCTCAGTACTTTGACAAATTGGGCTCTCTGCATGCAAGCACTTACAAAAAATTTCAACTCCTGAAGCAACCCTTCTTCTGTCTGACAGCTGAAAGATATAGGTTTGAACATACTAATCCACTGGGCCTTAAGACTTTAATCCTCCAAAGTCACCCTAGTGATTATTATGCCTGGTTGAGCATCAGAACTGAACAAACAAATGCTGAATAAAGTCAGCCTGCCAAAAGATTTCATTTCAGACATTTAGATCTTGTTGGTGTCCCCCCTGCCCCCCACCTCAGGCTCTCTGAAGAAAAAGAAAACAAGCTGATTGAATATTAAGACAGCTGCCAGGCTTGGTTTTTACCACAAACACCATCAAACAGTAGCCATGGATCTCAAACCCCAAACATCTCGCTGCGGTGGGGGAGGCAGGAAACCGAACAAGAACAAAGAGACGGAAAGAAGAGTATTTGAGGAGAGAAAACTGTGATAAAGGTGGTCTTGGCCAGGACCATTAAAGTATTGTGCATCTTCACAGGCAGCAAGCTCTAGCACAAGGTTGGTGCACGGGTAACATTGGTTGCCACTGTACATATACACTAGTCACCAGAACCATGTTGGTGGTGTGTTTCCTTCTACTTCTTTTTGGTTTACCATTTATTTTGAACTAAGTTTGCCTTAGTGTCCTGAAGAGATGCACAGAGAGGCAAATGCTTTAAAAATAGACAGTGGAAATTTTGCCCCTACGAAGAAAATAATACTATGAGATAGGCAGATCTTTGAGTCAGTCTTGTTTCATCCCCAGAGGTATGAGGAGATTTGGATGGATTGTGTGTGACTCATATTGTCTGCTTGATGGTTGCGACCATCGAAACATGTAACCAGGCCATGAAGAACAATTGATTTCCTACATCTCTTCATATACCATCCCCTATATTACCTTGCCAGATATTACTGGTGATTTGTAGAAATCTCATCACTCACTTTTATAGGTCTATGAAGTAGGACCATCTTACAAAGCTTTGTAATTGAAAAGCAAATATTTTAAAACATTTTTCTCTGGAAATATAATACTGTTATTCAGGGGAAGGAAAGCATTCCATAGCAACCAGCTGAGCACTCAGAAAATACAAATCACTATGTATGTTTAGGGCTAGGACTAAGTGAGCAACATTCTTTGTATTGAAGAAATTTTATCTTCCACCCTGATACCTGTAATAACTCATACTCATCATTTGCTTTTAACTTGGCAGTATCACTTTGAGGTTCAAGCCTAACTTTGTGTTTCCAGGTGGACCTAAGGTTTACAAGTTTCATATGATTCTAGTCAGCAATGTACTGTTCAAGTACTATTTATGAGAACTTGTTGATATGGAAAATAGGGCTGGAAATATTGTAAAAACACACTCAGTCTGGTATGGAAACAACTTCCACGAAGCTATTTTTGAGCAATTTCCACTTCTTGTCTTGCCCTTAAACAGGAAGCAGTAAGAATCATAACAGTAACTATGTTTAAGTTCTTCAGTTTTCTAAAACCTTGAGAACAAGTTAATGTTTCTGGCATAGCTGCCAGGAGATTCTTACTAAATTCAGAAACTATTTACCATCCTCACCTTGTGCTTTCCTGACCAAGAATACCTGTAAATTCAAAGGTGTTTTCAGCAGAAGGGCTTTTTAGAAATCAAAGACTACACTCCTGTCTGTGACAATCCTTTGGCAGCAAAGGATTTCGATCAGTTCTCCACAACTGGAGAATTTGGCTGAGAGGTCCTTGTCTAACGGTTTCTCCAACATATAACTACATGAATCATGATGTTTGCTATTGTTCCAAAGCTGCAAAGAATTGTCCAGCAAATTAATCTACTCATTTGTAAGTGCTCAGGATTTTACTTCAGGATGGGATGGATTTTTTGTTCAGCTTAATAGAAGGAACTGCATTGTGCTTCGAAGATACAGTTAGTCCAAAGGAGTATCAGTAACGCCGTGGGTGTGACATGCTTGTCTTATCTGTCCTTGGCTGGTAATAAAGGAACAGACATCTAGCGAGCAGAATAGTTGTTATGGTGAGGAAAAAAAAAAAAAAAAAGAAAAAAAAAAGCTGCGACTTTCCTTTTGTCAGATAAGGAACAGGAATAAAAAAAAAGCACCTGAAATTACTATTAGGAGGATAAAAAGTAAGGAAACCCACTTTTTCACCTTTCATATCTCTCCAATCACTCAGTGTGTTCTATTTGTTTCACTGGAGAAATCATTTTGTCAGCTAATTGTGTTTATAACAATAGCTGATGCAGCGTGTGGGAAGCTGAGCTACATGTTCGCTGCCCTTGTGCCTGCTCAGGGTGTCCACGGCGAGGAGGTGGCCTGGCGAGCCGCCCCTACAGAGGGGAGGGATGTCCGTGACCTTCGCAGATCTCAGGCTGGGCTATTTTTGTTGGTGGGGTTAATTTAGGATATAAAGCCGAAAGGGACTTGTTACCGTGAGAGGAGGAAAAATATAGTATAATCTTTGTGGAAGTTTTATCTGTGGTCCATATCTCAAAGTCATAAAAACCAGATCTGACTGATACGCATGAGAATTGAACCAGGCCCTTAAAAACGACATTTAAAATTTACAGCAAGCCATCACCTCTTTTTCTTTTGCCCTTCTCTCTTTTTTTCTCTTCCCTTGCAAGGGATTTGGGTTTCCCTAAATGTCTTCTCCTTATTCCCCCCTTACTTAGTTCAAGGGTATGGGCAGATTTGTGTATTATTTAGGAGACAGCATTATATTTAGGTGATGGACTTTGGGTAGAAAAGGCAAAAATTTAATGATTTTTTTCAAACTTCAAAGAATTATTAAGAAAAACGGTAAAAATTTGATTATATGCTAGATAAATGAGTTAAGATGGTCAATGATGGCATAGTTCTACAAAAGGAAAACCAAAGACAGATGTGTCTTGTTGAAAAGGATCTCAGAAAAGTCGACTGAGAAGGGACCCTAAGAATTGAAGTGATCCCTTGTTCCCTTTCTCTGCTTTTAAATATTTACCCCAAGTCATTGTGGATAGATTGCAATGACAGACCTATATATGCCTCACAGTGCCATTACCTTAGTGAACTGAAGAACATGCAAGCACTGAAAGTAATGCTGATTGTCTTCTGGTTGCTGCAAGGAACTACTGATACGTGTACAGACATACACACGTATACGTGTATGTGTGTCTGTGTGTATATATATATATATAAAAATATATATACATGCATGCAATTATTTGTTCTTTGATGTTAAACCAAGATGTTTAAATCCCCCAGGAAAGGACACTTCCTCCAGATGTGCACGCTTTTCAAGACAGAAGTCCAGATGATGGTGCAGAGTGGGGATGGGAGGAATGCTGTTTGGCACCTGCTTTCTGCACAGCTGAACAACAGGATTTCTCAGTGCTGTAGCACAGTAGCACATTTCGGAAATAGTAAAAATCTACAATAAGGATGTTTCTGCTGGAATTTGAGAGCTCAGCACAGAGAAGTGAGAAGACTTTGAGCAGTCTGGGACTGAAGTAAGCCTTAAATTACCAATGCTTTTCAGAAGTTTAGGACCAGTTTGATATTAGTCTGTTTTTCTGGAGAGATGATCGCATACCAATGCTAGACTGGAAAACAATCTCCCCTCTTTTTTAAAGTGATCTGATCTGTGTCTTTCATAATATCTCTGTCACACTATCAGCCCTCCCAAGGAAAATCAGAAATGGGGAATTGGCTGCATCTCAAATAAGCTAGCTCAAAAGAAGCAGTGGCTAATAAACCTGGCAAAAATGGGCTGTTACTGAGTTCTGTTTTGCCCTTCTCTCACTGTTTAATCTTTCTCCTTGTTTCTCAGTGAAGCTGAGGAAGTAATCTTTTAATCATATTTTGGATCAACTAAAAAAACACCCCCACCCCCCCGAGTCTTACAGCATGCTTTTTTTTCCTCAGTAATATAAGCATTGCTATACTTTTCTTGGTTTTGTTTATCCTTTTTGAAGGAAGGGTAACAGAGCTGGAAACAGATAGCAGTAATGGTCTCAGTAATATCCTATTCAGAGATAATATTATCTGCTACTCATTCAAGGTATTCATCTGCTTATACATCCAAACCTGATGTTTACCTCTAAGTGTTGCTGTCTCCGTAGGAGCTCATGTTTAAAGTGTTGCCTACCAAGGAACATGAAATCCGTACCAGCATCACTGCTTTGTAGGATATAATCTCTCTTATAAATATGGGTATACACCTAGATAACTGACTGTGAATTTCACTGTGCTAAACTGCTTATTGTACAACTGAACCTACTTTATCAAGTTAGTTTGATTGCTCAGTGCCACTGATATGAAGAAATGTGAACTCGCCAAATTCATTCAGGGGAGAATTCGTCTTGTCAAACTTAATCTAATTAAAACCTCTCCATCCAGGCTGCATTAGCCACCTAGGCTCAAGAGATAGAAACAAGCTCTTCCTAACAGCAATTCATGTTTAGGACAAATGGGGTAAACCGTAATCTGCAAATGCCTGTTTTTCCTCCATTGTATGTGAAGGCAGATAGCACGATTTGCTTGGACTTCACTCCTAGCTTGTATGGGTTAAAATCGATCAGATGACCCCAATTTTAAAACTTCTACCCTTGTCCATTGCAATTCTTCTGACAGTTTTTTTCTGTAACATGCCAGAAACTTCTCTTTCTGTCTCTCTTCTCCCCTGCAGGTAATAATACTGATGGAGTAGTAATTTTAGATATTTTAACAAGATCAGTGATACTGAGTTGCACCGCCAATACCAATATGCATGTGGAGATGCTATGTTTTTTCTTCTGGTATCATGCTCTCTGGGTTTCTCTTTGTGGTTTCTCAGAATATGTTTTTTTTTTTTTTCCCCCTGTATTTTTACAAAATGTAAAGTGAAGTTTATGTTTATGAACAGAGTCTTGGAAACCAGAAATATTTATCTCAGAAGAAGTCCAGTAAGGTCACCAAGAGGGCAAGTGAACATTGTTCTGAGAGTAAACCTGAAGGATCTCACGCTCCTGGGAGTGAGCAGTTCTGATTTTTGCAATGGTTGACCTGGCTCACCAGTGAAGTGCAGCTTTGACAGTTTTCTCGACCTGGAATTCAGCTGACTCTATCTGTATTTTTCTCATAAATTGCTACAACTATCAGAAGATAGTAAAGATTTTTAATCAGTTGTAGTCTGGGCCAGATTTGAAGATATGACCAAGAGCTGAGAGGCTTCCTTTCCCATATATTTTTTACATCCTGAAGGTTTCAACCAAAGAAATCAGATTACACAAAAAACAAAATCTAGGCCAAAATCTTCCCACTTACAACTAGGCAAACCTCACTGAATTCATAGCCAAAACCTGATGCTGTGAGACCCAAACCCTTAGATTCTAGCAGCAGAGAAAATAGGAAGGTCAGGAATTTATCCACAGACCACAGATTTCCTAATTTTATACTCAGTATCCTAGATTATGAGACACCAACAGTGTCATCCAAGCCTCTTTGGTTGTGAATGTATTATCAACTGCATATCACACATATATTTTTGATCATCTGTAGGGAAGCAGAACATTTTTTAAATTGTCTTTTTAAATGGTATGGTGAAAAAAGCTTCTGTAGATGTAAAAATGAAGTGAAATGGGTCTGAAGTTGATCAAGACTTTGGGATTTTTTTCAGGGAAAACTGATACTGTGATTAAAGCACTGGACTGGTATTCTCTCACAGAATTTCCAGTTTCTTCTAATAGTACTTTTAAAAAGTCATGTGATGGTAGAGGCAAACCTTTAATAAAGGGAGTTAGGGTACTCTGATAGTATAGCAAAACCTATAAGGCAGTCTCCCAGCTCCAGGAGGAGAATTAATTATGCTGAGATACCTCACTTTTATCAGTGGCTGTATGACACATCTCATACTGGAAGGAGTTAGGCTTCTGCACTGGGATACTCAGCAGCCATGGCTGGGAGCTGGGGTGCTTCAGAGAGCCAGTAGGAAGTGCCACGAGAGACGCAGATCTGAAATTTCCTCTCCAGACTGAGTTGAGTACATGTTTCAGTGCTGTAGTTAAGCAGGATTTATAAGGATTTGGCCTTCACAGTCTGAAATGGCTTCAGTTTATCTGCCTCAGCTACCGTTTTTTGTCAGGACTGTTTGTGTATTCTGCATTACACCACTGGTAGAAAAATCAAATATATTCTACAGAGCACAATCTCCCTTTTCTATCTACACGTCCAGGGCCCAGAAATACTGCTTTTCTGATTTCACATTGGTCTCACTTGCCCTGGAGATATGAGAAGTATTTTCACACAGAAAATCTCATAACCTTTTAGAACGGTCACTCTCTCGGTATCTTGTCCTGGGGACTCAAACCTCCAGAGGCTCAGAAGCGTGCAGGTACCCGAGGTGCAAGGTGCTGGAGGTGCTCTCCACTCCCCAGCTACCATCCTGAGCCCTTCCACCTCCGAGCGGAGGTGACCAGCTAGGTAGTCAGCCTAGAAAAGAGAGAGGTGTTACTGATCCATCCCGTAGACAGGGCATTAGAAACAGATTTTTTTTTTCTTCCCTGAAATTTTAGGCAAGGTTATCCTAAATCTCTCTGCTGGATCGGGGGGTCTCACACTAAGGACACGCAGGCACACAAGTCATGTGCTGAACCACAGTGTTTTAGTTCTCTGAAGTAGAAGGTTTGTGGACACCTAGACTTGCCCATGGATTTGGTGCACCCAGCTTAGTGACTGGGTTGGTCCCATCCAATCTTATCTTCCTAGAAAAGCATGGGAGAAGGATGCCCTTTCTTCCAAACCTTCTTTGTGGTGCCTACGTAGCTTCTAGGGTTTTTCACGGCAGACACTCTTTGCGTGTTTGCATAATTTCTGGCATGAGGCTCCAGTCACGGCTGGTGCCTGAGGCATTACCATAATGAAAATAAAAAGATGATCCTGACATTTCCTGGAAACCTCTCCTCAGCTTCTGGGTGCACAAGTAATGCACAGTTCTCTTCATCCCACAGCACAGCCTGATTTGTACACGTCTTGACAAGCTCAGTCGCTGTAGTGTGACCTGTACCTTTGAACAGACCTCAGGTCTTTACCCCCACAGCAGCCCACCTCTAAGAAACAACGTTACACACCATTAAAGGCTTAGCGAAAATAACAAACTGTCATGCGCCATGCCTTATCTTGCGGACATCAGCAGATGAAAGCAGAAGAACACACCCAACATTAGGCAACCTTCTCCGCGTGGGAGGGTGCGAGTGGCCGGGGTCACCGGCTCGGCACACACACGGCGGCAGGAAGAAAATTCGGCAAGTGCAGCGCTCCTGGCCCAGCCAAGCACGGAGAACACGAGCCTCGAATTAAGATGCCAGTCAACGCTGCCTCCCTTTGATGTCATGCAAGATGGGAGGCATCAGCCACAGGTATGCAAGCATGAAAGTCAAACGCCATCAATCACAAGGGAGCAGCTGTCTCAGCAAACCAGACGGAGCGTGGGTTTCCATTTGGCTAAAACAAATACAATCTGAGAGAAAAGAAATAACTGCAGATGCACCTAGGTCACGGCTGAGCTCTTCACTGCGAAAGACAGGACAGAAAATGCAGAAAAATGACAGCTTTCAGATATACATTTTATTGGGATTAGTTATTACAACAAAAGGGTCAGTAGGGAAAGGGAGGGATATTTTCTTTTCTATTGCCGTTCTCTAAGTTTCTCTAAGACTTTATTTGTCATAACAAGCAATACGATTTCTGAAAAGCTCCACACATTTGCTCTGCAGATGTAGCTTCCATTTTTATTTTCACTACAGATTGGTTCGTCTGAATCCCTTTGTTATAAGCATTAAGACCTAGATCGTGTCACTCCCCAGGGTGAGGAAATATAGATCTCTCGCATTTGATGACCGTCCTGGGACTTGCCGGGTCTGCAGTGTAGATGTGGAGGGTTGCACATGGGCTACAAAAGGCAGAGCGAGCTAAGGAGCGGATGGAAACCTGCCTGACGTTTCCCAGTCCCTCCACCTCAGCTGGCAGAGCCACTGCTCTGCGTTATGACACCCAGTAAATAGAGTGTCATGCCACAGAGGCAGCATTTGTTTAGCTGACTTCATTTCTTTACCCCAGGCAGCACCTGATCCAGGAAAGCTCTACAGTTCAGGCTTACCTTTAATAGCTAAATGGTCCGTGGGATTACTTACAGCTCAGCATGTCCTTCAAGTCTGGCAAAATCCCTCTGTGAGAGACAGTTCCACTGGGCATATGTTTGCGCAGGTGTGTTTTTTTGTGGAAGTGTCCATAGACTGTGATACGGTTATGGAGGACACTGACTTCAGAGAGCTGGCAGGTCAGGCCCTGACAGCAAGTCTATTGGGCTGCTAATTTCAATGGATGAGTTAAGACAAGTCGGAGTGAAGAATAAAAATATCCTGGCCTCTATCCATTTAGCGTCTTCTCAGAAGCATAAGGTTGTAATTAAAGTTTTACTTTAATGCTGAATTATTCTGAGTAGCTAATGCTTTCAAGCGAGGCAATAACTGGGACAATCATGATGTAGGTGATACACAGAATATGTACATGTTGCACTAAATATCTACACCGTGTTTTCTCAGGGAAGAATTTCCACTAGAAGAATAACTATTTTCTGTGTAAATTTTTATAGGCTGCCTGCATGCAAGATCTAAAAACAGGCGACAAAATATCTCACGATATATGTTAGCGTTGTCAGCTGAGTTTTAGACCCCCTTTTCTGTGTTCATTGCTGTCCGGGGATTCCTTCCCTACTTCGCACCATCTCACCTTGACGTAGGACTGCAGAGAGAAGCCAGCCAAAGACTGAAACACTCCAATCAAAGACTTCTGCAGTATTAAGATCACATTTACGGCTGTTTCAAATCACAGCAGCCCATCCACCCAGCGACACAGACCGCAGAGAGCACACGAGTCTGTCTTCTTTCTCTTCACTGGTGCCCCATTGACAACGCGGTCGAACGCAAGGCTTCACGCTTCCTTTCGAACGCCCTAAGTGGGACTGGCTTCAATTGCCGAGTGCACTTCATACGGCATGACTCCCACAACACTTACGTCCTGCTAGAAGGATGGACTTGTCAGCTTCAAGTAAATATTGCGAGTGCAGGAAACAAAGCTTCCCGAAGGACAGCCCATGACCCTGGAGTTCACTCCTCGAAAGGCACAAATGACCGGGAACGACTGTACCAGGGCAAAAGGCAGCAAGGTCTTTCGCTTTGTCCCACAGCTGCAGCGGGGGATCGAGGAAAGAAGCAGCTGCTCAACTAAATAAGAAATGCACTGCAGTGTGGGGAGCCGTACGCTTCCCTACTGGGTAAATACAGTGAGCCGTTAATAGAGCTTGTTCTTCGTTGAGAGGGGCCAGTCACAGGCATAAAATCAAAGGCAGGGTTTTGTTGAGTCCAAGAAGTCTTCAGCATTTCAGAAGACGGCACATTTTCTGTCACCAGGTCATCTGAGGTCAGAAGCACGTGCCTTCCTTCAGTTTTTGCTTGCCTGGGTCCCTTATTGTGGATAATGATTTTTCCTGTTCCCTTAATTCTCAGTAGTAGCACAGAGTAGATAAGACTCAGGTGCTATAATATATTGGGTTTATTTTTAGCGGACAAAACAGGTGACTCCCTTTTTAAAATGTACCTTATAATGCTGTCACTTTTTAAAAATACTTGGGTTTTGTCTTTTTTTGTTATACTTGGTCTGCTAAGTATATACTGATGAATATCCCTAATGGAGCATTAATGTTATTTATGCCCTTGAAACTGGCTTGAGGCCCAAATTCCTTTATTTCACAAAGAAAACAGACTATTATTTATCATGTTGTAGACTGTTGTTTTAATACTTCACATTATCTGTTATTCTAAAGAGTAAGGCTATTTATGTACTTTTTCTGCATTTAAGGAAAACAAATATATCTTTTAACCTGTGTGCTTTTAAGAATAAAATTCTCTTTTGTGCACATTTAAGAAAAGACCCCAAAACAGCAGCGATTGTTTTGTCTGTAGAGCAGCACAGTCCTACAGCTGGTTATATTTTAGGATACAGTGGAGCAAGTACTTCCACAACGACGTAGATCCTTTAACAGTAAGCAGCACAGAAGACCGTGTGTTACTGTGAAAGCTGTCTGGAGAGTGATGCCCTCTCCACCCGTTGCTTGCTGGTGTAAGTGGGATGCTTCTCCCCAACTTCTGTGACCTAGGAAAAGCCCATCGTTTTGCTTTTTCATGATGAATTAAAAAGTGAGCTGCTTCTAACTAGCCCCAAACATTTGTTCACATTTAAATATACAGTAAATCGTGAGCCATAAAATTCCATTTTGAGGATTTGCCTTTTAGTGAAAATACAAAATACTTCAACATACAGAAGCAAAGGTTGACATCCTTTTTTTAGTTTTTTTCCTCTCCTGTCCCCTCCAAATCATAATGTCTTCTGTGTCTGCTTTATTAATACAGCAAACATCTATGATACTGAACATCTTCGGAAATGAATGCAAAGCATATAGAATTGTAGAATATCTCAAGCTGGAAGGGACCCATAAGGATCATTGAGTCCAGTATAGTTGCATTGTACCCAAGTATAAAGAAACTTTAGTACATACTTATTTGCATGCTTAAATACTAAGCAAGCCTTGCATTGCATTCTAGGTGGGTAGCTGCTGTCACTGGTGAACCAAATTGTCCTTATATTTTACCTTTTTTGGAACACTGGGCTTTTTTGGTAGAAATATCTGGGATTCATTAATAAAGATTGTACAAGAACACATAAATCCAGCTTCCTTTAACCACACACAGAGGCAAATGGTTTTGTTAAACAGCAATTGTCATTTCAGAACCAATTATGATTTAAGATGCATTATGTCATTTTTTTTCATGTTGTGCCATTTGGTTTCTGATCAGTGAGGAGGCCCCATGCTTTCAATGGAATCAATTAACCCTGAAGTCTGGCCACAGTTTTAACCTTGTGCTTTAATAGAAACCACTAGACTTCTTTAGCCACCTCTAAAGTAATGTGTGACTTAAAACATACAGCCCTGTGAGCCAATGGGCCAGGAGAGTACAACTCCCTCCACCTCTCCGTTTTCATTGCTACATGGGATGCCTGGAGCACAGCATGTGACAGTAAATAATAAATAATAGACGGAGAAGGTGGCCTGGCAGACAGCGAGGGAACCTTGGCTTTACCGCTCTTAACACAGACAGAAAACAAAAGCATATGCAAGGTGCAATGCTGAGCTGAAACAGTGAAATTCTCTAGCCCAGAGCAAAAAAAAGTAGCTTACAATGCTCAGTGACCCAAATATTCTCCATCAAGGCCACCAAATTAAATTCTAGCTAAGTGTTTGTCTAAGTACAGAGAAAGACGTAAAGATATGAAGAAATAATCTTGCCAAAAATTACAAACCCATACCCGAAGAACATTTCTGCCCCCCCTGCCCCCCGCCTTCTAGTATAAGGTTATATGTTTTAACTAAACTATTTCTGTTATTCCAGTTCTCTTTTCTCCTCCCTTAAAACTCTCCCATTTTTTTAGCATGGGTATGTTTCCCATCCTGGCAAGCAGCATGTGGGGGGAACCTGTGTATTATTTCTGTCTTTATTAGATTTTATACAAAATAACAGTGTTTCAGGAGACCTACCCAACTATTTTAAAACACTACTTAAGAACATCTAACCCTGAATTTCCACAAGTTGTTGCAAAATACGATCAAACAAATAAAATAAAAAAAAATTAAAAAAAAGAAGGCTATAAATCACCCTTGCCTCGCCACCCATCTCCCACCCTGTTCCCCCCAGCACCAGGGGAAAACATTAGAATTTTGCAATTTTGCAATATCCTTGAGAAGGATAATAGATGTGGTTGCCTTCAGACCAAAGAAGAAATACGTTCCAGACGAGTGTCCACCCTAGCTGGTGGCTTGTCAGCAGACTGATACTTTCTAAGCTAAGCAGGTTCCAGCCTGTGAGCCTCGTCTAATTGCCGTGATGACAGATTCACACTGGAAAAGAAAGGTGGGTCGTTCGAGCAGATGGCTCCATGCTACTAAGCCAAAGCCAAAAAACCTCTTCCACAAACCAGCAGATCAGTGCCTTTTAATCTCAGGGTTCAAGGACCCTGTAACTCTATAGCCCTGCTCACATCTGGAGGAAATGAGAGTCTGGCACGCAGAGGAAAGCACCATGTTGTCCACAGCTCCCAGCCTGCTCAGCTGATGGGCTGGCAGCAGCTGGGGACCGTAGCAATCTCATTGCAGCTCCTGCTTCTGCGTGCTTGCGGAAAGATTCGCCCTCAGCAAGGAAGGGTGTCTACTTTTTGGATTTCACCCACTTTGAGTAAATGCTCACTGTAGCTCCTCTGTGATTTACTATCTTTTGTAGCTTAGCCAGGTTTCAAAGTCAGGTTGTGGTTCATTTGTTTTACTGTTCGGGAGTGTTCTTTCTAATAATTGATTTTGGAAATTTTAAAATATACATGAATTTAAATATAGTATAAGAAGGTTTGTCTTCTAGATCTCTTATGCATCTCGTATCCAAGAGTTCGTTCTCATAGCCATTAAACCAGTTTAAACATACCACAATGAGAGAACTATTTTGATTTCAGAGGGACAAAATTAGCTGTAACATCATAAATACAAATCAGGGTGGAACATAGCAGGAAAAGGATGCTATGGACTCATGGTTTGGTTGAATCCGACAAAGGTCAGGATCACTTATGTCCTGGATATGTCAGCTGCAGATCACAATTGAAAATGAATTTGAATCCCAGTTCACAAGGAAAGGGAAGCTGAGAGTGAGGAATGGAGCATGTGGCTGTATAGAATTACTTGCAAGTCAGGAGTAAAGAGGGTTTTACTAAAAAGGTTTGGCACCTACAAATGGACTTAAGTATAGCTGGAATTTGAAAAAATATTGGTTATTTAATGAGAAATTACATCTCCATTTAATATGGATCCCAGTAACAATGCAAAACAAATCCTTTGTGGTTTTGTAATCCAAGTAATGCTTTCTCCTTTTATCTTAGGGATTTTGTTGTAGTTCGCGAAGGTATTTTTATTCAGAATATTTTATCATTCCCATATCACTGATTTTATTGACATTTATTTCATTTATATGAAAATATCGTGTTATTTTTAAAGTATTTTCATTGATCAAAGCTTCCCCTTTTTTCCACAAAAGAAGCAGCTAAGTAGAGGCAAAAAGCAGAGAAGAGAGTATGGCACATAACCCCTTTGGTGAGGCATCCTTCATGCCCACAGTGGTGTCAACAATAACAGAGAGCAGTAGGCAGCTTTCCGAGATGCGCAAGCCAATTCCTTATGGCCTTGTTCTGCTCCTCCAAGATACTACTTGAGATGCGATCTCTAGAGGTCACAGCCAAAAGTCAATTCATTTGATTCAAATATGAAAAAGAACTACTGAAGAGGAGAGTGTCACCTGGCAGATGGAACAGGACGCAGTTCACCCGACTACAGAAGACTCATCCCACCAGTTTCAGATATCAGCTGCAAGTGAGCTGAATTGTGCTCTAGAATAGTTCTCTAAAAAAAGGAAACCTAGATGATTAGGTCAGGTTGCAGACACCTATGTTTGCTCAGATTAATTCTACCACCGGCGTCTGAAGTTAGAAGCCCAGTGGCACAAGGCAAATCTCTTCGAGTTTATTTAAACTGGACAGTTAAATCATAATTCTTCCACTAAAAAAGGTTTTTTTTTTTTTTCCAAAGACACTTTTTGTTACCATGCAATCAGACTAACTTTAAAAGAATAAGCTTCGCTAAAATTATTTTATCTCCTTATCCAGCTCTGTGGGGTTGATGATCTTTCTACTTTCAAACACCAACAGTCTCCTGGGTGTTTGGTGTTGCATCTCAATAGCTGTTCTGGCTGTGGACAGGGTGCAAGACTCCTGAGTTGAAGGCTTGGCTCTCTTAAGTGAGTGATATAAGGAATCAACTAGTCCCAGCACCATCATGTCTCTTTTGTTCCGTCTCTTTGTATTACAAGTTCTCTAAGATAGGAGCAACTTACCTAGCACAGATCTTAGTAGTTATGAGCTCCCGGATTGCTACCACAATTACTAAGAAGTACAATAGCAAAATGTTCTTCAGCCTTTATTGCTCTGCTTTTCCTGTAAAATGCTTGGCCAGCAGGAAATATTTGAATACCTGTTTTGTTCTTGCTTAACAGCAGGGTTGCGTGCGGTTCAGTGGCAGGACAGAGAACAGGGGGGCAGGTCTCCTGCCTTTGAATCCATTCCTCTGTCCACTACCCTGCATTACCTGCACAGAAGCTTTTTTGGTCTGAAGTGGAAAGAAAGAGGACGGTAACATCTTGTTTGTGTGGTCATAAGACTCTTCCCAGTTCCTCCAACCTCTTTTAGTTCTCTCATCATGGGACGACATCCCCAAATCCATAGAACGTTAATGTCAAGCAAAGCAAGGAAGGAGTTAATATCTGTGATAGGAAGAGTCAGCCTCAACTCTCAGTGGAGCCACCTGGTACCCATTAAGGAGTAGTTATGACAGACAGGTGAGAGATAAAGTAGGAAAGTTTTATAGTGTAGGAGAGAATGAGCAAGAGGCAGCACTGGGCTGGTGGTAGGGTAGTCAGCAGAGGCAGGTGTTTGAAGCCATGGAGAGAGGGGAGATTTATAGGCTTCTTCAGGAGGTAAAAAATTACCTTCTTATTCCGTCTGCAGGAAATGAGATACCAGTAGGGCCTAAACCAACTAAATGCTGATGTACGGAAGATACCAAAACTGTTAGCGTGAAGGTGACTGGATATTTGTAAGGATCTGAAGCAAGGATCCTGGGTTTATGTTCACTGGACGTAGTTACTGGTGTTCCAGGACTCGACTCATGCCCCTGTCCCACTTCGTTGTTCAAGTTTGAGGGTTTTACTTGTAAAAGAATCTAAGGAATACCCTTGTCTGCCAAGTGGTCTGGTAATTTTTAGGAGACAGAGCTAGCCAGACTACTCACGAACAAACATTTTTCCTTTTGCAAAATACTTCTTGCCTGAAAAAGACAATAAGTTTGTCAGCTTCTATTAGAGCAAGCTGGGTATTATTAATCTTTATTCTCAATTGCTAGGTTGTCTGCTGCTCCGCTTCTCTGCCTTCCTATTTCCCAATTCAAAATCTATTGTGAGAAGTATATAAATCACAGTGGATAACTGTTATACAAAAAATGACTTTGTAATTTGCTTGTTACTTCCTCTCCCAAATAACATATTCTTTTTATTTGTAACACAGGGGTGAAATAAGACTGCCGAGTTATTTCTCAAAGGTCTTACTGCAGGACAACAAGCGTATGACGTCTGAGTAGCAGAAAAGGCTCTGGGTGCCCACTTCTGCCCAGCCTCCCCTGGAGGCTCCACGGCAGGCAGCGGTGCCAGAGCTGCAGGTGAGAGGACAGATCATCTCTACGTGCCGTGCTCTAACTTGCTAGCATTCGGGATCATCTTCCCTGAGTCAGCCTTTGTCACTGATGATGTGGTAAGAAGCAAGCGGGCAGCTGAGGACAAAGGTCCATTCAGCCTCCTGACCTTTATCTTCTTGCCTTAGAGGGTTAAAATACATGGCATTGTGGTGAATGCGTTCAATTTGAATGACTAGCCTTACAGCTCCTTTCTGGGTTCTGCTGGCTAAGTCTTAGGGGATCGTACACGTGCATTGTCTTTGTGGCAAAAATGATCAAAATGCAAACTCCTAAATTGATGTGTTTTTCTCTATTCATTAATGCTGTGGCATGAGCATTGTTGTCAGAGGCGCCGTTTTGTTCAGTGGTCATTTGGCAACAGTGAGTGCCGAAAACACAAAACACAATAGCGGACGTGCTGGAGCACTTATCTGTTCCCATGATCCTTTGTTAAGCTATTAAACTCATACATCTTAATGCCAGCAGAACTGGAATAATTGGAGGAATAGATTTTGCAACATGATTTGAGGGGAAGAGGGAGGTGCAGGGCTGAGAATATTGAATCTGCCCTGTGCAAGTGCACTGGCCGTTCTTCCCTGCGCAGCCAAAATACAGGGTTCTTTTGACAAGAGATTTTTGTTTGTTTTTTTGGACTGCCGGGAGCTTCAGGGCAGGTCTGCTAAAGCACTCTAGGGACCCCGTTCCTTCCCCTTCCCTGTGCACTTTTCCTGCAGCTGGTTAAACTTTTTTATGTTTGGGATTGGCTGAAATGATTTGGTCTCTAATTAACTCAACTAACAGTAAATTAATTCAATGAAATACTGGCAGTAGTTCTGTATAATACTGGTTTAAGAATTCACTGCCAACTTAGGTGCTTTCCTGTGTTTGCCATTAGAGTGCTTCCAAAATGCCCTGAATTTCAGAACATCTCATTTTTTTCCCAGTGGTTTAAAAACACAATGGTGCGTAAGCTGGCCTGATGGACTAGCAATGGCAAGGATGAAGGATGTATTTTTAGGAAATCCGAGTACACTGTCAGCGCCTTGACAAGCCCATGCTGGATGCGACGACCTGTTTCAGCAGATTTCTCCCCCCGTCCTACATGGAGCCCAAGGACTCGGCTGTGCCCTGCAAAGCTTCCTGTTTACAGCCGTGCATCCTCCGAAAACAGAGCGCGCTCTGCTTCCCACATCTCGGAAGCCGTAGACGGATCCCGTAACATCCTGTGCCTTTCCGTCATCGCAGCACTGCTTTTTCTGAGAACTGCCGGGAGAAGTCGCTCACAGGATTGTTAACAATTGGTCATCACCTTCTGGATGTGTCAGACCGTCGAGCACTCCGGGCCATCGGGCTTCACCGACAAGGAAACAATATCAACGAAACATTTGCCCTTTGTTCCCACCGTATATTGAGTTCACTGTGTATCAGGGCGGATAGCACACTTCCTACACTGAGAAAACCCACTGCCTTTTGATTTGAGGCTGAATGTTATATCGCTTAAAGTGCACAGACTGAACCGGGACAGAAACATAGCTCAGTACCAAACGGTCCTGGCAGCTGCACAGCTTATCTTCCCCATTTGTCTCCTTGTGGTTACGGCCGAGGCCAAGGTACGTATGCCGTTTGGCTCCTGCCAGCAACATAACATCCTCAAAGAAAAAAACAGTCCAATCTCAGCTCCCTCCAAAGGGGAGCCCAGATTAAGACTTCGTTCCTCTCATTTCTTCCTCTGCCCTACAACACACATTTATTGTCCTCAGCAGTTACTCAACAGTGTTCAAGAGAGAATGAGCAAGAATGCTACATTGCATTATAAAGAGTCAAAGCTTCCCTGGTGTGGAAGAAAAAATATTGAGTTCACTGGTACTACAGGTAATAACCTTTGTCTGCTGAGGGCTGCCTATGTAGGCATACTTTGGATCTGGGGAAAAAAAATGATAATTAAAGCTGAGCATGCTTTTTTTTTTTTTTTTTCCTTCTTCCCCAGAAGTAAGGTAGCTTCAGACTGTGTAACCCAAATCTGACCCTCAGCCTTTTGTCCAGTGCTAGTGAGAAGAAACCTCCCTGCACCACCTCCCGCACCATCCCGCTCCCTGGGGACTGGCAGGGAGCGGCTCTGGTCCTTCCTCCGGTCCTGCCCACGGCAGAGCACTGGGATGTCAGCGTCTCTGTGTGTGTCACACACATCGCGTAAATAAAGGTCAGGATTTGGCCTCAGCGTGCAAATCTTGATTTGCCCTGTAATATTAAGATTGCATGAAGTTTGGGATTCATATTGCTCTTGTTTAAAGGTTACCTCTAATTAAGCCTTTCCAAACATATTTGGGATTATAGATCCCTCACAACCTTTCCATTGTTCTTGCAGTCAAAATAGCAGCAGCCACAACCATGCACACCACATTATTAAAAGAAAAGGACTAGTTTAAACTAAAGACTGTAATTGCACGCCACCAAGCAAAATGTGTACTTTAGAAATTCTTTCCAACATATGAAATGATTCAATAGAAGGTAGAATTTAACACCAAAAAAAAAGTTGCTGTAAGCCTCAGAGACTCTCCCTACTTAAGAAAAAAATATTTCCAAATATGAAAAAAAACTGAAGGAAGGTAGAATGCTTGAAAAAAAGATTGAATAAACCCCAAATCCCCTGCTGAAAGAGAGCAAATTCTTCAATTTACTGTTTAAATTAATGCAATAGAAAATGAACTGTAAGTTAGGGCAAAACCTATTTTCCTTCCTGAAGTAAAATCAGTAATGAAATCAAATAGTAAACAGATCTTCCTTCCTACATGTACTCTCAAAAATAGTCAATGGACACAGAATTTGTGTGAAATAGGGCTTTGGGAAAAGCAATAAGCTGTTGCCAAAACTCATTAACTCAGCCAATTTCTTAATTTTTTTCCCCATCCATCTGGAACACACATATACGCCATCTTTCTCACTGAAAATTTATTTCCACACACACACATAATGTCAAACAAAAAGAAACCCAAAGGGACAATACAGTAACCTGGCACATGCCTCGGAATTTTAATGCATCTTTCTTGTCTTTGTGTACATATGCAGTACCTTTGTAGGAACAGAAATATAAACTTTGTTCTTAGAAACCTAACTTAGTTGATTGCTGGAATGCTGGCAGGCTATCATAGAATTGTAAAGTCGTAGAATGGGTTGAGTAGGAAGGGACTTTAAAGGTCACCTAGTCCAACCCCCTGTAATGAGCAGGGACATCTTCAACTAGGTCAGGTCGCTCCAAGCCCCATCCAACCTGGCCTTGGGCACTGCCAGGGATGGGGCATCCACCACCTCTCTGGGCAGCCTGGGCCAGTGTTTCACCATCCTCATTGTAAAAAATTTTGTCCTTATATCTAGTCTGAATCTACCCTCTATTAGTTTAAAACCATTACCCCTTGTCCTATTGCAACATGCCCTGCTAAAGAGCTTGTCCCCATCTCTCTCATAAGCCCCCTTTAAGTACTGAAAGGCCACAATAAGGTCTCCCCGGAGCCTTCTCTTCTCC